>JAWWTY010000037.1:32099652-32114934 GCA_035222235.1 Margarornis squamiger | reverse complement strand
GTTACAACTTCCTTGTGAGGGGAAGAAGAAGGACAGGCACTGATCTCTTTTCTGTGGTGACCAGTGACAGAACCTGAGGAAATTGCCTGAAGTTGTCTGAGGGGAGATTTAGGTTGGATATTAGAAAGAGGTTCTTCACCCAGAGGGTGGTTGGGTGCTGACCAGTCTCTCCAGGGCAGTGGTCACAGCACCAAGCCTGACAGAGTTCAAGAAGCATTTGGACAATACTTTCAGACACATGGTGTGACTCTTGGGAATGGTCCTGTGCAGGGCTAAGAGATGGATTCAATGATCCTTGTGGGTCCCTTCCAGCTCACCATGTTCTGTGATAGCTCTTTTCAAAATTCACACTGTATTTCTGCACTGATCTGATACAGTGAGAAGGTTAATTTGGATTATTTTCTGTCCTGCTAGAAACACCAACATTTATTCCATTATAATTTTTTCAGAACCATCAAATGGGTACCCTGACTCTGACAATTCATTCCTCATATACAACACTCTTTTCTATGATGAACAATCAGCTACTCTAAATGACTACTTCCTTGTGCCTGCTTTGATTATATCTCTCTTCTTTTGAAGATAGCACTTGTGTATTCCATTACATTCAATATTTTTTGCACATATTTAGATTAACTGAAATCTCTACCTGTTACTTTTCATTGCTCTCACTTCATCCAAATGGTCTGGAAACAAGGGAGAAGCATTTGAGTATAATATTAGCACAACACACTGCTTCATTGTCCTGGAATCAGTCTGTCTTGTATTTAATTATAGTTTTCCTTATCACTGCATTACACTGTAGAGTATCTGAGAAAGCATGCGTAATTTATATTATTTTATTCTTTATATCAGATGCACATTTTCAGACTTAAGAACAGTATGAGAGCAACTAGTACATACTATGTGCCAATGACAAGATTAAAATCCAAGCATTTCAGGTTTAGTTTATGCTACATACAAAACCTAATAGAAGTTTGCAGTGGGTGAAGGAGACAGTTACTATTTGCTGAGAACTAATGCCCTTAATTTTAAAACTTCCTTTACACAAGAACAGTAGATGCTGGACAGTAATTGGATGCATGTCATCACTGCCAATGTAGAGCCATAGTTTAGAACCACGAATGATCGAAAACCGAAGTTCATAAACCTCGATGCTGTTTATTTTGAAAGGGGCATTAGCAGAGTGAAGGGAATGCAGGTTTTCAGGAACTTTGAGGAAAATGGCTAATGTGACTTCAGATTTGAACAGCTAACCCTAAAGCAGGCTTTATAACCACAGTAACTTAAATATAATCTGAATATGTATGTAGATTAAGTTATAAATAATACTGATCAAGTAGCACACAGTGCTGGGCACAACTAGAAATCACCTTTTTTTTCAAACGGGAGATACAGCAGAGAGAACAAGCTGATCCTCATTGAGGATAAAAAGATGTTGCTACATCTGATTTCATCTGAGAAGTATCACCTGAACATCCCCAGCTCACTGCAAGATTTACTATAAGAAAATACGAAAGATATAGACCCCCACATTTCAAAAAAAAAAAAACCCACATCACTCACCTGGAGCAAAAAGACCTTAAAGTCTGTGGATGGAATAGAATATATAGATGCATATGACAATACAGTACCTTCTACAACGGCACTGATAACCAGTCACTGTCAGACATGCATGCTTACTCACACTGACTACTACAACATGGTATGACAAATTCTATGAAAGAGGCAATCATATCTCACATTTAACTTGTAAAATAATGAGATATTAATAAGAGAAGTTTAGAATTAAGAAAGTCAAGAATTCATCAGAAATCCCATGAAGCTGCATAAATTTATATTACTATGTACCAACCAAATACTCAATACTATTTACATTACTTTCAACTGCAAAGAAAAAAAAAACAATTATCTGTTAGATTTTGCATCCACTAGATTTTGCAGATTAAATACTAATAGCTCTAACGATATGTCCATACTGGATATTAAATATAGAATTTGACATTGAGATTAAAATATGTGGGAAAGTATTCTGAGACCTGCGTCCACAAATCTGGCTACAGTTCAACAAAAGTCAGTCAGACCTGAAGAATTATAGCAGTGACAGCCTTTAACCATACTTAGAAGACTGTAAAGAATTAGGAAATTATCCTCTATCACTTCACGCATCTTAGTCACTGAACTGTATACTACTACTTCTTCAATTGTTCTAGAATCAAAGTAAGGGCTTGGGGCTCATTTACAAAAAGAAATTTCAGAGCTCAACTCAAACTAGCTATGTCAGCTTGACTAAATTTCAGCTCCCAGGATAACCCAAAATCTCACTATAAACTAGGAATTTGTACATTATTAAATATTCTGTTACCATTGCAAACAAGTTCCAAAAATTTAATTTATAAAATTGTGATTTATTGGGGAAATCTATTCCAGTTCCCTTGTCACAGTCTGAAAACAAATATACAAAAGTTTTTACCTTCATAGATGCTGAGATTCATTTACACTATTGAGTTAAGAAGATGAACAATCGGTGACAAATTTGCATTTAATGTTAGTGGGAACTTATTATAGAATCAGAAGCAATTACCTTTGAGAAGTCCAGAATTATCAATAGGACCAGGGTACACATTCTGATCTCCCATCTGGTATTTGTCCCAGCTGTCAAAACCAACATATTTTTTCCACTGTTTGAACCAGCGACTATCCACTAGATACCTTAAAGGGAAGAAGACATACATGTTAATTACTGGTATGCTACTACTTCCTAGATCACCGATTAATTAATGATAATGCACTGGTATTCATCAGCCTTCAAAATGGTGAATGTTTTTCTCTCTGTTCTGCTAACCATTATGAGCATCTCCTACCAACGAGGACAATTAAAGACTCCTTTAATCACAGTGCGCAAGTACATTTTGCAAGACTGCCAATACAACATATCAGACGCTGAAAAATGGCAAGTTGAACAAACATTTCAGTTTTTAGCATGAACCATCATCACCTTTAACTCCTCTTCTTGATTTGCAAATTCAGGAGACACAGGTTAAATCTTTATAATTAGACAGCCCTTTAAAAAAGTGAGCAATAATTTTTAGTAAAATACTTTTTCCTGATGGAGATTTATTTATAATATTCATACACAAGTTAAAACTTCAGAAGTCAATGTCCTGTCAAGAACCAGAGACTGTGTCCTTCCTTTGAGTCAATATCAATATATCCTGCTTTTGAGGCAGGACTAGATGTTCTTCTTACAAATAATTCTCAACATCGCACTTCCATATAAAGCGATCTTATCTCTAAACTCAGCTGCACAGTATTTCTATCAAGATTAAACTGCTGCCAGTCTGGCTTTTGCAAAGTCCAGCGATGCCTACATTTTACATCTCTTTGTCCAGAATTTCTTTAAGATCAAGATGCCAAATTTGTTCGGTGATGCTCAGATTTCCTTCTGCCTGATCTGTTGCAAACCTTTTGATACTACCTTAGGATGAAACACTAGGTGAAACAGAAGATCACGGGCAGTCCTTGTTATTTTCTTCAGTATCTCACTACTGAACTTGTATTTGTAGCACACCAATAATATGCTACTGAACTTCTAAGAGATTGCAAAACTTCCTGATTCAAATACTAGTCACCTAATACATATAGCTTTATTAGGCAATCATTCTGTAGGAGTTACTCATGAACACCATGGAAAAAATCAGAACAAAAACAGTCCCTACAACTCTTGTAACCAAGTAAACTAAAAAAATTGCTGAAGTATACATTTTACTGAACAGTTTCAAAAATATACGTTAGCAGAGCCTTAAATTTGTGCTTCTAAATCATATAACTACAGGAAGAATTAACAAATGGAAGGTACACAAATCCTGACTTATTTCGTCTTCTCAAATACAATTTTAATATCTTATGTACACAGATCAAGCCCAGAATCAGCCCTCAGAAAGAACCTGGCAAACCTCTGGTAAACAAGAAATTACTACTGGTAATACTCAGTAAGCAGGAGCCTTTGTAGTCAACTTAGCAGATTCTCTTCTCAATAAGCCCTGATTTTGCAGCTTCTACAGAATGTACTGTTCATTGTGTGAATCTGTAGATAAAAATCCTTTGGAAAGTAAAAGGAATAAGGCATTATAAAGCTATACATGACATCACCACAGGCTTTTGGATGCTAACTTCCCCTACATTCCTTCAAAAACATCAAAGACTATGGTTTCAAAGGCAACTTTACCTCATTTATGACAAGAGCATCCTCATTCACATGGTGAACAGTCCTGACTCAAAATATGATTACATCAACAGTAATAATGAGTCTGTGAACAAAATACTCTTAGTCTAAGATTGTAACTATCCTAAGCAAACACAAAGGGCAAACACATAGCTGTGTCTTAACTGCTACAGACATAGTTCTGACAGTGTAAAACTTAGGTTAGGGACCAACTTCTCCCTCACTGCACCAATGTCAAGGTATGCCACGTTCACCTACTACTGAGAAATGGGAAGCAGGTGAGAGAATACAGCAGACAGAAGCCTACAATAGGCAATTTATCCTGTTTAATTTAAAGATCATGAGTAAGAATTTTAGAACTTGGTGAATATCACAAAGATAATCCACTTGAAAATTAAGAAAGAAAAATCAGATGTCTACCAACAATTTTTCACCAAGCAATAACTAAGTGTTGCAAGTAATTGGCTGTTATTTCCCATTTCCTGGAACAAAAAGACTCTAGGCTCTACCATGGAAGTTTGAATTGGCATGGTTAAATGGAGTGACTTTATTCTACTTAATCTATATGTAACTGAATACAGAGTTTGATAATAAAGATTATTTTATTTTTTTTTTACTCTGAATCTATCAGAACAAGCTTGGTGTTACTATAACTGAATCATTTGTATTTGTGTCTTTTTCTTTGAAAGAACAAGTGGCATTCATCCCACATTTGCAAAATTCCAGTTCACTCTGCCTGTACAAATTCCAAGTCATTTTACAAAACTCTTCTTTTTATTTGACTCACTTTTCTTCAATAAATGGAAAAAAGGATACTGAATTTGATTAATCTGACATGCCCTTGCCTTTTGCTTTATACTTAAAGCTTTCAGTCTCATCAAAATACTTAAGGCCAGCACCATTCTCCCCTTTCTCGTCTGCTGTGGCCATCCAGTTCTGTTCCATAAGAGCTGTAACTGTGTGTGGTTATGAATGCAGTGACCCTCAGGCACCCATTCTAACACCAAACCTGCCAGCCTTGTCCCCTGCTCCATCCCATGGCCTCTGTTTCCTTGATCTAAATTTGAATGAACTACGAATCTTAAAGAAGGAAAGGTATAATTTTACATACAATAGAAATTATCATACAGGGAAACTGCCTATTGTGTTAATTACTGCTTAAGGAATTACTGCTTTTGTAGGACTATTCTACATTTCAAAAGCTTTGTGTTAAAGGTCTTATCATATACAGTAACATAGATTAATACAGGTTAATACAGATTTTTGATAATTGGATTTAACAGTGCAAAGAATCTTGCACCATTCTAGATTTTAAATGTTTACCATTACCTATTTCAACACTTCAACTTTATTTGTCCATCTTCAATTAATTTTGCCACCAACCAAATTTTGTTGTGCAATGTCTCTTTAGAGTTCTCCCTAACTGCAGTGTTGTAAAATTGCTGTTTCCTAACAAAAAGTGCAAAAACTTTCATCACTTCTTTTCAAATCCAGGAATTTACACTTACATGTTCAAGTAAAAGCTTGGTATTTCTTGCATAAACAAAGCCGAGAGACCACTTACAAATGATGC
This sequence comes from Margarornis squamiger, assembly GCA_035222235.1. NCBI lineage: Eukaryota > Metazoa > Chordata > Aves > Passeriformes > Furnariidae > Margarornis > Margarornis squamiger. The sequence goes on along the minus strand of JAWWTY010000037.1, from coordinate 32,109,136 downwards.
AGATATATAAATGTGACAAGAACTAAATAACACAGTCAAGTTCCTCTACCACAAAGTTGAGGTAACATGCATTACATGGAAAAGAAGGATTTACTGAATTTACTTAAACAAGAAAAAAAAATTGCATGTAGAGACTTTGAAAATTTCTAACAGATAACACAGATGTGAACCCTTGCAGTGAATTACTGGCTATGGCAATGTATGTGTGTGCACATGTATATCTATGTTTTATACATATCAGGGATTTTAACAAGTATTCTGCTACTTTTGCTTCAATAGAAATCTGATACAGGTGAGAGAAGTTATTTTGAGGTATTACTGAACACAGTCATACTGGCTGTAATCCTTCCCCTTGTTGTGGTTTAGGAATTATATTCCCCAGTTTAGCACTCCCACTAAAAAGAAAAACCATGAGCCACTCCCCTCCTTCAATCCCTCCCATGAGAGAGAAAAAAGGCAAATATTACGGGCTGAGATAAGACTGGAAATGGCAGTGAGATAAGAAAAACAAATAGTAACAGCAACAATATTAATAACAAAAGTGTACAAAAGAGGGTGATTTACATGCAAAACGCTCACAGAGGACCCTGGGCAACAATGAACATGATGGACAGTTTCCCCCTCCTTCCACACTTTTTCTCAACCCAAAGCTGCACCTCTCTTCCTGGAAATGAGAATCCCTTACTTTTGCCCCGGCAGTGACATGGCTGGTATAGAAAAACAACCCAGACACACCCACATGGCACTAGGCTCCACCCCTTCATGGCTGCTGCCAAAAATTAACTCTGTGCTGGCCAAAATTCTGACACGCTGTTACAAAAACTTGTTCTTAATCAAGAGATGAAACACGACTTTTCCAACGAGATTAGGGAAAACAGAAATTTTCATTCATATGCCATACAGTGCCCTCATCTTTATGCAAGAAGAATATGCCATGTTCAAGATTATGCAACCAAAAAAAAAAAAAAAGTAATGCAATTACACCATGCTCAACTTAGGGGGATCAATCTGCTAAGGCACTGATGTAGCTCTAAAATTCCTACTTCTTAGCATTAATGGGAAGAGTAATAATCAGAAATTTATAGCCTATAGCTTTTGATTCTACAAACACATTCAATATAGCACTCACCAAGATCAACAAAACTACTCATCTGCACAAGGCAAACCATAGGAAGGCAACTTAATTTTATCTTTTCATCAATGTTGTAATATCCATGATACAATCAATCACCTGAAAATTAAGTATTACCTACAATGGACATTCAGTAATTTAATAGGAAATAGCTCAAGTAAACAGAACACATCTCCTAAATCCTGATTTCTTAAATAATATTTGATTACTTTTTAAGGGAAAATTATTAAAAACTTAGGACATGCACTTGAGACCAGATACGCTTCACTGAGTATGTGTTGTCCCAGATACAAATTCAGCATATCATGCATTAGTAAAACCAAGATATAAAATATATGTATATTCAACTTGACACAGTGTTTTGGTTTTATTTTTGCTACTATTAGGTAATGCAGGAAAGAGATCCAAATGAGTCTAATTCTACAGCAGCTTTTTGCACTGTGGACCTGACTCAGTAGGTGTACCCCAGGACACCTTAGCAAAGTTAAAAAATATGGCCTATCTGTTTTTTAAAACTATGATTACAAAATGTTTGTTACTTAGCTCTGATGGAATCAAGATTTTGCTTAACCAGGAAATACAAATTTTGCTCTCTCAGATATCATCTGTCAAGCTAGTGAGCAGGATAACCAAACCATCTTCAAGGGTAAAACACACCTGGAGGATTTGTAATAAAGATTGAAGGGAAGAACAGTCTCAAATTTCTAGATATTTTGTTTTGAGAGGCCAACCCTAAAATCTAAGACAACTTCACAGCAAGGTGAACTCATCAACTCTAAAACAGCAGATGCTTGACATTTATAAACATTTCAAATAAATCAGTAACCTCAAATTGTTTGATGAAAACAGTACAACCAAGTCACTTAGAGCCAGCAGATTGATATAAAATGCTGAACATAGTCCAAACCTTAACCCACAAGTGAGCTGAAAATTATACTCAAACATGGAATTTTCAGTAATGATATCTGAAATATATGTACAGTTAATTAGCTTTAGTTGTTTTCTCTTAGTTGTATTATCCTTAAACCAATCTAAATTTTCTTTGAGCAAGTAGAATCAAAAACTATAAAACATGTTTGTGAACATGTTCTCTGTTAAGTCTGGCCTATTTCAGTACTCAGTGTTTACTTCTGAGCGGAGCTTCAGATTGTTTTGTAAGATCTATCTGCTCTCATTTGTAAAATGTTTCTTGCCTGTCTGATGTAGATTATCATATACAAGGGAAAATTTATACTCTTGAGTCCCCTGAAATGCCAGATAATGGAATAAAACATGAGCAAATGGAACGAAGCTGCAACAGGGAAAGTTCAGACTGGATGTCAGGAAAAGATTATTGGCTGAGAGGGTGCTTGGTCACTGGAATAGGCTCCCAGGGAAGTGGCCACAAAACCAAGCCTGTCAGTTCAAGGAGCATCTGGGCAACACTCTTAGCCATATGGTTGAGCTTTAGGTAGTCCTGCAAGGAGCAGGAAGTTGGACTCAATGATCCCTATGGGTCTCTTTCAACTTGAGCTATTCAGCCTTGGCCAGTGGTCAGTCCATCTGGAACCGGCTGGCATTGACTGTCAGATACAGGGAAAGCTTCTGACAGCATCTCACAAAAGCCATGCCTGTAGAACCCCCACTACCAAAACCCTGCCATGCAAACCCAATAAAATCAGGTCACTCAAATTTACCAACATAAGACTATCCTTATGTATGATCAAGTGATCAAGTGTAGAGACTCAAGGCAGCCCAAAATGGGATTACTTGCAGCCTTTGTACATTAACTTACAAGTACAAAACCCTGAAGCTATTACAACATTATAAATAAACCTTCATTTCTTAAACAAAAATTCAACAAATAATAAAAATAAATTAATAATTTTATGGAAGTTTTAAAATTCCGCAGCTGCAGGACCATGTATGGATGTTGTTCACTGAACAAAAGAAAGTGCTAGCAGGAAATTTGCTAAACGATTTCTAAAATTCTCCCATGGTTTGTAACTTTTTTGTGTAGTTTAAGTTCACCTGTGGTTTACTGCATATTTTGACTTAATAAATTTAATTAACACAGTATCAACACCACAGATGTACAACAGCCTTCATTCTTTACCTCATCGTCCAGATTGATACAAAATTATCCAAAGAGTATGACTAAAATCTTTGTATTGCCACCATATATAAACAAAATTAAACAACATATAACTTAGATTTATTTATATCAGCCCTCTGAATTGAAAATCAAACCAGTTTACTCCAATATGCAGTAAAGACACTTCACTGAGAGATGCTTATACCTTCACTGTGTACTGCTGGACATTGTATCTTCTGAACACCAGCTCTTTCACTTTTAACAGTAAAACTGTGCAAATTGTCCAGAGAGATAGGTGAGGTTTTTGGGTTTTTTTACCCTCCTCACTGTGGATGAGTACAGATTAAGCAATACAGAGGACAAAGTAGAACAATTGTGTTGCAGAAAGCAAATTAGGACTCTTGTTTAAAGACACAGCATCTGATTTTTGGTCTTGCACAGCTGCAACTATAAAAACAAGAAGGTAAGAGCAGGTTTATACCTATGTTTCTGCTTTGACCAAGCTGGCCAAAATTGTTTGACTAAATAAATTCATGATTAATATATGCCTTCAAATTAAATTTTCTTTCAGAAGTAACAAGATCTTGAAGTTCAAAATGGTGATAATTATTCTACTCTGTCACACACAAACTATACCATTGTTTTATTCAAAATGTAGGTAAATCCACAAGAAAAAAAAATCCAGGGCTCAAAAAGAAAAAAAAATATAGCTTACCCTCCATTTTTAAGAAATCTTAGTATAAATAATTCACATTCTTTTTCAGAAATAAGTTATTCAAATAAACGCACAGAGATTTCAAATCAACTAATCAAAATCTCATTACATTTCCCCATGCTCCACTTCCATAATGTGCTGCAGTAGTCTAAGCAGCACATTCTTCACCCACACTACCAAGAGGCTAACCAGAAAGCACAATTTAGACAAAATTAGTGGACTTCAATTTTATGTTAAAATTTCAGTGGGAACACTATATCAATAACCATATAAGTATTTTGCACACCCGTAAAAATTGTCTATTTCAGTAAAGACTTTTTATTAAAAAATAAAAACTCCTAAATGAATGTTTGACTTCCAGTTTCAGACAAAAGCCTGGCACAAACATGATTTTAACATTTTCACCCCACCTAGTCAATTAACAGAAGAAAATTGCATCTACTCATTTCCATTGTAAGTATTATCCCAGAAGAAATTAAATCTTCGTAAACTGTTGGTGAAATGCAGAACCATTCCTTATGCACAGAGAGAAACATAACACAAAACTTCAACCACAAGGTCTTAAAAGTCAAAAATCATCAACTTAAACCTCATTTGAAAGAAAAGAGTATCTAATTCTTAATTCTACCCTTGGAACACTGACATAGTGTTCCTTGTTTCTCTTTTTATGAAGCTATCAAAACAATTAAGGATATCATTCCAAGAATTATTGAGGTGCAGGTCCATAACACTTCATAATGTCCTCAGTGAAATCAAGTAAAATCTTCCATTAACATTCAGTCTAGATTCTGTTCATGTACAGCACAACTGTCAATGATCAAATGTGGAAAACATGGAGAAGGCCACAGTGTAAACTGCTATTAAAGCTAAGCACTTCAGCATCAAGGTTGTCATCAATGGCAGGTACTGCAGGTTTTTCAAGTGGGGCTACAGAAGACTGTTTATCAAGATTTGTGAGTTTTCATTGCAGCCAGAATTAAAATGTTCATGTATTTTTAGTGGGGAATTTCACTTCTGGAGGTAAGGTTGAACTTGTCATATCTGCTGATCATTCACTGGGAAGGATTTTTACCCCACTTCATTTTTCTTTATTCTCTTCAGTGACCAAATACTACAATGGAAAAGCCAATGAAATTCCCAAGCTTAAAAAAATATTATCTTCACTGTCCAAGAAATGGACAGTACTCTATGGGTAAAAAAGTACTCCCCCTGGACTCAGTAGAACTTCAGAAGTGACGTGTATCAGAGACACATTTGAAAACTCGAAATACTATACTTCCGTAGTTTTACTAATTTGTAAGTCTTAAAAACCAAAAAGAGATTAAGGATCTATGCCATCACTCTGTGAAGTGATGACGAGCACTGAAATTCAGTAGCTAACAAGGCTGAAAATCAACATCTTCCTTTTGGTCTAAACCTGATTAGCTTCAATTTACACATAGTGTCTTAAATCTTTACTGCTTGTCTAAAAGTCCTTATCCTAGAAGATATCATCTTATGTAAGTATTTCAGCACAGGACTGAGAATTCTATCAAAACAGACAAGGGCTCTCAAAGCTCTTCTCTGAAAGACAAGGCTTCCACTTTCCCTATTACATTTTGAGAATTCTGAACTCATTCCAAATGAACACCTTCCATAACATGTGAACATCAGAACTGGACAGTAGAATGGTTTAACTAATATATTGCTGCATATAGTACATATTTGTACTGCTACAAAGTATTCTTTACTCAAACATCTAATGATTGTATTTGTTCCCTTAGCCACTCCTTGAGATAATTTTTGTCCACTGGAAACCATAATTCTAATCCAAGTTACTACTTTTAAAAATACAAATAGCTTCTATATTCTCATTCGCTCACAAATTGTTATGGTAAACAATAGATGAAAGAAGCACAGTGGGGAAACTCTGGGAGAAAGAGGAAAATTGGTGAACCTGACTGCCATGCTGCTAGCCATTTTTAAGTCACTATCACCTGCTCTAAATAAACAATTTATTGGCAGGTGATACTTAAAGGCGAGAAAGGTGGTTTCATATCCTAGAGCATGGCAGGACAATGTCAGTAAGAGGTAGCCAAGAGTACAAAAGCAGTTGTAATGTCATATTTAAGTAACTGAGACAGCATCTCTGACTATGAGAGGCACAAAAGAACAGGGACTACAGGGAAATCACAGCAGAAGATGGTCTTAAAGGTAAAATCGAGAAATCACACCTCAGTATGGGGAAGAAATTACCAGGAAATTCACACAAGAAGTGACACATAAGAACTGACAGAATCTTCACCTCTACAAGAAAACTGTTCCGAGATCAATAACCTTCAGTATTGAAAACTTTACTTCTGTGACACTGTAAAAACAGGAAAACTTGGCCAGGTTCTCAGGAATATTGCTGCAGCTACAAAGGCATTGAATGACATGATCAAGACCGGTTGGTCATACAAATTATACTGTGGCTAAAAAATTGATGAACATCAACAGCTCTTCAATTTCTGAGAGTGGAAGACACTGATTGAGTTCCAATTTGCCGGCAGCTGTAACAACCAGTATTTTTTGTCATTCTAAATGAGAGGTTAAAATCTCCTCAAACAATAAATTCTCCTTGCTTGTGAAGCATCAGTAGAATTTCAAAACACTGAGAAGTCATCATATCAGATGCTAAAACTGTAGGATATACAATGAAATACAGCATTTCTTCTCTTTCTAAACAGAATTCTAGGTCTTTAAACCACAGAACCTGAAGATCCTTAGGACAATACTGCAAGAAGAAAAGCTTATACTAATTCAAGTTCCTTGGAACAAAAATGTGGGGTTTATACTGAATTTACTAATAAAAGGAGTCAACACTACCTAAAATAACAGATAAACAAAGGAAGTTCTTGCTTGGAAAACCTTAGATTTGATGTTTATTTATTGTATGTTTAGAAAACTAAGATAAATAGAGACATGGATGAATCCTCAATCTCTCTGAGATCACTAACTTATCAACTGCCCATAAAAGAATGCAAAGAAGACCACTTGGACAAACTAGCCCAAAATCTTGTCCCTGCAGACAGAACAGTCAAAAGATACTAGTCTTGATTGTTCATTGGAGCAATACAGCTTAACTCATGCTATTCCCAAGCTACCCTTGTAAACATGTAATGGAACAAACTCTACAGCTTAGTAAACTCTGTTCAAATGTTTCCTAATTCTAGCAATTCCTTTTCCAATATCTAACTCTAAAACCTTGCATTTCAAGTCAATTTTTTCTCTCTACAGTGCACATGAAGAACTAATGAAGAAATTCAACAGCCTCTTCATACATAAGACTTGCCTCTCTTTGTCCTATTCTTTAGTTCCTTTTTTTCTTAGAGAAAACCCCCAAAGCTTTACACTTTCCATATATAGCTTATTGTTTTCTACACTCTAAATTCTGAAAAGCATGGACAAGACTTTCAGTACAAGCCAGTAATTTAAAAAGGACTGCATTTTAGTGCTTTAAAGCTCAAACAGAACAAGCTGAAACAGCACTGCTGAGGTTTTTTTTCAGCAATATTTACTACTGAATGAATGAAATTCTGCATCATAGCTTACAGTACTTTATCTTCGTTACTGATGTCCCAAAAGATCAAAAAGCTATTGACAAAATATCTGTGAAAAAAAGAATTTTGACTAAACATACCCATTAATTTGTGTAGATACACAGCTTTAAGTATAAATCCTACAAATGGACAACTATACACACTTATGTAGCTAGATTTAACACCTCTTGAGTCAAACTTCATTGGACTTTGCTGTAGCTTATTAAAACACTTGATTAATATCAGTGTCAATCACAGCTAGATATATTTTCACAGAACATTTAGAAGCCTTTTCCATGTGACTGATTATTTCGTGTTAAAATATCTAATGTACTAAAAAACGTAACAGCATGGTAAACTTACTGTTTTGGTCATGCTGTAAAGTTGTCATAAAGGTACTATCACTTTGAATAATATTAACTTCTTGAGACATTTTTTTAGTACTTGGGAAGTACCCAAGAGAACCATATTCTTGAAAAATTACAAGCCTGAACACACTTACTACCCCTGGTCATTTCCAACACCATGATGTGAATTGATTTCCTTTTGCTAGTTGCTTATACTTTTTCAGTTTAAAGAGCAGTCTGTTCGTATGCCAAAACTGAACATATACTCAGCAGTATTTGAATAATGCATCAGAATGTATGCTTCTGACACATGCTGCAGTATCAACACTGTTAAATATAGTCTTTTATAGAACTGGAACAGAGAGTGATGACAGCTGAAATGAGGTGGGCAAGTTCTACTTCTCTGTATTCATAGTTAATTTTCAGTAAGTTAATGCTTCAGGCTTTGTCTTTGGGTGACAGTTTCACACAGGAAGAGATGAAGAGGTTGAGTGGTGGAAGAAGTGTCAGTTCCTTTTTTTTTTCCCCTCCTAAAAACAAGTCTCATTTCCCAGGCTCAGAGAACTACAACTACAGAAGCTCAATTACCAAACACACGTTGGAAAGAGGTGCTTATTTGACCTAATTATTTTCAACCATGGATTATTCTGTTGACAATCTGAATGGCATACTAAGAAATATTTTATGTCTAACCAGAAAATTGTATTTTTTAAACGTTTATTGTAGAAAAGGCATCACAAGGGTCCGTTTGCACCTCGGGGGGCTCTTTCTTAGGCAGCCAACATGTTCGCAGTCAAAGTAAAATTTAAAGTTAAGGCTTGTCACAGCCACGGACGGGCTTCAAAGCACCCCAGCCAGGGTACAGACATAATTTCTGACAACTTGAAGACGACGCCGGGGCCATTTCGGCCTGGATAATGGAAGAGGCGCCCGGCAGCGGAACTCTTCTCCCCCGCCCCAGCACTTCTGCCCAGCGCAGCCCCAACAATCTCCCGCGGGCTCCGGGCCCGCCATCCGGGGCTGCCGCCCTGCCCGGCGCCGCTCCCTGCCCTCCCTGCCCCGCCGGGCTGACCTCGGTGCCTCCCCCGCGCCCGCCGCAGCCCGGCCCGGCCCGAGGGAGGCCCCGCCGCGCCCAGGCGGCGGCTCCCCGCCGGGCAGGAGCTGCGGGGCGAACAGCGCTGCCGCCCGGCCTCCCGCCGCCCCTCTCCCGGCAGCGGCATTGGCGCCGAGCCGCCCCCGGCAGCGGGGCGGGCCGAGGGGAAGAAGGTCGGTCCCTCCGCCAGCCCAGCGGCCCCGGGGGCGGGGGGCGCCGCCCGCGCCGGTCAGTCAGAGCGCGCCCGCCGTCCCTCACCAGGTGTCGCCCTTGCGGAGCGCGGTTTTGAGCAGCGCCGCCACGTCCGTGCGCTGTGTCTCCAGATCCGCCGCGCCGCCCTCCGCCATCTTCTCCCCCCGGCAGCGGCAGCGGCAGCGGCAGGGGCACGAGCGCGCCGCGCTGCATGCTGGGAGTGACGCCGCGGAGGCGCCCCCGGCCCCGCCCTGCCCGGCTCCGGGGGCGGGGCCCGACCGCGCCCCGGCGGCAGCGCCCTCTGGCGGGCGGGGGGTGTCGCGGGGGCGGCGCGTGCGCGGGGCGGGGCGGGGGGCGGTGTGCGGGGGGCG
>JAWWTY010000037.1:32053957-32098647 GCA_035222235.1 Margarornis squamiger | reverse complement strand
AGGGGTGGTGTGAGAGGCGGTGTGCGGGAGGGAATGCGGGGCAGGGGGCGGTGTGCGGGGGGCGGTGTGCGGGGCGCGGTGTGCGGGGGGCGGTGTGCGGAGCGGAGTGTGGGGCGGCGGTCGATGTGAGGGGTGGTGTGAGAGGCGGTGTGCGGGAGGGAGTGCGGGGGAGAGTGCGGGGCGGTGTGCGGGGGTCGGTGTGAGGGAGTCGGTATGAGGGGCGGTGTGCGGGGCTCGGTGTGCCGGGCGGTGTGCGGGATGCCCGCGCTGGCACACGTGTGTGCTGCTGTGCCAGCGCCGCGCCGGCTCAGACAGTCCCTGATGCTCACTTGGGCTTACCCAGACCTTCGCAGAAGCCAGCGGGTCATTTGTTGTGTTTGTTTCAGCCGCCCTTACCTGAACCTGGCAAAAGTAAGACTTTCTGGGACCATCAGTGCTTCATGTGAAGCAACTGTATCTTTCATGAAAGAACAGCATCTTAAGCTGAACTCACATTCTTGAAAATGCCAGTTAATGTTAAATATGGGGTTTTTTAAAGCTTTATCAGCTGGCAATGAATTGTTTCCAAGTACCTCTGTCCTAGACAGTGCCTAAGGATCTTTCAATTTTAAACCACCTGGTAAACAGAAACAGCACGAGAGATAGTGCTGAATGACCTACCTTCTGTAATGAAACCCAAGTATTTTCAATACAGATTTATACGGTACTGCTTGTGATGTAAGTGAATGCAGAATATTGTAAAGCTCGCTGAGGCAGCACGCTTTTCAGTTATCAGTGGGCCTGTATCCTTGCCTGACTTCATTGCTAGAGGATGAATTTTTATAAACATGTTTTTGTGGTTCTTAACATTGATCCTAAATAAGGATGCAATTAATACAGTGTATAGCAGCACAGACATTCAGCAAATGGGCTGCAGATAACAAACTGTGTAATTTTGATGATTCTATTGATTCCCAATACAGCATAAAGTTTAAGCTCTCAGTTCTTGTTTTCAAGTCACTTAGTGGACTTGGTTAAAGAAGCTTAAAATACAGTTTGATTTTTGGACACATAAGAAGCTCTGTATATCTGTGGTGGAAACTTCTGTACACAATAAACTCTGTAAAAATAACAGACAACTGCAAGTCTCACTAACAGGTAATACAGAATAATTCACCACTTTTTATTTTCTTTCAAGACCACTGCCATGGTTTAGGAGAGGTACTCCCCAGTTTAGTGCTTCCACTGAGACTCTCCTAACCATGTGCTGCTTGCTTGCTCCCTCTTCCCTTTCCCCTCCTGTGATGTGCTGGAGAGGAGAGTTGAAGGCACAAAAGGTGAAGATCACAGATTGAGAAAAGAACAATTTACTGGAACCAGCAATGAGATAAGAAAACAAACAGCAATAGCAACAATATTAATAACAAAAGTGTACAAAAGAGAGAGAGTGATTCATACACAAAAATGCTCACTGTGGAGCTTGACCCACCTGCAGCCACATCATCCTGACTGCTCCCTCTGGCTCTAAACCTGTGCCACGCTTGCTTGCCCAGAAAGAACCCCGTCTCCTCAGAAGAGACTCCCTTCCCTGCGCCACAGCAATGACATGAGGCGGTGTGAAATAACCTCTGTGTCCCAGTCTTGTCCCCCTGTCCTGGCCACAACCAGGACAACCATCTACACTACAATTGTGAATTTGTGGAGGTGGAAAATAGGGATTCAGATTCCCTTCCCCAGTGGTCTATGGTGGACTTACAGCCACTGGTGGATGCATAAATTGCCTTTTCAGTTTGGAGTTGCATTGGACACAGAGCTTTACATATCAGAATGGAAATGATGAATGTGTATTTTAAATGAAGTGTTCACACATAGAGGAAAAGATAGGTAATTTCACTTTCAGTTGAGAAATCTGATGGAAACCCTTTAGAGCTAATTTTACTAGCCTAATATGTTTTTATACATTCTAAGCGGATCAAAAAGTCAATTGCTTGTGCCACCATTGCTGATTTTGTTCCCTATCCTTTTTTTTAATGTATGGAAGTTGTTAATTTTAAAATAGTGGTGGAATTGCAAGCTTCTTTGAAACAGTTCAGTAACAAAACCAAGGAAGCAGAAATAATTGTAGACTAAAGTTATACAATGGCAAGATAAAGCAGGGCTTCCTTAAGGTAAACATAAGTGGGGAAGATCCACGAACAAAAATTCACTACTTAACAAAGTTGGGGGAACACAAGGAAGCATGGGATGAATGATGGACAGAAACAAATATGAATATGAATTTTTTTAAAGAAAGAAAGAAAAAGCAGGATAAATTTGACAGGGAGGTGGGGAAATAGCATGTAAGTAAGATATCTGTCTCTGTCCTAGATATAAAATCATGACTGCACTGTAGTTTTGAATCAAAATCCTAATCCAGTCTAATCCTCATTCACAGACACTGAACAGAGCCACATTAAAGTCTTGTTTCAGCTAGATGGAATTGAAATTTCTATATATTATTGCAATAACACACTTCTGTTGAGATTAGAAAAAAAGCAACTTTTAAAAATATGATGGTTTTCAATGTAGTCAAATTAAGCACACTTCTGCTTTTTCTGAATTTTCAGTAATTACTACTACTAAAATGATCTCTCATATGAGAGAACAAGGGTATAGACTCTTGAAGAAGGGATGGATAATTTTAAAATGTGTATAACATGATAGGCTCAGTTTTATCTTGCCTTCATGTATGAAGTCTAGGATCAGGCATCCCTAGACAAGTTAAGTCAGAAACTTCATAGACCTGAATATAGGGGAAGAAGACAGAGAAAATTTGATGGGATTAATAAAGGGTGTATCAGAAGTATTCCTAATTTAATGACAATGGAAGAAAAGCCAGTGTATTCCCATTTTGAAATACTGGAGAGCATTCCTTTTTTTTTTTTTTTAAATTTTCTGAAGAATGCCTTCTTATTACACTGTACAAAAAATAGAAAGAAATATAACCTAAACATGCTATGTAGAAATACTAAAATATTTTACATTAACAAATGTAGGTAATAAATTGTGCTTCTATTGATTAAACTTGTTTAACATGCATTAAAATATTCAGTCCTAATGGCCTAGTACTTGAAATAAAAATGTTTGAAAAATAGGTTTTTTAATATTTTGATTCTAATCAGATATTAATGTAAGCCATAATTACCCATTTTTCACAAGATAAAATCACTTTCCATGTCCTTAACTGAGTGCTTTTATACAGAAAAAGTCTATTTCAAATTGCTACACTTGAGTTAAGCTTTGTATATGTCTTCAAAAATGTTTTTTCCTTTAAGAATTTTAAACACAGAAACTAATTTCAAAAGTATGATAGCAACAGGTTTTAGCCATGGTTGGCTGATGTGTCAAAACTATTATAAATTTCTGTATTTGATTTGCACATCAGAATGGATCCAGATTTTCTCCTGTGTGGTTGCTAAATGAGCTGTTTGGTTTTGAAGGCAAGAGGTAAAATTAAATATATTAATTATGCACAAAGCATGTCAACAATATAATTAAAGAGATGAGTTTCTAAAGGATGATTCATAATGTAGGCTTTATGAGCTCTAGGTGTTGGAGTTGTGTGAAATCTAAACACAATGTTAAAGTTAGGTTTTGTAAGATTTGCACATTGAGTGCCAAATATAGCCTGGTATTCAAAAAAATATTTGTTGCTTAAGTGAAAGGAGATAATGGTGAGATTTATAGCAGGACCTAATACAGACAACAGACAAGTTGCAGAAATAAATGTTGTTGGCATAAGTACACTTGTTTCAGAATATTCTTACTGTTTGGCTATGTGAACTATGAATAAATTTGCATTCACTTCATTACCTAAGTATCACTGAAACCCAACAGAACATGCAGCAATATAGTCATACAGAATGTATTAGACCAACTTCAGATTTTAAATGCACACACATGTACATATAAGAATGACAGCCATTAGAGAAATATCTCATTGAATACATATTTTTTATACGTGGCATGCAGTATTGCATAAAGGCATATTTTAATACTGTACATTTTAGATACGTGGTTTCTGCTTTCCTTTTCTAAACCTCTCTTAGAATAAAACTTTACTGTTATTATGGAGTCTGCTTAGATTTATTCTAACCTGAAAGTTATACGCCCACAATCTTGTAAAGAAAAAAAAATTTCAAAGTGGAGTGTCAGTGGATCTGTAAAAGAAAAAATAAAATATTTTGACTGAGAAATAAGTATTTTGACCAAAATATCTCAGACACAGAGTAGTTCTATAAATTTGAAAACTCTCAAGTTGCTGCTCTGGTGTTCCTGAAGAAGCTGCAGGAGCTTTTGTTGATTAGAGATTTTTTTCACAGAGTAAGCAAAGAAGTTCACTCATTTTTATAAATGTTACTGTTGTCCTTTGCTGGGTGCATGCAGGAGTATAGTGAGAAGAAACAATGCATAGCGAATTGTGGTACATACGTAAGATCCAACTATCCTGGAACCTGTTGCACAAGAACCCTCTTAGCTTCTGCAATGGGATCAAACTGCCTCTTTTAATAGTATGAGGGAAAGTGGTTTCCACCTCCAGCCTGGTGTGAAGTACAACAATCAGTGATGGTGGTGAACAGGGGTTTGCTTGGCTAATGTGGGGGATGGAGTTCATCTTCACCAGTGCTTTAGGGAAAATGATAAACTCCTTAAAACCATCTCTCCTTTCTGTGAGCAAGGCACCTTTTTACAAGTCTGTTCTCCCCTAAAGCAGTAGGATGACTTTACTTAGTATCAGGACTCCAACATTTAGAAAGCATTTCTGGTAACAATTATAATATCTGGCCCTCTTAGGAGTTATATTACATACTTGAACATGATTCTAAACTATAAAAAGTTGAAAGCCTGTAATAGTTTTAGTCTCAATAAGTATTATGTTACATTTTTAATAGTCTTAAACAAGGCAATATATAAAAAAGGAGAAAAACAGTGAATAAAGCAAGTCACTTCTCGATGATTTTTGGTCTAATGCCTAGACATGGGTGTAAATCTTTTAGCAGCCCCGGTGGGTTTTCTCCCTGACTGGTGTGTATCCTCAGCTGAGGGTCTTCCGCAGGCAAGAGGGAGGAGAATAGTCATCTTGAACAGTGAAGAGGGAAAGGATATTTCTGTCACCTCACCTGGAGAAGACTGTGAGTTGTGAGAGGCATTTTCAATGGGTGATACAAATAACACCAAAGGGAACACATTTGTATGAGGCACACATCTTTCTCTTTTGTTTTTTTTTTTTTGGTTTTTGTTTGTGCCCTGGGTACAAGCACAGTATCTTTACTATTTGAGTTGAGGCAAAAAGGACAATAAAAATATTTAGTGTTAGCCACCCTAGATACAAAATACTCTTGAGAAGTTTGAAAATATGTTGTTAATTCCTTTTTAAGTCTTTCCTTGAGCAACAAGTATACTTTAATTAACTGTTTTACATTACAAATGAAATAAATAGGACTTGGGTAGCTGAAAGAATCTGACTTACACTTAAAAAGCATACCAAAAGCTATGTTGTGCTAAGGAAAGGAAGTACTAGATTGACACTAAAAGGATGTAAACTGTTACAAACAGCTAATGCACAAAAGAACTTTTAATATTTCCTTGAATTCTTTAGTGTAAGTTACTAGTCCTAGGTCTTGTTCATATCATGCACTTAAAAATGTGCAGTTATTGAAGGATTTAAAATGTAAAGGTATTAAAGGTTAGATTTTTAGGAAATATGGGATTCCTGATATATATTGCATAGGCTCAGCGTCAAGGTTAGGTCATGAGCCTCTTAAAAATATTTGTGGAGAATTTGCACACAAGAAAAGGGACTGCAAAATCCTATGGCGTTGAGAGCATCCAAAATAGCTTGCTACCTACCAACATTCTGGTATTCCCAATTTTTGTCATACAATTGTTGGATACTCCAACTTAAGAAGGATGTGGACCTACTGAAATGAAATCAGAGGAAGGTCACCAAGAGGATAAGGGAACTCGAGCACCTCTCCTATGAAGACAGGCTGAGAGAATTGGGGTTGCTCAGTCTTGAAAAGAGAAGGCTGTGGGGAGACCTTATAGCAGCCCTCCAGTATGTAAAGGGAGAGGTCTGGAGAGGGACTTTTCACAAGGGCATATAGTGACAGGACAAGGGGGAACCGCTTCAAACTGAAAGAGGGTGGGTTTAGGTTAGATATTAGGAAGAAATTCTTTACTGTGAGGGTGGTGAGGCACTGGAACGGGTTGCCCAGAGAAGCTGTAGATGCCTCATCCCAGCAAGTGTTGATGGCCAAGTAGGATGGAGCTCTGAGCAGCCTGGCCTAGTGGATGGGTCCCTGCCCATGGACAGAGGGTTGGAACTAGATGATCTTTAAGGTCCCTTCCAAATCAAGCCATTCTGTGATTCTGTGATTAGTCATATAACTTCCCAGTTGCTGAGTGACAAAATGATAAATTTCTTGGGGTTTAGACATTCAGAAGTGTTAGCTGTACTGAAATGACAGATTTAGTAAATGAAATAAAGCTGAAATCAGAATGAACACTAGAGCCCTCATGTTCTGCAGGCATATCTACACTGAGAAGCAGACCTATGTGTACCAAGCAAAGCCCCTGATTTATTTCTTCTTGTGGCCTAACAGGGGCTTGCACTCTAAATGCCACAGTGTACTTAGAAAGAACTATATCACAGGTTTTTCCTGCAGTTCACATGGCTGATCCAGACTGAAAGCAGATCCAAGGCACAGGATTGAGGAATGAGGGGGAGGAAGAAGGAGTGGGAGCGGGGAAGTCTGTCTCTGAGAATGTGCTTATCCATGTAGCTAGGCTTCTTGATATGTATCAACAAGAGTATTTAAGCATCTGTTCTATTTCTTTAGATACCTTGTTGACTTCAGTGCTTTAACCCCAGTCTACACCTAAACCTCATGCTTGAGACAAAGTGTATTCTGTTCTCTGCTTCAAACTGCAAAAATTTGTGTTCCATTTTTATTGTTTTTGCTGGCTGACACTAGAATAAATATAAATTTTTAAATGGGCCACATTATCAGTGGAAATATAGACATGCCTTTTTATTTCAGAGTTTGCTATAAATACTGTAGTTGATCCAAGATTTCCCTTGAAAGAAGCAGCCTGAAGTACTTCTAGGCATAGTCAGTCAGTGTAGGTCAGACTCATGCATTCTGATACTGACAGAATTATTTTACTGTTGACAACTGGGACAACCTTCAACCTATAATGTAATAAAAAAGATCACTGATTGACAGTCAACCCTGTAAAATGAAATTATTTCCTTTTGAATTTACAATGATCTTCAAACAAATGCATAAAAGATCTTGTAATTTTTTTTTTTTTTTTAAGTGATGGGGAAGCAGGAGAGGTGGTTTGAAACAGCTCTGGGTAAGAGCTGTCATAGGCCCCAGCATTGGCCCCATTTGTCCCCCACTTCTCTGTCCCAACCACTCCATTTCCCTCCATCTAAATATACACATGCTGGTGAGGTCTGGCCTCTGCACCAGCTGTGGGACCCTGTTTCTGAAGTGGACAAAATTTGGAGGCACAGCACACTGTTATCGCTGTTGCCCAGCTTTTGTGGTTGTACTTATTTTTTTTATTTTATTTTACAGTTAATACTTGCATATAAAGGGACACAGTTTTCCACATTTTCGAGAAGTTTCCTTGGCTGTATTGCCATGCAAGATAAACTAGTACTTTGGCTGAAGGGATTGGCTGTGCATGCTCCATGCACTAAGAAGGTGTGCTGTTCTCACAGAGCGCAGGACCCACCAGTGTAGTAGAAGAAAGAGACCACTGTGGAGAAGTTATGCTGGATGCTTTCTTTCCCTCTTGAGATCACATTTTCAATGCCTTGCGGTGGTTTTGGACAACGACTAGAGAATTAGAACTCCAAATAAGTTGCTCCCCTTTTGTTTTGTTCCTCAATCTGCCCCCTCCGATAATGAGGGGGTAGTACAGAGAAACTGTAAAGTAAAAAATAACAATTTACTAAAGGAAATAGCTGCAACTACAAAGATACAGAGGAAAACAGTTTAAACCAACAAAGGCAAAAAACTGTTACCAGTTCCCCCTGCCTTTAGGACAAAGACAAAGTGGTGGAGAAGCTTCCCCATCCACCCCAGACCACACAGTTGGGAAAAACACAACAAACAAACATAGCAAACAGTTTTCTGTGGTTGGACAGCAGGTAGTAGCAGACTGCAGGCTCTCTGTCTCTCCGTGGGGAGGGCAGCAAATGGTAACAGTCATAGCAAAACCTGCTGGCCATGATAAGTGAAAAAAGATCCCTGAAGCGGCGTGTGGTGGGGGGCAATGGTGACACCCCCGAAATGGTCATGGCCAGGGTGGCCCCTGTCCTCTCTCAGGTAGCAGTGGCAGCGATTGCTGAGCAGCGACTGCCACCCCCGACAGTGGCTGAGGCGGGTCCCAAGTGGGTTTTCTCTCTGCTGTGGCAGCAGTGCTGGCCATGCCAGGGGTCTCTCTCTCCTCCCATGGCAGTGGTGCAATCCTGGCTGTGGCCACCTCTTCCAAGAGCCAGGGCAACGAGAATGACCACACTTCTGCTTCAACCCTGCGGCTTTTAAAGAAGGCCTGTCCATTCCCTTCTGCAATGCAGGCAAGGAAAATTCTGTCTCCTGTGCTACAAGAGACAGTCCATCAAAAATGATGAAATGTGATAGTATACATAATTGGTCACACCTACCTAATGTGTTAAACTCCATCTCCTTTCCCTATGTCTAGGACAAGGCCTCATAGAAACTCTTCTCACCCTTTCTATTTGGGGTGATTTGTGTGAATATAAAGGAAAACATACATTGTGAAAAGATGCTTGAAGCTAGGAGCAACTAAACTGAGGATGAGGCTGTGATTCCTTTGAATTAAACGTGCATTCAATCTTTCATTATCCAGACTTCTGCATCCTAGCCCTTTTGGTAGGATCCTGCGTGACATTACTTTTTCTGAGGAGATGGTGAATTTCCACCTCCCCAGCCACTTGCACCTTTTATTGACTCAAGCAGGAATACTGGAGTATGATCCTCCGTGGTCTGCCCAGGACAAATACACAAACTTCAGTTAGATTTAGCAGGATCCAACAGCCTATGGAATTACATTTATTTGATTTAACTCAGGGTTGCCATTACTCAAGAAAACATCTTAAGGTTTGGATTTCCATACATTAGAAAACCACTATACTTGTGTGCTTTCGATCAGTTTGGACTGGATGAGATAGTTTAACTTATTACACTCAGAGGGGAAGAAACATTTTGCTTGGCCCTTTTTTCTTTCATCCTGATCTGTGACAGCCCAAGAGTCTTTAGTTTCAGTTTGTGTTGGAAAGCCTGTTTCCACTATTTCTTGTCCACGTTTGTCTCTTTGAGGGGTGATAACAGCAAGTGGGAAAGCTGCTTTTACTGTCTTGAGACAATTCAAGTGAGCTGTTTTGGGTTTAGAATAAGAAAGACGTGCATTTGAAGACTGTGTAAGTACTTAAAAAATATTGTGTCGTGTTAAACTATGATGTTAAAATTTCATATATCCCATCAGTGGTTATGATTGAATTCAGATGTCTCCATAAAAAGACTCATTGACCTCAAAAGGTATGTACCTTGTAAAGAGAATATGTGTTGCCCTTGACAATACAGGAGTGAAAAGGAGAACAAGCTTACCATTACAGAGAGAACTTGCACTTGGACAGAGATGTCAGAGTGGAGATGAGCCGAGTAAGCATATGCTGTGCCGGTGTGGAGGGGGGTGAAGGGAAGGCTTGTATTGCATTGCACTATATTATATTATTTTTTTAAGAAAACCACATCAAACCCCACCACCAACACACCCAAATCTAACTCCAGAAAACTAATGAGGTGTATGGACTTTGGCTTTGAACAATTGTCCTCATCCTTCTCAGACTTGTTTACATAAGGAGTAAATTGGCTTGTGCTTATCCATATGTGCAGCGCACCATTAAGAACTTTTGCTAGCTATGACTCCCACAACTACATTAGTAATTGTACAGTTGTGTTACCAGACGTTGAAATGGCTCTGAATATGTCTGTTAATGATGATATTTCAAATATGAATGCGATAAAATTTAACATTTCAGTAATGTCAGTCTGTTTAGCTACATTCTAAGTTTTCATAGAACTGACCTATTTCTGTAGAAATAGCTCAAAAGGAATCATTATTATAGATTAACATAGATGAATCCGTATGACTATAATTCATGCTTTATAAAAATTCTATTTAATTTTTAAAATCTGTTGCTATATTTTTATGATGCAATACAATCTCAGGTCAGGAAGGATAAGTAACCATTGTAATGCAACAGAATCCGCTCCACGATACAAAGGGATTCATTTAAGGGTGATAATTTAAATAATAGCTAATAAAATCAAACTAATTTTATGTACATTTTAAGAGCTAGACTAATCAAAGCTTAAAATGTGATAGAATAATAAAGCAAAGCTCATTAGTTCAGCACAGTAAAAATACGCGCAATCAAAAAGAGCTGGAATAAGCACAAGCTTACATTAAAAGTGCCAAGCATTTAATCTTATTCTTGCGGAGATCATTGTAGAAATTCAGAGTGACTTCAGCTGGAAGTCACCGGACATTGGTAGAAGGCAAATCTGCTTTTCTTGCACTGTTATTGATGCCTGTTTGGCTATGCTGGAGGGATGTAGAAATGGTGTAAAAGATGATGTTTCATGCTACTTACCCTCTGTTCTGGAAAGAAAGAAGAAAAAAAGGAGAAGTGGTAACCCCCTAACATGCAGTCATAGGAATAGGGTTTCATCAGGACAGATTGATAGTCAGTCAGATACCTTTCTGTATATTCAAAAATTCATAATCTGGTAGAAAAATGAGCAATCATCAGAATACTTAATGGAACATTTAAATTGCCTGTGAAATTTCAGGTGTTTAAGTAATTCTAGCAGAGTTATACTGTGAAATAAATGGCCTCATTAATCTCAGTCTCTAACAGATAAAGCTCTCCTTGCATTTTCTTTTGCTAGATTTTCTATAGAAGAAAGCCTTGTGCATTTTGGAGCCCCATCTGATTTCAACAAAATTTGAGAGACAGCTAGTAGTCTTAAATCTATTCAATTTCAATAATAAAAGATGCCTGTGAAGAAAGAAGAGTCACAGAGAGATGTTTTCAGCATCTCTCTGAAAATCTCTCCTTTGGGATCACCATTACACAAAAAAGCAAAAAGTTCCCCACCACAGGAAAAGCTTCAATCAATCATGAGTTAAAATCCATAAAAAATGAGACATCATTAGTTCCAGAGTTCACAGAACTTGTTATTATTCAGATTGTTTAGCAACTTCAAACTTTAGAAAACTCTTTTACTTGTATAAGTCACCTGAAGCTTAACAGGGGATGGGATCTTCTGCTTTTTATCTGCATAAGACTATAACAAAACCAAAAATCCCAAGTCAGTGTTCCCTTAGTGATTTTCTTTCTTCGTGGTTATGCATATATGTGCCAGGAGAGAAGGAGGTGAGAAGGAACCACTGAAATATCCTTTTCCAGGTTTTGGTAAGGGGTTGTGTTATCTGCGTTCTTTTTTCTGACATCTGCTGGCGAAACCTCTCCATTACACTGCTTGCTCTGAATTTTTCAGAAATCCCTCCCCCAGGACTCTACGGACTTCTTTGACTTTTGTGGGTGCTTAATGGCAATGAAAACCAGGACACTTGAGGATAAGGAAGTAACTGATGTCTGGTAGGGAGCAACAGATACGTCACGAAGCTTAAACCGAGGAGGAGGAAAACAAAGAAGATTTATGTAGTGGGTTTATCACTCTAGCAGCAGCATCTCTCTGCATCCCAGGCTATGCTTTATGTGCAGAGCAGAGACATCTGAGATACCTCTGAGCTGCTTGGAAAAGCAAATTTTTTCACACGAAGCTCTAAGAACAGAGTTTGTTTCCAGTTTCCAAATCCCAGCACAGCTGCCTGATACCGCAGCTACTGTGGATCTGTGTCCCCTAACCACAAGTAAAAATGCTAATTTTGCTCATTGTGAGTAATGAGTTTCAGGTCCAAAAGTGCATACAGAAACAACTTGTTCTAAAATACATTTTTAGAAAAGAATTATGAATGACTAAGCATCGGTCAGAATGAAAATGTCAAAATTTTTCTTATGATCATGTAAGATATATCCCCAAGTATTTTGGGCTCCCTCACTTGTTGTTTATTGTCCTAACATTATATTTGGGCCGGGTGTCAGAATATGAGAGTTACTCAGATCCAAGATCAAGTCAAGATGCTTATGTTATGTATACCATGCCCTGAGGATGAGAAAGAAACGGGAATTCGAACTGACTTGCTATGTGCGGCAATCTGGCAGGTGGTGATTGGCTAGAAATTGGCTAGAATTGAGGCACTCAGTCCCTCAGGGCAAATGTTTTGGCAGGGTGATGAATGCCAGGCAGGGCATGCGTGTGCAGGGAGTCAGGTGGCATCATTTATGTTCCATCCACAAGTGACTGTTCAGCATGGGCAACCAGAAACTAATTTCACCTCCTTTAGGTGGGAGTGGACCTAATTGTAATACCAGAGAGAGGCACACGTGAAGTCTTCTGAGTAGGACCACAGCATCCTAGTGGTCTGCCATCATGCAGTACAAGCTCTGAAAGGACTGTCTACTACTCCCTTCAAAGGAATCATTCAATGAGAGTCACAAAAGCAGAAAAATTCAAAGGCACACATCCTTTAGCTTTTCCTACCATGTGTTTCATGAAGGAGGAAAGGCTCAAGATGGAGGGAAAAGCTCAGTCAGTTTGACTTTCTAGCCCTGCAGATCCTGAGATCTAAGTTGTAGTAATTCTCTGTAGGTACTTAAAATTTCTGCCATATTTACACAAGAGAAATTACTTATATTCAGGCTATTAACTATGTAATCCTTTAATGCCACATTTGTAATCTCATTGAAAGCTATAGCAACTCTAAATAGATAATATAACTTTTTATATATATAGACTGGATTTTTTTGATTCTTTATTAATTAGAGGCATTTTCTTATGCTGAATTAATAGCTGATTGTGCTCAGACAAGCTGAAATGCTCCTTAGTTCTCTTTTCTCAAAATAAAAAGGTGTTTACTTTTGGTCATGCATTTGAAAATATCTTGAAAGCTGCAATTCAGAAAATTTAAAAATTATCATCTTCTATTCATATTTTCATCTTGTCCTCTTCCCCACCCCCAATTCCCCCCCCTTCCTCCTCCAGTTCAGGCTATTTTGGAATAAATATGGTAGTGTTCTAAAAAATGCTACTTTTTCTGCTTTTAACTCTTGCAAAGTTCTACTTGTGCTTGTACCCACTATGCAGAAAGGTGATATCAAAATACATCTTTTTGACTTGTTATTAATACATCAAAAAGTGCAAAGTCTGCAATAACCTTTAGGCCATCTTTTAATGGTTTTTAATGCACATACACAAGCCTAGTACATTACCAGGTGCACTTTTATTTTTCCTTCCTTCATTTAAATATATGCGGTAAAAATTTAGAGGAAGAAAAAATCAGAGAGAAATAGTGAGGAACAGAACAACTTAATCCTATTCAATTATTTAATGAACTGTACTTTCAGAAATTTGGAGGATACTGTTTGAAAGACTGTTTTGTAACTATTTGTTGCAGGTGGAGTTGAAGGTTTAGACAAAAGTTATTAAAGACACCCTGCTGTTGAGTCACAAGGTGCAGAAAGGACACCCTTGCTTTCTAAACTCCTTCCCATAGAGGAGCCTAGGTGCAGCTGAATCCCACCTTAACCTTGGATTACATCAATGGTTTAAATTTAAGGAATTATAGAGTTGTGATTAAGTCACTTTGTCCTGCAGGTTTTAATCATGGCAAATCAGATATATTAATAAAAATGAATTATTTATTATGACAAATGAACAGACAAGTGAACAGACGAAAGATCTTAATCAGAATTATTTACTGCATGGTGTAAAAGCTGAAAACCTACCAGTAGAGTATAATATAGCATAAAATAATAAAGTGCACTGTATCAAAGCTAGTAAAAGAAAAAAACATTAACTGGAGATTGATGTAACTCACTGTACGAGGTACTAGACAGATCTCTGTCTTTCTCTTAACCCCTGGGGAGTAACCATGCTTCATGGGAGAAGCTCTACCCACTTAACAAAAACATGTAGAAGAATCTGCCATTTGTAAATTGAACTAGGCTTTAATAGTTATAAAGCAATGGACTGGTAACCAGAGATTTATAGGCCAGTGACTAGCCTATCTGTCAAACTGCTTCAAAAAACAGGATGTGTGTTTCAAGTTTGGTGAACCAGGCTGGTTTTAGCATAATTCAACACCAAAACAGCACCAGCAGTAGCTCAACACAGATGGATTGCATGACAGCTTGCATTGTTTGCATTCTCTGACCGGATTCTATGCCTTATCAAGGGAGGCCCTCCTGCCACACCATTAAACCATTTTGTACCTATTAAACAGGTGTAGTATTATTTCTCTAGAAAAAATAATCCAGGTAAATTCACAGTGACCTTTTTTTTTTTTTTCCCCAGCAAACAACACATCTGACAGCCCCCTAATCTCCAGTTGAGAGGAAACTGAGTTACTAAGGTAATAAGCTTTGACACTTTTTTTACCAGAATTTGTGATGCCTGTTTTTAAAATGACACTGCACAGATTAGAAAATGTTGTATCATGAGATAATAAATGGCACCATGAATCTCTACAGTGAAGTGTAATCTTTCTTGTAGATGAGTTCTCAAGTCTGCCAACACATGTTGCATTCGATAAAGAGGTTTCAGACAAAAATAGGCATGATTTTTTCTGTGAAATTGGCTTGATTTTACTTACCTACTTACTATTATTGGTCTTTGTAACCTCCTGTTTTCACAAGGTCTCCTTTGATGTAATTTAATTAAGTAAACATCATTTATTCATGAAAATAATTCAATATGTAATTTTGGAAATAATTACATTTATTTTAAAATTGAATAAAAATTAGGTAGGAAGGTCTGCTTTGTTTCCTATTTTGTCTATAGAGCAACATTTAATGTAAAGTTGAAACAAAATTAACCTGCTTATAACCAAGGATAAAATGTTTATTCCTTTTGGAGTTCTTTGTAGCATGACTGCAAGAGGATGCTGTATGATACACAGGAAATTAGGAATTACCATATGTTATCTGATTAAGAAAAATGCATGACCTCTATAATACAGTAACCCAAATTTAGATCACTTGTGTGTGAACAATTGTTGTCGTGATTTTGTTAGTTAGTTTGTTTGTTTGTTTTTCTTTCTGTGGATGCATGGTTTGTTTCCTGCTCCAAGTCTCACAAACGCAGATGACAGAATACTTGATTGACTTTTTAAAGAAAAAAGAAGGAAAAATGGCTAATATCTCCTTCTGGCATAGTTTGGGCCTTTTCCCAAGCACATGAATAATACTTACTCTATCTCCAATAAGAAAGCTGCACTACTAACATTCTTGTAATTTACAACTCTGTTGTGCAATAAAGCCATGTAGACATCCCCAAATATTTGGCCCACAGACTCTTCCTTTTGGTGTAATAAAGCTTAGGCCTGTTACTTATGAAATACAAAATATAGCCAAGTAAATTACTTGCTAAAAAGAAAATTTAAGGCTATATCCAAAGGGTGAGGAGACCAACTGTTGTTCTGCTGTTGATCTGAATTCTTCCATGTTTGTTTATCTCCATTTTTTCCATGGATTACAGCCTAGATTCAAAAAGAGATTTAGAAGTCATGGCATGAAATACTGCAACACCTAAATTTTTTGTATGTTTTGTATGTGCTTCACCCAGAGCAAGATTCAGAAGCTATGCCTGGCAGCATAGGGTGTCAAATTCATAAAGTGTCTTATGATGATATATAAAAGATCTAAAAATCTCAGTAGTGACTTGTCAAGAGGTAGCAAATGAGAAATGAGGAGTGCAGGTTTTTAAATCTTTCCCCTTTAGGGAGCTTAGGTGCTTTACGAAGCATTAGGAGGAAGCATCTTTATATTTCAAAATAGCTACAGTTCTCACAGCCTGGGGGATTTTATTCTTTTGATGAAATACCATAAGATCTGATCATATGATATTCTATTGGTAAGTCAGACAAACAGAATTCATCCCAGGGTTTCTTTATGAGTTTGGGGGAGTCAAGTATCACCCTGATAGGGAACAATCAATAAGGACCATATAAGCAAAGTGGACATACAGTAGACTATGAGACCAAGTGCATCCAAATGCCCTGAAGGAGTGGGCTCATGTCACTGTGAGACTGCTTTCTAAAGTCTGCAAATGTTCATGGTGACAGGATAAGGTCCCAAATAATTGGAAAATAGTAAATATATCCAATTTCAGTAAGTTAAGAATGAAGATGTGGGGAACTATAGGTCATTCTGCAGAAAGATTATGGAAAAAACTCACCTGGAAGTAATTTCTGCACACATGAAGGACAAGAAAGTGATTTGGAATAGTCAATAGTATCAATAGTATCAAAAGAGGCTGGAGAATTGAGTTCACAGAAATCTCATGAAGTTCAACAAAGGCAAATGCAAGTCTGGCACCTGGGACAGAATAACCCCATGCAACAGTACAAGTTTGGCACTATCTAGGAAACATCTTTACAGAAAAATGCTTGTAGGTACTGGTGAACAAGTTGAACATGAGCCAACTGTGTGTCCTAGCAGTGGTGAAGGCATGGCATATGAGAAAGCTGGAAGCTGTGTTTGCTCAGCCATTTTGAAGAAGGGAAAGAGGAGAAATTATTGTATTCAACTATATATGGGTGATTACAGAGGAAATGGGTCCAGAGGCTACTTGGAAGTGCACAGGAAAAGTTTAAGAGGCAATGGACATGAAAGACAGAAAGAAAAATCAGAGAAATTTGTTTGGATGTAAGGAAGAAAATCCTTTCCAATAAGGGTGATCAAATGCTGGAAAAGGGGCAGAAAAGGTAGAGAGGGTAGTAGGTAGAATCTTTGTTCTTGGAGGTACCTGAAACCACAGGACATAGCCCTAAGCAACCTGATCTAACTTTAAAGTTAGCTCCCACCGTGACTGGGGTTTGGATCCTCAGTACAACCAGACTTCCAGAGGTGTCTTTCAACCCATTTTTCCCTGATTCCCAGCTTTATCTCCTCTTCAATGAAAGCAAGAGTCCTACTCCGAAAATTACATTGAATATACATGTATCTTTTTTATTTGTTTGTATTGTATTGTTTTGTTTTCCTGGAAGACATCATTATTCTGTAACCAGCATTTATATTAACATGCATAAGCAATCCATGTCATTTATATCTTAGGAAAATGGTTTTAAATGGTACCCTCCCCCCTCCCCCAACCATACTGCTTATCTGTATCATTATGTGTTGTAGAAAAGAGAGAGTGGTCACTTCTCTTGGGTTGTTTTTGGCTTTGTTGTTTTTTTTTTTTTTCTTTTTCAGTCTGTTTTTCCATTTCATGTGGCAGCTTTGAAAGATCAATGATGATTCCAGTATGATAGTTAAAAATCCCTTTTCCCTCAAAATCCAATAACCAGCATGATTTTAGTAAATGCCTGTGGAAGATTTATTAAAGAACCCTGGAATAAGTTTGCTCTGTTGCCTTTTCATTTTTATCAGCTTTTCAGGAGTCAATTACATTTAATTTTGTATGTGAATATCTGGAATTTACTTTAGCTTTTAAAGAACTTAAATTTGGTTGACAACATTCTCACCTATGATAAAAACATGACTGTGTGACTGTGTATCTGTACACACATTGTAAAGGGGACTTATAGACATTGTTGAATTGTCTCAGCTCACAGTATCAGAATTATAACCATAACCATTCACACCAGCTAGCTTTTGAGGTCCTTGCTTCTTCTTCCCCAGCTTTAGGGGATGGCAATAAAGGAAAGCTGTAGGATGCTGCTGCACATAAAGCTCTAAGTCACTATATGTCTCCTTACATTGAGGTATTCCTGGTGAGAGCTGTGGTCTGGGTCTCTGCTTATTTTAGTACCTGAAGTTCAATATCAAGAGAGTTGGAAGACCCAGTCGAAATCCTAATCTATAGGAACAAAATGAGGAACCAAGAACCCAACTCTTAAACTGAAAAACTGTGCCACAACTGGCACTTTTTAGCTAGTTTAGGTCAGTATCACGATGGTTGGTGGGAGGGGAGGAGTCTCTTGGGAAAGATAAAGGAAAGAAATTGTTGGTAGACATTATTGAATTCATCAGTTCTTAGAGACAAAATCTGCACGTAGCTACCAAATATAAATTTTCCTTTTCTCTGTTTAGCTGCTCAGAACTTACATGCCTCTGGGTAAAATTAGTGTTTAAAAACATATGTATCAGATTCACATATATGCAATTAGAGAAGTCTTTATTTTCTTGATTTTTATGCTTTGCTGTACACCTTGAAATGGAAATGCTCAAGTTACTCCAAACACTACACCTGTTGCAAGCACCAATGACCATTTTATGCTTGTCTTTTAGCATATGGAAGAGCCCTACAAATTGATTAAAAGTAAAAAATAGTGACACAAACTCAAAAATTAAACAAGCAGAAGGAATAAAGACAGAACGTTCATACAATAGTTATGTTTCATAACTGTATTGTCTTTTAAGGCCACAGTATTCAGCCGGGGATTTTCCAGTCAGAAAGATATAAATACAGGTTGTGTAGGACAAAGAATGCCAATCTGGTGTTTCCAGAAAATGGTAAATTTATCATATTGTGTAAGTGCAACATGCACAAATGCACCTTTGGAGATGAGTCAGACTAATTAACTAAGCATCTGTAAAACCAGGTGCACTGTATAGGTGCAACCGATCATTTCAGTTTTTCCCAGGAGTGTTGACCATACTGTGAAAGCACAAAGAGAAGCTTCCTGAAAGCTGTGTTTCAGGACCTGCTTTCACGTGTATAGTGTCACACAACCTGTGTGTGTGTACTGCAGGTTTGTTCAGATTTTCAGATGTTGTGCAAAGAGATCTGGAACAACTCCTCATATGCAGCAGCAATATGCTGTAAATAATGAACATGTTTTTTTAAGATTTACACAGGCAAAATTCCTGAGTTTCAAAACAGGTCAGTTTACCTATTGCTTTGTCTGTTGCTTTTTCTTCTGTTGTTTGCATGGGACTTGTTTGCTTTAACTGGGTGATGATAGTTCTGTGTCTTCAAATGTGTTTGCCAAATTTCTGTAACAGCAGGACACCAACATGAAACTAGCAAGTGTCCTCTGGTCTTAGGCAGTTTTGAGTGTAATGATACATGCAAATAGTGCTCGTATAATGGCAAGGTGTTTGCTGTGTCCAAGATGCAACAGCTGCTGTAGTTACATTTTAGTTGCTGTAGTTGCGTTTTTGGTGTGCTTTCAATCCAGTAACAATACTTGTGGTCCTACACTGACACAGGGAACAGGAAAGCCTATCTATTCATTATGTATTCAGGGTCCCTGGCCATTTTGCATTGGTGGGGCAGAAGCATCCAGCCCCTGTGGAGCCACATTAGTTTGGGTATGCCTCATGTCCTGAAATTATGCTGCTGATAGCAGCATGGTCTTGCTCGTTTCAGTTCCCTCTACACCATTTTTAGCAGTCTGCAAATCTAGAAACACAGTTACCGACTAGGGAAATAGTGATGTTACTGTATCAGCTTCCAATGAATGAGATAGGACCACATTTGTCTTCACAACCAGCAGCCTTTTAATTTGACTGCAGTCAGCAACCAGGCATGTATGTGTACTGCAGTGTTTTCTGCAACAGTGATTGTGGCAGCCGCATACCAGGCTGCTTTTAACTTGTCCTTTCCATACCAGCTTCTTTGTATTTCATCCTACAGCTGCTTCACTGTGTGCAGGATAGTCAACATTAATTTTGCCTTTGTAGTCAATATTCATTTTGCCTTTTTTTTTTTTTTCTTTCACTGCACAGACCTTAGGTCTGTATCTGCTTTGAAAAAAAATTAAAATTCAAACATTCTACAGATGCTTACTTACATAGAAAAATGTAGCATGAACAATAACAAGAGAGGAACTGTTTCACTTCCCTCTTCTGTTTCCCACAAAGTTGACCATGAACATCATGTAAGATGTGATAGTTAAGGACTGAACAAAAAGTTCTTTTCTTAAAACTGGCTATTATCCTGGGTAGTATAATTAAATATACGCAACAGACTATCAGATATGTCAATATTTCTCGATGCTGCACGCATTCATAACCATTTAACTTAGCAGTGGACCAGAATTATAGGAAAAAAACTGAGAATTTGTCTCTTTGATATTATTTTAACAAACAAGGGCTCTTTCTCACCTTCTTTGGCTCTCACCCCTCCATTTCTCTGCACCCTCTTTTGAACGGCACAAAACACAGCAAAATAAATTAGGGAACTGTGCAATAAATTAGGGAACTGTGCTTTTACTTATCCTCACCCAGCAACATTTCCCTCTGTTAATCGATAGTCGTGGCAGACAACTGCGACCTGCCACCCGTCTTCAAGCAGGTCTTTAAACTCATCTTCTTCAGAGAAAGAAGAAGCCTTCAGGACCTGACTCTTGCTATCTTCCTTCACGCGCTGGATGCGGGTGCATGGACCAAGCCGACCGCCCCACCGCCCCGGGAAGAGGGGCCCGGCCGCGCCCGCGGCGCTCCCCTCGCCGGAGCCGCCGTGCGTGACTCCCTTCTCCCTCTGGAGGGAGACACAGTCCAGCTTTTGGCTGCCGCCGGCGTCGCCGCGTCCCCCCTGCTCCTGCTCCTGCTCCTGCTCCTGCTCCTGTTCCAGTCGCCGCGGCCTCGGCCCCCTCCCCCGGGACAGCTGCCCTGCCCTGCCCTGCCCTGCCCGGCTGTCCCTCCCGCCGCACCGACGGAGGGGCCGGGGGAGCCGCGGGCATCCCCCTCCCCGGCCACGTGCGCCTGTGCCGAAACTTCACCCCCCTGGCCCGCCGCCCGGAGGGGAGAGCAGGGAAGGCAGAGCTGTGCGGAGCCGCGGGCCGGGCCGGGCAGGCGGCCCAGCCCCGGTGTGCGCGGCCCGCGGGGCTCCGCTCCTCGGTCAGACAGAGCGGCGGCCACAGGGACTTGCTGCCTCGTAAAGGGCTAGGGAGGATAGCAGCGAGGATAAACAGGGGGGAGGAGAGGGGCGTCTCTCCCGCTACCCACCCCTCCCATCTCCCCGCGGCGCAGGGCGCGCTTGGAGCTGCCTCTGCTGGTCCGGGAGCCCGGGGCAGCTCCGCGCCCTTGCGCGGCGCGGTGCGGTGCGTGCAGTCTGGGTGCGGGAGACTGCTGCTGAAGGTGAAGCTCTCGCTCTCCAATTACTTTTCCCAAGAGGGAGAAGGAGGCAGCAGGAGGGGGAAGTCGTGCTGTGTGCGGACCGCAC
The DNA here is from genome assembly GCA_035222235.1 of Margarornis squamiger. NCBI lineage: Eukaryota > Metazoa > Chordata > Aves > Passeriformes > Furnariidae > Margarornis > Margarornis squamiger. The sequence goes on along the minus strand of JAWWTY010000037.1, from coordinate 32,077,285 downwards.
ACCAATCAGAGATGCTCTAACGGAGGGACTGCTGCAGGACGCGCCGGCTTCTCCTCCTTCCTCTGCCGGCGGGGCTGAACCGGGACCGCGCGCAGCTGGCGGAGGGGCTGGAGCCACACCGGGCTGCAGGACTTCCTCATCCTCCGCTTTTCCAACAGCTCAACCAGATTTCGTCCTCTTTTAATTTAATTTTTTTTTTTAAATACTCTGAAATCGTGTACGAGGAACACTTCAAGTCTTCCCTCCATTGCCAGTTACTTCACCCTTCCTCTAATATATCTTAGCCGGATTTCTGGTGTATTCCCAGAGAGTCGTGGGGAGACCTGTGCTCCGCGGACGGCTGCTGCCCCAGCCCTGCCGAGCGGAGCGGAGCGGAGCACAGCGCTGCTCCATGCCCCGGGCGCTGGCGGGGCGCGGGGCGTGTGCCGGCGATGCCCGGGCGGTGAAGCTGGAGCTCCCCCCGGACGGGAAGCGGCAGACCACTAGGTGTTTCTAGCCAGAATCGGGACTGCAGGTGAGTGAGGGGAGCGCTCCGGGGGTGTGTGTCTGTGTGTCTGGCTGGCCGCCGGCGGGGCCGTCGGGAGGTGACCTCCGCGGGCGGCAGAGACCCCGCGGGGCTGCGGTGAAAGCGGGGCGTGGGATGTGCGGGGAGGCTGCTGCGGGCTGCCCCCTTCCGTTGCCCTAAAGTTGGAGGAAGCTGGGACTGAGGAGGAGCTGCTTTGCTGTCCTTCTGCCGGGCGCCTGGGGCAGGCGGCTATAGCCTTGCGCCGGGCGATCCTCAAGGCTTTTGTTTTCCTTTTTCCTTTTCTTGGATTTTATTTAAAAGAACGGTTCAGCAGAGACGCGGATGGGGGGTAGAGGATGGGTGGCCGAGGAAGCAGGGAAACCGTCTCATTTTTAAACTTTTATAGGAAGGATGGCCACTAACTCGTAGGACCTTCGGGCACTTGGGGGTTACTCTGCCCGGACGCTTTATCGGCCACCTTCAGAGAGCGGCTGGAAGAGCGAAAAGTCCCTTTATATATCAAAACCCCCTGCCCCAAACAAAAAACCAGTTATAAAGAGACGATTCATGGCCTCGTTTGATTGGATGTGTACTGCTCCCCAAGTTGTGGGTATATAGTACGAAACATATCTTGTCTATTTAAGTTTTTTTCTTTGCATTTCGGTGAACTTATTTACTTGCTGAATACGTTGCAGGTTCTGTATGCCACAGTGAGAAGGCTTTTCCCTTATTCCTTTCATTTTTAGTTTTGCAAGAGAAAGTTTTAAAATAACCTGCTTGGTTCCTGTGGAGCTGTAGGATCGGACACCAGGTTATCAATGCAAAGAATAAAGGACAAGAGTTTGCACTGCTCTGTTAGGAGTTGCCATGCATGACTCTTCAGTATGTTTCTTACTGGGAGTTAAAATCATTGCTTAAAACATTTTAAATTATATGTGTAGTTACAGTTCTCTTTCCAGCTTTTGCTAGGAGATTATCAGTATTTTTTTTGAAAGCAGTAAGTACCTTCACTTCTATCACCCCCACCCCACCAGAAGATACTGCCTCAGTATTTAAAGAACCATGCTTTGACTCCTGCAGAACTGTCAATTTAAATAATAAACACACTCAACCCCTATCTCCGAAAGTCCTGTAAAGCATTCAGGGTCGTAGGGTCTTCGTACCACAGTGGATACATTTAAATTGCTATTGACTAAATAATAATCGTTATCAGGTTTCTCTGCCTTCCCAACTAGTTTCAGACTTTAGCATTCAGCCTACTATATGTTTAACACTTGAAAGCTACTTTATGGGCTAATCAAAGTGAAGTCAAATTGATAAATTAAGATTCTTTTCTGTAGTGTAGGGTAAACACCAGAAAAATAGTAGTTCAGTGGTACCAGGAATATAGCTTAGCTGAAGTTGGGAAAGAGCATACTAAGGAATTTTGATTGGAGGTGGCAAAGGCTGCAGGTTTCATTATACTTTTTCACAGTAATTGTGCAGTCATCTCATACTGATGCCTAAATTATTTTATGAGTATATAATTAACAGAAGTAAAGTAATTCATATAGATTTCATTATTAATATTTTATTTCAGAGAGCTGATACTGCTGAGGAAGTCCTAAGAACCATGTGGTTTTTCTTTCATATAGTCCCAGTTTCCAAAACTACGGTACTGTTATTCTTATAAGTATAAGCTACCTAAGTGCCCTAGTTTCAGTGTAAAGCTTTGCTCAGTTAGTTGATACCAAATCAGGTTTACTCTTCACCGGTTCCACATGTTTTTCATCCATAAAGGGGCTTTCAAAATTGTGGTATTAATCTCAGATACACTGCTGGTAGTGAGTGACTTGGAGATAAAATCTTGATTTCTGTCTTGCTATTTTAATCAGAGAGTGGCAACTATTCTAGCAGTATCTTTTATTGCACTGGACACATGAGGGTAACTTTTTTACCTGGCTCTTCTTATGGTCTGAGGAATTTCAGCTTTATATGTAGATGCTTGTAACGCACTTGGTAATTCTGGTGGGGAATACATTAAAAACTTGTTCTGAATGGAAGTAAATAGATGTGTGTACAGACGGATATTGGAGATTGTTTTACTGGCAGGTTGCAAAGTGATGATTCATTGAACCCTCTCTAAGTTTGCATAAAGCAAATAATACTTTACACTGAATTGTGGCAGCAGAGAAAAATGTAGTAGTCAAGAAGTTTCATAATTTAATCACAGGTGATGACAGACTTGATAAAGGACATCTTTAGAAATGCAAGCTGTATGTCTTTTGTAAGCAAAATATAGCCATGGAGTTTTTCAGATCTGAGCATCTTCATACTTAAATTTATTGCTGTCTGTGTTGCTACTAACCAACCAGTATAAAGACTAAATAGCATACTAGAAAGATGCTGCATTTATTATGTTGTATGTTTTGCTTACTATAAATAAGTAATGCAACAGCGCTAACTAGTTAGCAGACTAAAAGAAATCACTGACTTTGGGAAACAGTAAATCACATTACTTAACATTCATCTACACAGAAATGTGATCACCATCTTGAAAAATTGTTTTGGAGGATACAACTATCAGTGAGCAAGCAGTTCTATTCCCCTGTTTTAACTTCTGCAGGATTTTATTAGAAATGCTTCATTAAGTCACATTATTCCACAGCTGTTTGTTCACTGAAAATTAAAAAAAAGAAATCAGGAAATGTATCCAGCAAAACAGTAGTATTTCCTTTGTTAAGTACTGAAAGTTCAAATTAAAAAAAAATCCTTTAACATCAGTGTGTCAGGAGCACTGAGTACATCCTATTTTAGTGATATATGGATGGCATTTACAAATGCAATTCATCAATGTATTTGTTAGTCAGACATCATCAAACAAAGAAGATAAATGATAGTAAACAAAGACTGCATGGTAATACAGAGGCTAAAGCAAGGGAAGACCCTAGAAATCTAATTAATTAATGTTCAGTCTCATATTTACAGTCTATATTTAAACATCTCATTTAAATGTCTTTCATCATTTTTCTCCTGGAGTTCCAGGTAATTCAGGTAACAATAGCTTTTCATTGGAAAATACATTTTTAATTTACCTTATGAAACTGTGAATTTTAAAGTTGTGTTAAGATGAATATAACAGAGAGGTCTTATGCCAGAAGAACTGAATACTGTCCTGTCCCTGTTCGTGACCATTTTTTTGTGTTAAGAGGGACATCCCCAACTGATGTAGACTTTCATTGCTCCCTAGGAGTAGTTGAAGCTCTGACATTTTAAACCAGCTGGAGTATTTGCTTCATTATCCTTAGATCACTGAATTTAAAAGTGAACTTTAAAAGGATTTTACTTGCTGGCTTTTTATTTTTTTTCCCCATGAGAAAACATTTACATGGTATACTGAGCTTCACAGAATCTGTTGTAAGTACACACCTTCATGTTTGAAATACTTTTTAAAAACACCAGCTCGCTCTGGGAAGTACGTCCACAGGAAATTCCTCCCCATGGCTTAGTTTTGTAAGCTGTTAATATTTACTTCAAAACACTTCTCATAACTCATTTCAGATGTATAAAACTCATCAGACATAGGAATGAATGTGAAAACATCAACCGTAATGCTGTTCATTTTTCCTGGTGACAGCTACAGAGCTATCTTCTTTTGCACTTGGTAGAACTTGGGAAGATAGTGGGTTTTGTGCTTTGCTTGTTTATATGCCTTTGCCAGCCACTCTTGTTTGACACATGTAGTGAGTTCTTTATCAAAAGAGAAGACAATACAATAATGTTCATCTGATGTGCTTTTTCATACTACTAGTGCAGAACAGTCACATTTTTAAGATAAAAAATTGAAGGCATTTTTACATAGCTTCTTTCATGCCACATTCAAAATGTTGAAAACCACAATGAAGATGGAAGAGAGAAAATAAAGACATTATGCTTTACAGTACTTGTTGTGGCAGGACACTACATACTTGCCTTTTTTTAGTGACTTCATCCCATTTTATCTTTCTGAACTTTTTCTTTTGTATGGATATATCAGTACAGTGATTTGTAGAATGCACTGTAGCTGTAGCTAGTTCTTGAAGTAGCACTAGAAAATGCTTTGTATGGATTTGATTCTTAGTCCTTAAGTAAACACTTAGAGGAATAGGTCCTGTATCCTTTGTGGTATGGAAGAATCACTTATATAATTGCATGTGTAAAAAGTTGGAAATTGTTTTTTTTTTTCTTTCTCTTTCTTGAAGCTTATCAAACCTCATAATCTGTACTGTGTTAATAGCTGGCATTTTCTAGTTGCCTCACTTCACATCTTGCTGATCTTGTAATATGAAACTTGAACACAGGTCTCTTGGTACCAGGACAGCATTGTATACAGCTGCATCAATTGTGAGCATCCCTTTAACAATACCAAGGGGAGAGGCAGAGAGCAGGGTAGCACACAGGTGAAAGGACACAAAGCTTTTTTTTGACTCCTGTGTGTTTCGTAGTCTTCTATGCCTATATATATGCCTATTGGAGTAATGCCACAAAGGGTGCTTCATACTGAAAAACTTCACAAGTAAATAAATGAACAATCACAGTTCAACAAACCTAATTGGATGTATAAATAGCAAAATATTAAGAAATGCATGAGTTAAGTATCAAACACTTTTAAAATAGATAACCAAATTTTTAGTCTTGGTTGTATGCTGACTTCTCTCTCTCTGGAATGTTTCTTGTCTCCTCTATTGCTATATAAGACTCAGTATTTGAAGAGAAGGTCCTGGACTAGATGGATCACTGGCTTGATCCTTTATTGGATTATTATTTGTTCCTTCTTGAAATGCAAGGAAGTGATATTGCAGTGTTGTGTGTTTTAAATGCCTTAGTAGAACCAAACTGCAATTGCTTCGTGTACTGGTTCAGCTTTATTTTTCACTTTTAAAAAGCAGGATATAATACATTTCTAAAATAAATCTGTCAGTAATATGCAGTCTCACACCAGCTTTTTTAGAGACAGGAGCACAGACCTGACAAGTCTCTCACTTTTGCAGTGATACTCCCATACTGGATTTCTTCTACTCCCTCACTATGGTTTTTCCATCACATTGATAAGGCAGACCTGTGGCTTCTGCTCCAGCTTGCCACAAACCTGTTAGCTGTGCAGTGTGTGCCCCTCCACTCTTCTCTGTCTGACATGTCGTGTCATGGATGTGGTAGAGGGTATGGGTCAGTCCTTGGATACCAAGTGGATTTTCATGCTCATCTGAGCATCTCTGTGTAGAACAGTTTTCCTTGTTACAGGCTCTCCCTGCCTTCCCTTTCACCATGTGAAGCTGCACATATGAGACAACCTGTCCTAAAGATTCTGATATGCAGTCTTGGGATAGATGCTGTCTGCTGCCTCGTGACTGTGCATTTGGGAGAGCTGTGAATAGTGCATTAAAACTATGTAGGCTAGATCCCCTTTCAGCTGAGACTTTTTTAGTGTTTGTTCCTGTTTAAGATACCTGTTTGACTTTTCAAGTTTTAGGCTAACCACAGTTTGTCACTGGCACTGTGAAGTCACACAGAAGGGCTCAACAGCCCTGAGGAAAGATAATAGCTTTCTGTGCTATTTTTATGTTGTAAATTGTTTAAAATCTGGATCTTTTCCAGTAAGGAATTAGAGTGGGTACCATCTGAAACTTTTATTATGGTTTGTTTAGGAGGAGTTAGTAGTCTTAGTTCTGTTTGTACTGTAAAAGTGTCCGAGTCACGAAAGTCACCACTAGCAAAAATTAGGATGGATGCCTGCTGTGTGCACAGAGAGCCAAAACTTGAGGTCTGATCATGCAAGGCATTACAGCAGTGTGTGGCTTCAATGGGACTAATCAAATTAACTATGTGCTTTAAGTTTTTTCATGAATTGAGTCTGAATAAATATGGCTAACTGCTTACAGTGATCTGTGTTAGAAAGCATGTAGGTGGGATGTTGTTGGGACAACTATGTTTGTGACGTAAAACATATAAACTTATGGGTATAACTAGGTATAAACTTAAGACTTGAGCTTTATTTCAATGGTTTCTCAGTCCTACACCTTTCATAAACATTCAATCCCCTTATAGTCAGAACATAGATTATATAAGTGCAAGTAAATTTCAGAAAGGTGCTAGAGGTAACTAACCTGTATTGTTGTGTTAGACACTACAGTAACAATAATATAAATTTTCAAATGTGATGTTATTGGTGTGGCACTAAAATAAAATATCACCTTTTGGCAAAGTATATGAGGCTGTGGTATTTGTGCAAGAAATTAGGTCATGTTTAGAGCTTAATTGCATTAAAAAAATCTGTTTTAGAACCATCACAAGAGAAGAATACTCTCTCTGGACTGTGTTACCTGTGCAAATAAATAAGAGAAAGTTTCATCTTGAGATCTGGTAACAACGGCAAATACAGAGAGATAAATTATGTTTTATAAGCCTACTGGAATGAAGGCAGAAGAAATATTGTATTTATTTGCTAACATAATGTGCCATAAATTCAGATATGGCATTATCAGCCAATACACTGACACTTCTCATTATTATGATCCTGCTTTCTTCTGTTTAGTCTAGATTCATGAGGGATAAAGCTTTCATTGGAATTAAGGTAATACTTAAAACACATTACTGCCAAAGTGTCCAAGCCTTCATATCAAGGCATTACACTGGTGTTTGTGCAATGGATGTTCGAAGAAAGATATGACCATAAACTGTGGTTGGGCTTCTGATTTAGGAAATGTTGGGGCTTTTTTTCTGCAGTGCAGATTCATTTTCCTGTATGTCAAAGAGATTTTTTTATTCTGTTTATAAATATCATCTGTGATTCTGAGCCCACATCTTGCAGTTCTTTGTACATTGTGTTTTCAGATGACTGTGCAAGATTTTAGGTGACTTTAGCCTGCCTGTTTGTGCAGGCTGGTGTGGTGTGCACCTGCTAGCACCCATGCAAATGCATAAATACCTTCTATTCTGCTCATGTCTGTGTCCTCTTGTGTAATAGTTGGGGTCACTGACTATGGAAAATGTACTGGGAGAAAGTTTAAACTTAGCTCAGCTGTTCTGAGCTTCTTTTGCTTTGAGGCTATGGTATAATGTGTTAGGTTTGGGGCTTTTTTGGCAGTTTAATTACTCTTAAGTGTTTAAAATACTCTTTGCAGTTGCTTTGATTTGTTGCATTACTGTAAATACGTATTTGACATCTAGTAAATACACACTTCATGCTTTTAAAAAATGAGGTATGCTTTCAAAATCATACTAAGAACAATGATAGTAGTTAGTATGTTTTCTCGCTGGAAGAGAAATTAAAAAATTGCTAATTATTCACCTATATGAACTCTACATAAAACCCCTCTGTGAGAAAAGTGTTGGCACAGCTGTAACTATAGTTGCATGAATACTCCAAGTCTCTTTAATATGACATCTTCTTCCCATTCCCAGTTTAAAAATGGAACGCTCAGTGATGACACTCATATTCTCCCCTTTCTCACCATGCTCTCAGCTGCTCATAAGCTAACTCTTTCTCCTCTAGCTCTCCTTGCTCTTCCTTTTCTTTTCACTGTTCACCTCATCTGCATTGGTGTCATATGACGTTTTCGAATGTCAAGTAAATGCAGACTGCAGTCAGCATTAACAAATTGCTCTGTTGCCAAAAGAGTCTCTTTTCATGTTCCTGACCCATCATCTCACAATTAGCTGCAAGTCATTCTGATTCCCAACTTTACAATGTATTTTCTATTTAATGAGCTATTAGACGTTATACATTTTTTTTACTTCATCTTTTCAAACTAGCTGCATTTCTCCAGATAATTATAGCTTTAGAAAGAAACAATTAATTTGAAACCAATTCTGTAACAGAAGTGGCATTATTTAGATAGCATTTCTCCATATCCATGCTCTAGGGATTATCTCATTAGAATATATTTATATTTGGAAACTGCTGGAGACCACTGTATCAGTCCAATAGTGGCCATGGTGTCATCAATAATATAGACAAGGCTACTGCATTAGCTATTTTAATAAAGCACAAAAAGAAAATAGGAGGATGAATGGATGTAGCAGTTAGTTCACGGACAGATGCGTAGTTAGTTTTTGCTTTGTCTAAATGACAAAAAAAAATCAGTTCATGTACTTTCTTCACTCCAGGTGAATGTTTTGGGTGCACTTAAGTTAAGCACAAACACAAATAATATTCCATATATGTTGCATAGATTTGGACATTTTGGAATTGGTATGTTATTCTCATGTATTCTTTTGGTAATGGTATAATTAAATTAGTTAGAAAATTTCTTTAAATTCAGTGATTGCTTGATAAAAAGTTGGCAAAAATTGCAGATGTAACAATGAATGAGTTCCACTTTTGTGGCTCACAGGTTCCGTTGCATCTGTGTGTTTATTAAATCCAATAATATCTACTAGTGCTGGTTATATAATCCTGTTTTTGTCATTGTGGTTAATTATATCTAGTTAATGGATACAAACTAAATGTATATGCAACCTGCTAAATGCTTACCTTGTGGGAAATCCCAATAACCTTTCCATGAATTCTAATATTTTTGTTTTCCTCTGCTGCTTAGAGTTCCACTTTAGCAAAATATGGAAATGTTTAGCAAAAGGGAACTTTATCTATGACTCTGTGATGGAAGTTGTTGGAAATGTACATCTTTAAAAGTCTTCATCTTTGAGGTTTGAATCTTATGTTTCAGCTGTAGTAAAACTGAAGTGTCTAACAGACTCCCTTCATTGGTTGTGTATTGGAGCTCATACCTCATTCTCACAGTTACTTTGTGGGAACAATACTGAAAACATTCCTGGGAGAAAATTTCCTTTCTCCGAATCAGTAGATGTTAAATGTAGATTCAAAATTCAGTGCAAGATACATATGATGGAAAAATGTGCTGAGAAGTTTTGATACTACATAGAATCCTTATTGTCTTTGTAGCTGAAGGGTGGGATGGGTATCTTCTGCTCTGTTGAATACCGTAAGTTTGCACCTTACGCACCTTTGTAACCCTGTTTGAGTAAATAGCTAAGTGTAGAGATGAGTAAGCAGTCAGGCAGATAACTTTACTTTTCCCCTCATTACTCTTGAAGCTGGAACTTTTTGGTTCATCACTGCTTCAGTTCAGTTGCAAGCTTTTCTGATTTCTTAGCATAGTAACATGACAGGCCTAGTTCTGTCAGCTGAAATAATAAAATATTTCTCACTAGTGAATGATTCAAGTGAGATTTTTAAAGCAAAATATTTTTTACTCTCCCAAACTTTCTACTCATTATACAAAGAGATAAAATAGACATCTGTGTATACCCAATCCTACCTAAACTTTAATGTTTTATTGGAGAAAGTAAGAAGCTGTGATTTAATGCTATGTCCACAGCTATTCTGAATTTCATATTTCAGTCTCTGTGTCTTTCTTTCAGTGTCTTAACTGAAGCAATTGGTAATTCATGGCCTCTTTCCTGGAGATATGATTTATATCTGTCTGGTTCTTTTAATTTTTGCATGTATTCTGGTCTTTACCAGAAGATCTGTATAACTATTATCTAGCACCTGAAAAGAACATTTTTCCATTTACTGGCCTAGCCATTATGACTTTAAGTTACTGTCCCTACACAGATATTTTTATTTACCTTTTTATTTACAGCTGATTCTTCCCCTTGCATGTAAAATACATTTGCATATCCATTACTATATAAATCCTTAAAACAACATGAACTGATTCAATATGAATAGCTATATGTAACAGTCAGGAAATTAGTGTGCATTGGTCTACATTATCAACAGAAGCCCTGAGATAGATGTACATAGCTTTGCTATATATACACTATATATTCCTGGTTCAGCAGTGAGATTTGAAGTTCAGATCCACAGTGATGATTATCATAACGATGACACTTTGTAAAGACTTAAACGTACAGCTTTCTCTGCCTTACCACTTTTGGGGTTGTTGTTTGTTGGCTAATTTACGGTTTTTTGAGTTGGTCTTTGCCAAAGGATGAGGCAGACCTACCATAACGATTTCAGGTATTAGAATACAGGTAGCTCTGGAGGTAGAGGGGATAAATGCTGGAACTCTGTACATAATGATATGTTGGCTTCAGCAATGCGATTGTTTCTGGTAGAAGTAATTATTTGAAAATCCTTGTTCTCTTTAGTTTCTCCTTTCCCCACAGGTCAGGAGAATTCTTGAACTTATTTCATTGGCCATGAAATAAGTGATTGAAGCCCACTAGAAAAGGATATAGCATAGTGGACAAACAATTTCTCTGTTTTGTTTTTATCAGCTAATGCTGAGTTTCTCCAGTGACTGTGGTCTTGATAAAGACTTTTAGGTTTTATTCATTAGATCTCTTTAGTGAAGAAAATCAGAAATTTTTCTGTTAAGGAACTTCAACAGTGGCCAGAGTCAGAAACAAATGGAACTACAGTCTAACAGAAGAAGGAAATGAAAATGTAAGAAAAGTACTGCTTCATATTTTGACAAATGCTTTGTCATATTCTTTCCATTGGTTCACAGTAGCCAATGTTTCACATAACACTGTTATGGGAGGACTTATAAAATGCTAATTTTGTAGAGGTGTTGAATAGTCCTTTCCATTTTGGAGAAAAGAAACTATACCTGACCTCTGCCTTCTGTTCTATTTTTATTTTGTGCTCTTTTCATAATTTTGGAAGACATACCATTAGTGTTTCCCAGAAACGTCTAACCATACACTGGAGAAAAGCATGTCTGCCTATGACTTTCTATGGAAGCCTGATTTGTAAGGCCTTTTCATTTTTAACTTGTATAAATACTTTCTAGCATTGAAGAAAACAAAACCAACATTGGGGAAGAGGAGAATGATGAAGAGATTGTTTAAATTGAAAAAAGGAAGGACATGCACAATCTTCAACTTTGTCTTCTGTCCAAGAAATGCTTTCTTTGAAAAATGAAACTAAATCTATTGTTACAGAATTACAGAATATTCTGAGTTGGAAGGGACCCACAAGTATAATTGAGTCCAACTCTTCAGCAAAAGGCCCATGCAGGAATTGGACCCACAACCCTGGCATTACTAGCACCATGCTCTAACCAGCTGAGCTATTCACAGTTTTTGTTCTGCTAGAGTTTTTTTTGTAGGTATTTTTTTATTTTTAAAATCGTGTTTAAATGAAATAATGTCCTTGGTTACTAACTACATGGAAAAAATTAGGAACTTCTATTTACTTATAAAAACATTCTTCTACAAAAATGTGATCTCTGAGTTAAAGGTCCCTCCACCCCAATGAATAGTTATGCCAACTACATTAAATAGGCATGTAATAAGAGAGTGTATAATTCCTTGGTTTTCTTTTTACCAGCCTAATAATTTGCAATAGTAATTTTTTGTGAGAGTTTTTATTTGCCAGTTTTATATGCAGTGAACTTGTCATGATTCCTGAACTAGGTCTCATTTTTTTCCCCTTTCTTTGCCATTTGAGGGCACTTCCTCATACCTCTGAGCGCTTTCAACCCTCTAGCACTTTTTCTGTCTTTGAGTGTAGCCATCATTTTGCCATTCCTGAGTACACACTGACCTTCAGCACTAGGCTTCCTAGGTGGTTCTAAACTGATTTGTGGCCAGAGTTGAATGAAACAGACAGAAAAATTTAAAATCCAAAGTTATTTTTTAACATTAAGAATCAAACACAGTAAAATATGAAGTGTATTTTAAAACACAGTCCATCCTTTCTATCTTACTCTTCCATTTATCTCTTGCATTTGGTAGCCCAGGTTGGTTTGACTACAGCAGTTGCTCAAAGATCTGTCTAACATAAGAGCTTTTCCAGGGAAAGCTAAAGGACTAGAGCAACAGACTCCACAATCATTAACGCTGGTTATTAAAATAGCATCATATCCCTTCATGGTTAACTCCATGTGTTCAATTTCTCTGCTAGCCTTCAATACTATAAAGCTTACAAACTGAGTACTGCCTACCTCATTTTTAATTTCAGTCTCGGAGGTGATGAAGGAAGTTTAAAACCTGCTCAGATGGCCTAGATCTGTCAGAGAAAAGAGAGTCGAGCCCTTCACATAACCATTGCAGATACTCTGAAATTCACTTTGTGAATCTCGTATAATAAAAACTCTTTGGGTGGTTGATTTTGATGGAAAAGGTGAAGGTGGAGCCCCCTTTCAGCATTTTCAGCACTAATAAAGTTTCTGGTTGGAATTTACCTTTTCACTGATATTATCACATCTAGAAGCTGGATAACAGCTACAATTGTGTTTTACCACCACTTTGTGTTACTTGATTGGCCTGAATATCTTTTTCCAGCAATTAAATTTTATGGCTTGGAATGATACAGTTAGGTGTAGCAGTAGTCTCTCGGGCCTCATAGTATTATGTTTCTTTGTCTGTTCAAAAGTATGGTAGTATTTTTTTTTTTTTTTAAGTTATTCTTTTTAATCTTGAAACCTCTGTTCAAAAATGTATGAAACTACCTGGTATTTGGAGAAGAGTAATAATGGTGCATCATCAAATGAAATTCCTGAGACAGCATACAGAATCTGCAAAGAACACCTTTTTTAGACATCTCCCTTTCTTTTTCAAACCACCCCCCCAAAAAAACCCCACAAGCTACACAAGATTAAAAGTGAATACACCTTGAGTTGTGATTCATTTTGTTGTCAGATAGTGAACCTACATTCAAAGTTACAATGTCCTATTTTAATGGCAGTGGAAACGCCTGCTTCAGAGACCTGAGTTATCTGCCAAGAGTAAAATACTTTGTGTATTACCTTGTTCCTGCTTTATGAAATTTAAAGAGTCCAGTGCTGCTTGGTTTTAGGTGTTGGAAGTTTGATAATAACCTACCAAAAAGGACAGAGGCAGGATTCAGCTTGAGATTGACACCTAAAATAGGTGTCCAGTTACAACTGTCTACGTGTGAGGTATTTGCTTTAGCTTCACAGTCAAGTGAAATTCAGAGTAGGGTTCAAGTGCGGAACATAATTTAAAACTCTCTAGATCATCATCTGGCCTGCAAGTGCTACTTCAGATGGGTGCAGAATCCTACCTGAATTAGATGCAAGATGCCTTATATTTGAGAAGCCATTTTTGCAGAACATCTGTATTAGCAGAACATCAATATCTGTCTATTAGAGATGAAATGTCCAAGCAGTATTGAGTAATGCAGTTTTCTAACTTTCTAATTAATTGCAAAACAGGTGAAAATGTTAATTTTGTTTGGAATGATCCTGACTAGCATTTTGTGAAGAGTTCTTTTAATTTTTAATTGCAAGAAATTATCCGAATTACCAAATTTATAATATTTGAAAATTTTTTATTTCTCATGGTACTTATAGACATAAAATATACTATGGCAGATAAAATTGTAAGCTCCTGCAGGAATCTGAGGATCATAATTCTCTCAGTGATTAGATATTATAATTCTGTACTTAGCTGCCTTCTTTTATTACCACTCCACACCCCCCCAAAAAAAAAAAGTTTAAAACCTGCTTTTAAAATGCTTATACAAATTTTGAAAATCTTATTACATTATTTTTGATATGATAACTGTAATTGCAAGTTTCAAACATAATGACCTAATCTGTCTTTAAATGTTAGAGTGGATAGATGTACGTATATTGATGGATACAGTTTAAAACTCTAGGGCCTGCCTATAATAGAATTGGCACCAGCAATTTGCACAGCTGAACTGATGGTGAGTGGTGTTTAGGTAAAAATAAATGAAGGATGAACTTTGTACAGCCCTGGTTCAAAGTGCCAGTACATACTGGACCAAGTTTTGACTGAACCATGAGCCTGCATATGGCTAGAATGCCCCTGAGCTGTGCGATAACAGCTTAAAAACAAGATAACTAATGGTTAGCAACAAGGTAATGCTGTATCTGCTTTGGGCCATTTTTTTTTTCTTTTCCTGAATTCAAACAAATGCATTTCACAAAAACTTGTGCAAAGTGGAACATTTCTGTTGCGCATCCAACTCTCTCTATCCCTTAGATGGGATGGAAGTACTTGAAAGTTGTAATAGTGCATGATCTTTGGGAAGTAGATCACATGCTGTACACATGCATAGGTGCCTGCAGTAAACAAACACAAATTTTGGAAAAGAAGAGAAAATAAAAGTGGTTTCCCTACTGTTTGGTTGTTTGCATGGTGGCTTTTGTAGGACACATATAAATCAGGATACATATATGTTGTACTTGTAGGGAGTATCTGTCAAGAGTCATTAAGTTCTTTTTCTGTATTAAGCAGATTGCATTATTAACTTGAGTTTAATATTTACATTAAATTTTAAGCTTTGCCTTTGGCGCTTTTGGCGTGTTTTATTTAGGTTAGTATATAGATGTATTTATAATCAGTGTCCATTTCTGTAACAAGAGAGATGGGAGACAAGAGAACTTTGGAAGCTCCTCTATGTTTCACCTCTCTTTGCCTCACAAGCCTTTTTAAATGAGTACATGAGCATCATTTCCTAGAAGAAATTTTGCTACTGTTACTCAGTTCTTCATACAGTTTCATTTCCTCTCCCTAGCAGCACAGAAGAGAGCATCAGAAAAACTCTCACTAGAACCTTGACTTTCATCCTACTTCCACTCAACATAGACAAGGAAGACTGCTTTCTGGGGAGCTCAGTTTTTTGTAGCGTCCATCTAACCTGCTGGGCTACCTTAGCAGCACTGCTTAGTACTAATTAGAATAAAACTTCAACATGAGGAGACAGCAGATTTTATCTTGGGTGATGTAGATGTCTTTCTCAGAGCCAATAAACCAAATCTTCCCCAGTCAAAGCATTTTTTGAACAGGAAGTCTGCATTTTCAGCTGATACCTCCCCATGGTACTTTATGTTAGGATGTGAAGTTCTCAGAGCTTCCAGTGACCTCAGTTTTAATTTGCAGTTCTCCAAGTGGGAAATTCCTGTGAGCACAAATTAAGATTGTGCGTGCAAATTGTGGGAGTGTGCATAACTTACTGTAATTTTGCATGTGAAGAGATTATGTGCTTACAATCCAGTCCATATGCTTAAAAAACAACACTGTATTTTAATAAAGTTCCTTAGCTAAATCAAATTTAAACTACTACTTAAACTACTATTTAAACTATCTGCCCTGAAGACTATCTGTCCTATCTCAGATCTGTATGAAAACCTGCTCTACACTAAGGAGGTCAAGGTTTTGAGAATTTTCTGGAGATACAATTTGCTTAAAAGGCTGTCATGAAGTTCTGGAAAAAAGAGATGAACATTAGTAAGATTTGTATTCAAGTACTCTACTCAGAGGAACTAGTCCCCATCTTCAAGCAATCTTTGCCTGAATAATGTTTTTGCACACTTTTACTCTAATGATATCTTCAGTGGGTTTTATTTGCAAAGACTTCTGCAAAATATTCCCAAGAGAAAGAAGTTTGCTGATTGCATGTGATGTGTTGTGTGCTGAATTTCTTTTCCCCATTTCTTTCTCTAACCTTTAATTGGCTTAAAACCAAATGTAATTTAAAATATTTCTGAGTCTCAATCACTAAACAAGTTGTTGTAAGAACTGCATCCTCAGTGCACAGAGGTTGAGTTGGCATTTCTAGTTCATATTAGTTCAGTGACTGTAGCTGTTATGCCATGTAGGTGACAAGAAGATCCTTCGCCTTTGTGCATTAGTTAGAAAGCTTAGTTAGCTAGGGGATGCTGTCATGTCCCTGTGGACTTTAGATGCTTGAGAGAGCTGTTGCAGCCTTGAGGTAAAAAGATGTGGCTCTTTAGTGCAAGGACTGATATTCACTGCATTTTGAGTTGTGGCATTCACTGTTTTAATTCCTAGTGAAACAACCTTGAAGCAATAATCACATTAGCTAATCCAAACAGAGTATGAATCACTTTTCCTGGTCTAGACAAAGCTATCAGGACAGCTGTATATTATTCTGCAGAACAAATCTGAATTTTCTGCAGGTGTTTTTGATTGATCCATAAATAAGTCTGAACTTTGGCTGCAGAAAGAAAAAAATCATCTGATCATATGTGGTTTAGGAACGATACTCCCCAATTTAGTGCTCCCACTGAGACTCTTCAAATCATATGGTGCTTGCTTGGTCCCCCTTCGCCACCCCCTGCTGTGGGCTGGAGATGAGAGTTGGAAGCATAAAAGGTAAAGATCATGGGTTGAGATAAGAACAATACACTGGAAACAGCAATGAGATAAGAAAACAAATGGTAACAACAACAAGAAGGGTACAAGAAAAAAACCAGTCACATGGAACCCCCCCAACAATACCTCACCACTCACTCTGCCAAGCTATGCTGACCTGGAAGGGAACCCCTTCCCCATACACAACAAATGACATGTCTGGGTCCTAGCCATGTACCCTTCTAGCTACTGCAAAAATTAACCTTGTACTGGCAAGAACCAGGACATAAAAATTTTAAGATTTTTCTGTAGTTCAGGACTAACAGAATTGATTCTTCATATGTGTTAATTTTTTTCAAATTCTACAGAGGAATGGTTTTATGATCTTGCTTGCAATTATTGAAAACACTGTATTTTGATCATAGTTTGGGCAGCATGTTTCAAACTGGATAATTAGAGCTTGAATAGCCATGCAATTATCTATGATGACCTGCACAATTTGTACTGACCTGTTTTAATTTTAAAGGAAAAAAATACCTTTTCTGAATCTTACCTCTCACAATTGTTTGATTTCATGACATTGCTGTATTGCTAATGCTTCTGTATATCAGAAATTTGCCATCCTCTCTTGGGGATATATACTGTGTGTCTCATAGCTGGTGCAAGAGAGAATTATTGAGTGCCAGTGACCACTTACGCAAATTGGAACACCTCGTCCTGTAGGGAGATTGGTAAATCAGGTTTTGGATTTTTTAAAGTCTGGGGTGAAGGTACTGGTTTTCAGCCCTTCAGTTTGGAGTACTGAAATTTCTCCAAAAACAGAGAAGTTGGGTATGAGACTTGTTCTTTGACATGAGACTAATTAAGTTTGAAGGAAAAAATGTACTCCATGGGAGAGAGCATCCCTCATTTGGAAGCTGCTTGGGGCTAGCAGACTCATGGCAAAAGACTTGGCACTCTGAATAAACACACCTAACATTGATGAGTACTCCAAGCACAGCGTGCAACTTTTGTGCTCTGAAGCCGAGTAAGTGCTTTCAGAATCTTTACATAGTCAATTAGATTACCTACTTCAGTTATGAAGTGTCCTTCAAAGGACTTAAAAGAGACAATGTTCAGGAGATGGGAGTTCTGTGGAGAAAGGTCACCTTCATATCATCAGAAAGTGTTTTATAGTAAACACGAGCCAAGCAATTGAACCTGCGCATCTTCAAAGAGTACCAGATAGAGGAATGTGGCCACATTTAAAAAAAAACAAGCAAACCAAACACAACTTACATTGTTTTCAGTACAGAGCTCAAGACCTATTTTTAGAATAAAATCTGCCCTTGATTGTCAACTTGAAATACAAAACAAAACGTTAAGGATGCCTTTCTTTTTTTGACCTTTCCCACTTCATGCTCCTCAGCATAATGTTGCCTGCAATGTAAGTATGTTTAAGTATTTTAGGAACAAGAAGCAAAACCTCAAGTTCTGGAAAGAGCAGAAAAATGATGTGAAAGTTTTGGCTGCCCTTCAAAAATTCTAAATCCACAAAATCTTAGATCAATGAGCTTACCTCATCTAGACACTTCTGAGAGGAAGAGTTGTATGTACAGATCTGTGGCCTAAGCATAGATGTTTTCTGAACCATTCCTGTGAAAAATGGATCAAATATTAGATGCCTGGGATAGAAGGCTTTTAATTAAACCAAAAAAAATGTTTCCTTTCTATTTTCAAAATAAATGGATTGTGATTACTAGGGAGATTATTGAAACTGAGTGTTTTTTCTTTTTTGTGATGTTTTTGAAGAAGAAGTAATATATAGTGGGTGTTCTTTTGAGTATTTTGAGTACTTTTAGATGTAACTGTCAAAAGAAAAGTAGCTTGATAATATGAGTGATCAATAATAAGCTAATGTTGATTAGACTTTTTTTCTTTCTTATTGAAATGCTGTGGCTCACCTGCCTTGATTGTTACAGAAAGGGAAAAGAATTTGCTGGAAATTGTATGTATGGAGGCCAGAGGTGTGTGTGGCTGTTCCCTTATTCCCATACACCACTCACGTCAGTGTTTAGCAGCTTTGTTTGCTCCCCACACAGGGCTGACCTTGTTCTGACTGGCCTTGTACTTTCTCATTTCTTTGTCTGTGTTAAAGCCAGCTGGTTCTCTCTATGGAAATTCACAGCTAGGACCCTTTCAGCAGATGTCTACATGGCTTCAGCAGCTCTTCTCCCCTGCCCTTCTGTGGCATTGTTAGACTTTTACCCTCACATTACAAAGTGAAAGCTGCGTTACTCAACTTTCTTGAAGTGTGTAGCAATTTGAAGGCTATTTATAGCTGAACTTCAGAGCATATGGAGTGAGCAAAGCCAGAATATTTATGACCTCCACATCTCTGCCCTTTCTTCACTCAACCCCCAGATTTACGTAAGACATTGTAGCCTTTTATTTTTGAACCAGGATCTGTCCTGGTGCACACTGTGATTGTACAAAAATGTTTTCTTCTAGAAAATGCAGCTAAGTTAGGCTGCTTTACAGAAGCATGACTTCATAGAAGTTTTCATACAGTTTATAACAAGATTATAACTGTGAGAAAGGTAATGTTTGTTCAATGTGTAAGGGAGAGACTAAAGCCATGTTTGGGAGATGGTATCACCTGCAAGACGTGCTGAGAAGTCGAATAATAACATTGTCAAGGGGGTGCAGCAACTGATGTCTCTATCTCTGCCAGCTTCGGTAAAAGCATTTGACAAGTATGTACCTGTTACACTTGTTATTGCATGAGAATTCTTGCTGCTTTAGCAAAAGGCGGGCTCAATTTGCACCAAACCAGATGCTGAGACCTCTTTTAGGACACCTTACCTGTGCCAGTGAGCGAGCAGAAATTCACATGGCTGTTCAGCCTCCAAATGTCACAGGGAAAACAGTCATCTTGGCAAAGCTTTCTACCTTTTGTAGCTCAGATTTTAAAACTACTTTCTGGCAACTTGTGCCATTCTAAAAGACCTCAGACCTATGTTTGAATCCTCAGGGTTCAAAGCCCCCATCAAAGGCTTTCTAAATGTGCTTCTTGCAGAAGTGGCAAGACTTTGAGATCTTTGTATAAATACAAAGCTGGGCTGATGTTGTTTATACCTGTGTTTATTTTCAAACAAAAATTTTGCTCAGGATTTTTAAAGTTAGCCAGGATCTTGACAAAAGTTCACATCACAGTCTTTCTCTGAGTACTTGCATTATTCTGAGAAAAAAAAATAAAAAAATCTTTGTAAATGGACAATAAACTCAACAGCATGGTATAATAAATGGCTATGATTTTTTTTGGATGAGCATATGATTTTATGGATGTTTTGAGTGTCTCATCCACTACACTGGAAGAAGTCTGGGCAAAGGGATTATCTATACTTAGGGCATCTGGTGAGATCATTTCCCCGGTGTAGGGACGCCTTCTTGAAAGTATTTTTCAAGTAGAAAAAGACAATGAGTGAAAATTGCCCATCCTAGATAGAAGATAGATTCTTCTTGTGGTATAAATTGACTGAGATTCCCAATGAAAGTTGTAAAGAAAAATTAAGCACTACCAGAGACTATCAACTCTACTTCATTTTCCTGCTTTTGGAATATGTAATTTTTCTGACAGGGAATTCAATACAAACCTTTTCCTTTAAGTTTTCCTCCAAAGTCAGAAATCTGTTTTGGACTTCAGCATGAGGGTTTTGAGAGAACAGGTATGGTCACTAAGGTGGCCTTTTGAGTCTAGAAAGTACTTAGTTTGAGGTTCACTTTATGTGATCATTCTGGAATGGAAGACTGCATAAATTTGTGAAAAAGGCATTGTAGGAGGACTTCTACATTCCCTGGCTAGTTCCTTACCATCTGTCTGCAGTGTCCTGACCACCTCTAGTTAATTATTCCTTCAGGCTCACAACAGATCCTGTAACTTCCAAGGTGATGCCTGTGGAGGTTATGGGTTTCTTCAGGCACTTGGCAGAGCATGTTCCCTTAGTTGGGCATCTCACTCAGACTCTGATAATTGAAAATTATGTCATGACTTCTGTTTGTTTCATATGCCTTGCAAATGTGGGTTATAGAGAATATATTACAACATGCTTCCAGGATTGTTAAGGCTTTTTTGAGTGTTATTGATAACAAGATTTTGTCTCCTAGTGTGGAGCAGTGTGGTGCTAATGATCTTTGTTTATCTGAGCTTGCATCTTAACTACCTGAGACACCAGTAAGATGACCAGCGCACCTGACTACATATTCAACCCAAATATGGTGATACTGTGGCCTACTGTTTCCTCACATAACAAAACTAGAGAACAAGGATATTAATTACAAAGATTTTGGAAGAGCCCTGAAATGTTCGTGGTCTCCAGATTAATATGACAGACAAGTAGCATATGTAATTCATAATGTTTGAAGGGACCAAACTTTCTAGTATATCAGCCATCTTCCTTGTAGCAGTGGCAGCTACATGGAAGGGGAGGTAAGGGGAGGACTAGTAGCAGCTAGGGCTCAGGAAATTTTGAAGTGCTCTAGGTTGGACAGAGTGATGAAAGAGAATGAAAAAAATCCCAGAGTATATGAAAGGAGGAGAAAGAAGAGGAGAACCAGGCTGGGTCTTGCAGAGAGACAGAGGGTGTTCTTTGCATGAATTCTGGCTGAGTTGCAGAACTGCTTTCTGCAGGATGTTGTGGGCTCTGAAAGTTTGCATAACTTCAGAAATGGTCACTTTCATGAAGAAAATCCTACCAAGTTCCTATTAAAAATTAAAAAATGCCCTCTCTGCCTGAAGAATTAACAGAGATGCAAATTGCTAGAAGTTGCGAGCATGGAGAAATTATCACTGCATGTTTATCTGCTACACGCTCTTATAAAGTTGTAGAAGTTATAAACTTCTTACAAGGCTCCTGTTGTTGATGACTGTTAGAAACCATTTATGGAAGGAGATTTGCTTTCATTTTGACCCTATACAATTGTTCTCATGAGCAGGCAAGACTGGGTTTCCAGAGACACCTGTGAAGAGCAGATTGGCCTCTGGTAAGGGGAGGACTCTTGTATCTGCTTCCTATGGATCTTGAAGTAAAGCAAGTCCTCAGAAAAGATGTGAATTCTGAATGATGTCTTTTTTTATTTTTGTTTTTACACAAGAGGGTGGTCAAACAACTTTAGTTTTTCACCTGTTAAGGCTGATTGCTGGTATAATTGCAGGTCTTTTGGGCTAAATTCTCTTTCCATAACATCTCAGTCCAAAATTTGACTCTCTAAGAGTAATTGCCTCATTGAAGGACTTGTGATCTTGCTATTTGAGAGAATTTTTTAAAAAAAATAATCTTTTGTTTCTCTGATTAAGTGGGAATGTGAGGCATGATACGAAGCAACACTTGCCCCCATCACCAACTAGGGTAAAATGTGCTATGCCTCTGTACTGATGTTTCAGTTGTTGATTTTCTCTACTACTAGAAGTTAATTTTGAATTATTTTAAAAGTATCACACCAAACATTTCTAGTTGATGATGAATTTTAAACACAATTTAGGATGCTAATTTAGGCTGACAAACCCTTGCTGTTTCTTCACTGTAAATGTGATTCATGTTATTTACAATTTTTTCAAGACTGCATTAATCTATTTTTCAAGGTTCTGTAACTGAAACAAAAGCAAACTCAAATGAGAAAGTATCAGCACCAATGGCGGATAAACCTCCCACTCTAGATAGAGGTCCCACTTGAAAAATACAAGGCAGAAACCAATTTTATAACCAAAAGTTAATGTTAATAAAAGGTTATCAGTCTCAAAAAAAGGCCTCACAAGCTTACACTTGAGTTTCTGTTGTACTCAGTCAAACATGGATGGCACAAACTTTTCAAACTGCTTTCTCTTCTTGAGTGGGGTTTTGCATTTTGGATTAAGTTTTGCTCTTTTTTTTTTTTTCCCCCATTCTTGTATGTTGTGTATTGTTTAAGTATAGACCTGAGATTTCTTTATACCTAATGAGACTCAAGAGTAAACAGACTTTAAATACTTTGAATGGATTCTTTAGATTTTTATTGCTGTCTCTCAGATTTAGCCATGCAGCTTTTATGGAAATCTTCTGATGGACTTTGGAAATCAATACCTCAAGAGTGACCAGAGCATGAAGATGTACTTATATGCATTTCTTATTTATGCAAACATGACAGTCTTGCTGGAGTGGAATTACTTCTTCCCATCTCAATCTGCTGACTGTGAGTTCCCTTCAGGGATACATTAGGAGTTTTCCCAGGTCTTTTGATGTCTTCTCTCATGGTTTTGATTTGTCAAATATAAGATCACCAGTGAGGTTCCTCTATAGGTGTCATCACAAGAGTTCTACTTACATGTGACAATTTGCTAATCTTTTATGAGTCATTACACTTGTTTGGACTTTCTCTCTGTATCATTATTGCAGAACAGAAAATTACCATTGAATATAATGTTTACCTCACCTCTTCTACAGCATTTATACACAGTCCTTCAAAAAGGGAGTGATAGAAAAGATCAGTGAACAACAGTGTGGTAGTTTAGTTTTCTTGGTTTTGGTTTAGGCCTTCCTTGGTTACCAGGTGATAACTAACCTGATTATCACCTGGTAACCAAGGAAGTATTCCACACCATTTCCTTCACGTAATCTGGGGTATATAAGATGGGGAGTTTCCTCCCTCTCGGTCTTCTCTTGTCTCTTCCCTTCGTGTGCTTGGAGGACATCAGCTCTCTGTGTCAGCCCAGCTCTTATCTCTTGAGC
>JAWWTY010000037.1:32035043-32053857 GCA_035222235.1 Margarornis squamiger | reverse complement strand
CCCCTTTTCTCTTGGGGGGGGGGAATCCGTGTGGCCGGCCGTTGGGTTTGGCACAGAGCCAACTCAACCCTCCACAAACAGTATGAAATAATCTAGCACTGACATTTAGTGTGTAATTTACACAGTGTAACCTTTTAATTTTACATATTCTGAAATACATTTTCACTTGATTTACAGGTTCAGTGATGTTGTAAAGAGAGGCTGAAATGTGAAATGAGATGCAATCTGGGAAACAGATCTGGTTGGGGATAAAAAGGGATTTTTGAAAACATAAAAATGTTCATAATTTTTAAGGGAAAGATCCATGTATTCAGGACTACATAGAATTTTCTAATGTTATAGGAGTGAAATTACTTGAATTTTAATTTGAAATTACATTTCTTTTTTGAAGTGACCTGAATTCTAAAATGATTGAAAAACATTACACCAAAACTGCAAGAAAATGCCCTTTTGAGTCAGAGGAAACTTACAAGTTTAAACAGAATTTTTGTAATTCTTGTTTGCTGAAGAGAAACCTGTTTTTTGTTTTATTCTAATTTCCCCCCCCTCTTTATTACCTCAGCTACAAACTCCAGTGTTTGTACAGATCTACTGAAGGTAGATTATGAGGGACCTGGCCATTTTATATCCATTTAAGCAAATACAATGGGATTCTTTTTCCATATATGCGTAAATCACATGTAATTCTTTTTTTATACCTGTAGGTAGTGGTGCAGTTGCTTGGGAACTAGCTTAAATACCCTGGTGTTACTTTCTAATTGAATTTTCTTCACAAAGAACTATGCTGTAGGGTGAAAAAGAGTGGCTTTGGGGAACTTTTCTCCCCATTCCTTTTCATTTACTTTGCAGATGATCTTGTAATACGTAATACCTTACAGTGCACAGTACAGCATTTCCATCAATGTCCCATTAAATGGTTATTAAAAATAAATATATAAGTCATGGCACTGTATCATGTTGCACACCTATGATTAGTTAATTAATCATTTTACCTTCTAAATTCTTTAAAGTTTCTCATGCAATAAGTATAATGTGAGTAATTCCACCCTGATACACAAAGTTCTGTTAAAAGTGCCACTAATTCAAATAAGTCTGATTTACCAAAACATCAAGTCACTTTGCAGAATCTAAATTTTTCTTAACATTGTTTTGTATTAAGACATATTCTGCAAATCTCGTGAACATTAATTTTACATAGTAATATTTTTATCTGTGATCAATAACAGATCCTATGGGATTCCAAAAAAACAGTATAACTGGAGAAGAATTATTCTTTAATCCATTTAAGAGATGCTAAACTGATTTTGTGCAATGTATTTTCATCAGTATGTTAGACAGTGCTGTGTCACGGGTCTCATAGATGTCTAACTATGCTATATCATCTGAATTTGAAAATATCCAGCTTCTGACAATATATGTCTAATCTAGAAGACATTTATTATGATGTTTTTTAACTGAATCTAATAAAATCTACTTTTTAATGAGGACTTGGTCAAATATCTCTAAATTGCTTCGGAACACACACCTTTGCAAGGCAGTTTATGGGTCCTGTAGATATCTTTTATACAGAACAGTAAAGAGACTACAGACCTCTTACTTTTCTATGTGCATAGCTTCAGCCCAACTCACTCCAATTTAATATGAAATAGCATCATGTACTGAAAAACTGTCATTATTTTTGGTGAGTAGTGTGCTAATTTTAAACATGGCTGTAGGCGGGAATATTTCATATGGTGTGCATTGGCCAACCTGTATTGAATGTTCCTGTCATCTGCCTGTTTCAGCAACTGTCTCACCTAAGATTGCTTCAAAACTGGAAGATTTTATGTCAGACTCCTAATTTTCCTAGTGTATTGATATTCCCTGGCTTTAAGCTGTGCTGCCACTAATTATGGACTGCAGTTCTTGTATTCTGTTTACAAAGAAAATGATCAGGAACTGCTTATAAATGATACCTTTCTTTTTTTTTTGTTTTTAACATTTAAGTCATCTCAACTGCTTAGAACTTCTTGTACAATTGTTTTCAAACATGCTCATGAGTGTGTTTGTGAACAGATTTAGAAAACGCTTCTGCTTGGATACTTATATTTACTGAATAACAGAATAAGATGCCCCTGTAGAAGAGGGGGAAACCAGATATATTCCACTTCAAATTATTCAAGCTGACAGAAGAATCACTGAAGAGACAAAACTTGTCACATCTTATATGAATTTAGACTGATATTTATCTGACCCATCTGCGCCAATATCTGTACTAAATGATTCATAATACTTACAGACTTTCTGTTTCTAACTAATCTGTTTTCAAAGCTTTTTAGTTCCTTGTTATCTAAACTGGAGAAATTCTCTGAATTTTCCTGACATAATCCTAGACATTTTGGAGTGTATAAAGCTGTTGATTACAGAGGCTGTATTCCACCGCTCCTTTTGCCTACCTTCATACTGAGGCATTGCTGACAAACCCTGAAGAAATATGTTTGTAGTTCAGTACAATAGAAGAAAACTATCTGCAGACTAATGTTTTTCAATGATAGTTTTGATATTGTTGTGCCAGCATTGCTATTCTAGCATTAAAGATAATCTCACCTTTCCTGAAACTTCTGACGTATTAATAAAAGCAAACCAAGAGAAAGGAAAATTTATTTATTCTTAAGAAGGCTCTGAATATCTTACCAGTTCAGTTAAATTTATGGGATGATTTACCAATAAAAAATAGTATGCATCTGTATAGACCAAATAGTTTTCTAATAGTGGTCTTGTTTAAATAGATCTGCATAGTCTATGTCCCATCGCCAACATAACCTGATCATAGTTTTCCATGGGGGGCACAATTACTGAAAACTCTTTACATCTGAAGTTGCATTTTCTTATTTAAGGTATATGGTTAAGATTATTTTTCTGTGTCAGGTTGTTTTTTCACCTGTCTCTCTCCATAATTTTTCTCTTCTAGAATGTGGATTTGCTGCATAATCTCATGTTTCACAAGAGTGTGGAAAGCAATTAAGAATACTTTTGGATTGGTTTGGCTCACAAAAGCCTTCCCCTGAGATAATTTCAGCATGCTGAAAGCAAACTCTGATTCTTGGCAGCAGAAAAAATTGAACCTTTTAAAAAGCAGGCTCCCAGTAAGCACAATTAAGTTATTCGACCAAGCGAAGGTTGAATTTAGCCTCTCAAATAAACAACTCTGCCAGCTGTATCAGTACTGCACTGGTCCCAAATTCCCACTTCTTTGATCTGGCATGGCAAATTCATGAAGAGGAAAAGGCGAGACTGCATTTATTTGATAGTCTGTCAGATGGATTACAGACTGAGGCCAACCTCCACAGTTCCCTGTAATGTCAGGGTGACTTGTGTGGAGATAGATCACTGAGACAATAAAACATTTGTCCCTAAATTTATTTCTGTGTATTGTTGCTTGGGCTCTCTGAACCTTACCAGTCTTCCTGCCTTTTGCTTGCTTTCTTCTGTGGTAAGACTCCCATTTAACACACCTTTGGTGTTGTTTCTACAGCCTTTTTCTGGGCTAGCTTGTGTAAAAGTATTACAGGCTGTGCCTGTGTGACACATCAGAGGGAGCAGTAAGCAGTAAGATAGTCCCTGTCGCTGAGTTGTGGTTTCAGGTTCTGTGCAGACTCAGGAAGCCCAAGCTGGAGTGGCATACATGGTTCTGCTGGTGTTTGTTTACTGTAGGTTCAGAGGAACAGGAACCTGGGTGACAAAGCGATACACTGCTGTGTTGAACTATCTCATTACAAATTTTATGTCTTCTAATAATACTGTGGTCAGTCTTTGTATGATATTCATAGAAAAAAGGGTAGTTATGAATGAAATAAGCAATTTGTGCAATTAGTATTTCTCCTAATGCTAAATTCTCACTAAATAATCCTCACACATAGTATTATATCCAAATATTTGCAAAAGAATAATGCTGAGGCCTGCAAGGCTGGAAAGATGTAGGAGAGTCTTAGTTCTGCCTTGGTTCCTTTCCTTCTCCACGAGCAGCACTCATCTTGGACAAGAAACTCCATTTTAAGTTAGAGAATTTTCAGTAAACTAGGAGAAGGCATTATGTAAAGATAAAGCTAGGTCTGAGTGAATGGGCACACAGCAAAGGAGTGTGTGGCAGATCTAAACTCCTGTATACTGGAACACCTTTACATGTGTCCTGCTACTAAAACGCTCCTTCAGAGGAACAAAAGTTCAGTGGGGTATCAAAGTTACTCAGAACCACTGTGAGACAGTATGTCAGTGCAGAGAAGGACAAATTGTCACTGATTACTTCAGAAACCCCCAAATAATTACTTTATTTAAAAAAATTATTGCCATTCGTTTGCTCTAGCCAACTATCGTAGTCCTCCCATGGCTTTTTCTGCGGTCAGCTATAACCATTGGACACATCCAGAGGGCAGTTCAGAGCATCCACATTAGGTGCTGTGACACATCCTCCAGGTGATCTGTACTTTATCTTCATCAGTCTTCAGAAATACATCTTTCCTTTAAAGGTTTTGCCAAGAATGGCTTAAGTTTTGGAGAGGGTTTTCTGTCAGCTTTGCGCCACTCAAAAGTAATGATCACATCTTTCTAAGGGTATGCTCCTTGTTTCATTTGTCTTTTTCATGTGTAAGAGGAAATCTCAACCAAATAGTCAAACTTTTGCAGAACAACACTAAACAATATAGTTGTGCATTGAATCTTTTTCTGTAATTCTATTTTAGAATCAACCTAAATAAATTTCGGGGTTTTTTTGAGCTTTGTGGTTAAGGTTTTAAAAATGCAACCAATTGAAAGGTCTCACCTTGTAAAATGTACCAAGTTGCATGCAGAAAATAGAAATTAAGGTGGCAGCTTCATATTTCAGATCTTTCTCTTTGAACTTGTTATTACACCAGGGCCACCAGGCCTCTAGTTTGGTATTTTGTTTGTTTGTTTGGTGGTTTGTTTGGGTTTTTTTTCCACTTGCTACCTAGAAAAGAAAATCCAAGGATAAAAATTCTGGAAATTTTTATTTAATTCTCTAAAAAGCAAAGGTTTTCCACATATAGTAATTTGGATGTTTAATTTCAAATATTCTGTGAATGTTATGTGTAGGATAGAATACAGTAACAGGCTTGTTCTTCTGATGGGGAATGGAAATTCATATTTAGTGGCCTTAGCAGAGCGACTGATTTCTGTAGTCCATAAAAAGAAGCTGACCTCATTCTCTCTTCATCTTCACAGCAGTGTGTTTCTTACATTCTGAATTGCTCAAATACCTGTTACAGGGATGCTTCAAGGGCACATGGTAGAACTTCGGAGAGAGACTGGATCCTTTTTCACTAATGACAAGGATTAGGTGAGAGTTTCAACGAAGAGAAAACTGAGGTAGAGGTTCTCTCGGATCTTATAATTAGGTTATTGGACCTCACTAGCAATTTAAGAAGGACTTAGAGAAATATTATCAATAAGCAGTTTATCACAGGAAACCTCTCCATGGGTGCATCAGAGCAGTCCTATGTATTTGATCTGAAGCATTGGCACATCTACATATCACCTGTCCAGGAACGTGAGAGGACCTCACATGTAAGTACTGTGCCACGACAAGGGAAACAGAAAAGGATGAGCTTTGAACTGTATTTCCAGAACATGTATGGTCCACATAAAAGCACTTCAAATTGGATTATTTATGTACTTAGATATTTTGTGTCCATACATTGTTTTATTCCTTGCATTTGTCATGCGGATACGTATCACATAGAGATAAACATCTTCAGTCTCCTGGCTTAGGCTCAAGGATGCAGAGGTAACAGAGCCAGTATGCTGTAATGTTGAGCTGAGTGTTATTATTTTACTGGTTAAATTTATTTCCAGGTTGTGATTGTGATAGAGATTGTGACCTAATAGTGTCAAAAAGTCAGAATGTTTCAGAGAGTGCGAATAAGATTTGCAGTTTCCAGAACAAGTGAAATTTTTTTTCCCAGGAATTAGTGAAGGTTGCCACAAAGCTTACTGCAGTTTATGTAAAAGTAGTTTCTTAACTGCTCATATATAAGATGCGTAGTGGGGCATATAATGCTAACATGCATTCCAAGAATTCTTGAGATTTTTGATTTTTAATTTCATAATAAGGAAAAATCCAAGAAGATTAATGAAGTAGAATCTGTAGTGACTAATCTTTGTGAACACAACAACAAGAACAGGGAAATAATTAAAGAGTAGTTTTGATCTGATCCTGGAAAAGAACAGATGTGCACCTCGGTAATGCAAATGTTCATGTGCATTCTTCCTCTACTTTTAGTTGAAAAAATAACTAACATCAACTAAAAAGGGCATCAGTTTCTTTGTGGTCAATGATTCCTCAAATTCTGGAATATCCAGATGGTTTTGAGGGTTATCATTACTGTGCAGCTGAAAGGGGAGTAATCTGTTATGTGCATGAATGTTTTCAAAATAGCAGCAAAACTTCATTAGGAATATTTGGCAATGCATAAAATGCCAAAATGGAAGTATTTGAACATTGACAGTAAATCCTTATTTATATTTATTAAGAGTTTGGCTCCATCTTCTTGTTAACCTCCCTGTAGGCACTGGCAGACTGCTGCTAAATACCCCCAAAATTTTTCAAGGCTAAGCAAGCCCTGGTTCCCTCAGTCTCTTCTTGTAGATCAAGTGCTTCAGATCTAACCATCATGAGGGCTCTCTGCTGACCACACTCCAATATGTCTACGTCCTTCTAGTATTGGATATAGTTAAATGAGGTCTAGTGAGTGTTGAGTGGGGGATTAAGGGAGGATGGTCCCTTCCCTTGATCTGCTGGCTGTGGCCCTGCTAATACAGCCCAAGAGTCTGCTGGCTGTCCCTCCTGCTAGTGCACAGGGGACTTGCCCATGCCCAGCTGCTCACCAGGGCAGTTTCTGCAGAACTGCTTCCCAGCCTGTCCTTCCCTGTCTGGGCTGCAGCAGTGGGGCTTCCTTCCCTGGGACAACACTTGGCTTTTCTTCTTGCTTTATTTCAGCTGAACTTCAATTCTTTTCAGCCCATTTCTCTAGCTTGCCTTCATCTCTCTGAAGGATAGCTCTGCCTTCCAGCATATCAACTGGCCCCTCACACCTAGGTGTTAATCAGTAAGCTAGATGAATGTGCTCTCCACTGTCTTCTCCAAAGTACAGATGAAAACATTAAAGCAGGAAGGTCCCAGGCTAGATCTCTGCAGTACTCCATTTCTTATTTGCCAGGATCTTGGACACCACTATTGCATGGTCATTACAGTCATGGCTGCCACCCATTTTCCCATCCCAGGCACTTCTACCCTGCCGATGAACAGCAGATACTGACAAGCATCACCCTGCTTGGCCCACCCAGTACATGTATCGCAAAGTTCTTCCTGATGCTGTCAGTAATCTTGACCATTTGTGTCCTGCCATGATGCCCCTTCATCAGACTTCAGGGAATCTTGAAAGCTATATAACGAAAATTTTCAATCACTTCTCTTAAACTACTAAAACAGTTTAGGAAGTTCATTTGTCAGTTTTTAAGACAAGAAAATATTAAGGAATTAAATGAAATTTTCTCTGTAATTCTGTAATAAATCCTCACAGTTATGGAGATACAAATGTTTTCCTGTTCAATATTTGCTTTTGTATGGTGCATGATGATCGACCCCTTGCGATTTTTGTCTTAAGAATTATGAAGGTGGGAATGATGGAAAGCTACTTTCCATGACTGAATGCTACTTCTATTGCTTCTACATTATGCAAGAAGGTTTTTTTTATGATATGATTATAGCAATTATGACAGTCTGATGTTGTCTGTAGAGAAGTTTATGTCATAAAGTATTAATTTAAATGCAAGTAACAGCAAAGAATCAATGACAAATCATTTGTCTGTAAATGTAACTTTCCTCTGGAAATGAAAAATGAAAAGAAATTTGATTCAGTGGTATAGTTTAGTTCTGAAGCACTGCCTTTAGATTTTGATTTCATTGATTGAAATTATGTTAGTCAATAGTCATTACTGACAGGCTGAAATTCTGTAAAGACCCAGGTACAGATTGTTGGTATGAGGAGCAGATGGACTGAGCAGAGCAGGTATGTTGCTTCAGGATTCTTCTTCCAGCAAATGTTCTGTCTTGAGATCCTAACTCACTGTATTTTTGAAACCCTAGGGAATAGAATACATCAATTTCTGCCTGAAATTCAGCAGTGAAACTAATGTTTTCCATATGTAAACAGACTTGAATAAATTACAGATACCAGCCAAATATTGGTTCTGTTAAGGCCAAGTTTCAAATTAATTTTAGTTGTCCATGTAAAGAGCTTTATGAATAGACTTAAAACCCAAAATGTATTAGAGCTGATAACTAACATCTAGAAAGAATAAATTGAGGCTTGTGATTATGTAATTGTATATTTGAGGGTGGCAGTAATGTACATTGGAAAGAACCTGTATGATCTCAATGGCATTTCTGTTCAGAATATCTTAAAACGTAATATTATCCCTAATTTTTTATTAATAAAAGATTGTCACCATATTGCCTTGTTAACATATTAACTCTTAATAACATTCTAAACAATTGTTGGATTCACTGCTGTTGCTAATTTACTATTTTTAATAGGAAGTTGTTATTGCTGGCTAATAAAAGTTTCATGTTTGGAAATCTGCTTCTTTTACTGATTTTTTCATTATGTGAAGTGGCTGCTTAAAGGAGGTTCTGAAGAACATCAGTTTTTCATGGGTTAACAGTTACATTATTAGTCAAGTGAATTAGATAATTAAGGGGGTTTAAGTGTGAGAAAGACAAGCATTTAAATAGTTTTCAGGATTCTTGGATGAATATGTATACTGCAGAAAAACAACAGCTGCAATTAAAGTTCGTAGAAGGTTTCTAGATTATCATGTCCTGTGAAAGCAATTGACTTGATTTTATAAGAACATATTTCAAACAATAAAGTGTTTTTTGTAGAATCTTCTGTTTCATTATAAGCAGAAATGTGTAGCTTGCTATGAATGGATCTCTATGTAAGTTGATAGGGTGCAAGTTTATTGTGGTCTTTTTTTCTCAAGTATCAAGGTGTCTCAGCTTTTGGGCAAAGCTAGTTCTCTTTTGAGAGAGAAAAAAATCAAAAGGCCGATCTGATAAAAGCCATACTCTTACATGTCGCTGCTTTATGTACTACATTGGTGCTACAGCTTGAGTATTGACTTAATTTGCCCTTCACAAATATGCACTCTTTGTTAATGTGTTGTTTACAACGTTCTAATGTTCCCACAAAGCCCACTGAAGTAGAGCAAATTGTCCCATTGCATTACTACCGGATTCTGCCTTTGAGTAATTTTATTTCATATCAGCTTTTTAGTTCTTCGGCATCAATGTAATTTGTATTTATTGTTTGTAAAACAAGGTGTTGCTGTTTCCAGTTTGTCATCTTTCTGCCTTTCTGACTCACTCCAGCCTTTATTCTACTGTCTCAAATAATTCACATTCTCCTAAAGATTTTGTAGCTAAATGCAACAATTTGCCACTATGTTCAGCTTTTGTTCTTTCTAGGTATCGTGGACAAGTGGAGTCATACAGGGGCGTTAGTTCAGGATACCACCTGAATACAACTTCTGTCTGTCTTTATGTAGAGAGGAGTAAGCACTTTCTCCCCTTATTTTCACTGTTTGAAATAGGACAAATTAGTGTTTCTTATTTCGATACATAGCACACAGGAGCTGTGAACACACTGTTGTTCCAGAGGTGTGGCCAGCACATGTGTAACTTGTAACTGTGCTTTGGAATGACTCCCGGCCTGGGTCGGTGTCTTTGCTCCTTGGGTGATGGTTTATGGCATCAACATACTAATATCGTTGGGAGGGGTACAAGCTTATCTGATCTACGTGGAGAGATCCACGTGCTTAAAGGTAAGAATATTTTTAGATGAAATGAATAGTTATGGATTTGTTCAGGTGCTGAGCACAGGTATATGTGTGAGGAAATGTTTTCTGCTCTTGCTGTGTCCGGTGGTGCTGTAGGAAAATACATGAGGGAGATTCCCAGTGTAATGAATGTATTTTACCACTAGATGGTATTGTTATATGAGATTAAATATTTGCTTTGTGCGAGGGGATGCTGAAGGCAAGAAGACCTGTAATGGCTGTTAGTCATGTGGGAGGGTGCCAATGGCAGCTTCTGAGTGAAGGGCAGATGGCCCCAGAAATAAGGCTTAGCAGTTAATTAAACCATAAGGATTTAGGATTTTTGTCACCCTGTAGTTTGTAGTTTATTTGAATAATGCAAATCTTTCTAAGTAAGCTCAGTGTGAATGCTGACAAAACACTGGAAATTGGTCAATGTCTTCAGTTGCTGTCACTATTTTCCATGGTATTTTGCATCTTGTCTCCACTATGGATTTGGTTTTCATTAAACACATACCTGCTTGACAAAATATTTTTTCAGGAAATACTGAAAAGAGAAGGGAAGATACCTGTATGATCAGGTACATGAGAAGATACCTTTAACCTGTGCTACGCATCTGCTTAAAAATACAGGGGAGAAGGAATGTGTGATGTATTCAACCATTTAGCCACGTTGGTATTATGTATCCAATTTCTAAAGGAAAAAGATACCAAGAATTAGCAGCTGCTAATTGTTTTGTTTCTTAGGATGCTTTGTTCTGTGAAGCACCGAGGAAGTCTGCATGGACTGTATTCCCTCGATGCTGTGTGAAAGGCATTAATCTTTTAGCTCGGGGTAGGGAAACAGTTCTGAACACAGCAAATGCTGCCTTCATTTGAAAAACTGTACATAAAAAAATGAAGAAACATTTAGTATTTTTTTTTAAAAATGACTTTGGCACTTCCTTACAACTTTGTTTTCCTAAAATTGTTGAGAGAAAGCATTTTATACTTCAACTGATTTGGAGTTTAAATTGCTTTTTCATGACAGGCTTTGTTGAAAATCTGCTGATTTCCTGCTTGAGTCACAGGCAGATGTATTGCAGGATCTCAGTGCTGTTACTGACGTTTACGTTGTTCTCATGTCGTTGCTGTGGCAGTGTGGCAGTGCTAGGCTGCTGCAGTCATAGACCAACCCCTATTTTCCTGGGAATAGTGTGAATCCATAACAAAATAAGGTACGTGCCAGAGAGTTCATATTAGTTCATGTATTGAGTAATAGCTTTCAGTACAGAAAAGTGGCAGCGAACTGAATACTTTTCAGTCATGCTGAGCCTTCACGGAGCCCTCCCCAGTCACCAGCAGTTCACACTTATCTTAGGTGGAGCTCCTGATGCTTGTTTCTCAGGGATGCTCTTTGTTCTGATTAGATTTGAAGGTGTAGCATGTTTACAGTCTATGCAAAACTAAATCCTGGCTTTTCTGACTGCCTCCCTGGATGGATGGCAGCAGGCTCAGGAGCAGCCATGCGCAGCATGCAGTTGGTCTGGTTTCCCTTTTGGCATGTGGTGCTGCCTTGAAGATGCTCTGTGTCTGCAGCGAACATCTGCTGTTGGGTCAGGCAGGCAAGCCCCCGGTGCTATCCCTGTCACGCCAGGTATGCTGATGGGACACTGCAGACTTCCTCTGCACAGCAGCCAGATCTGGTCCTGAGAAGGGCCTCCAGGATGCTGTGAGAGACATAATCATCTCATGTATTACAAGCAAAGTAAAACATGATTTAAAGGACTGGGTTCCCAGCAGGTATACTCCAATTCTTATCCCAGTGGAAGACCTGACAGAGGAAATTTGCTGTGAAAGTCAGAGTGATTACTGGGCTAAGATGGCCTGCAGACAGAAAAGTCTGAAACAGAAATGTTGCATCATGCAATGTTGCCAACCGAACTGTACCAGAGAAATATATTTCATACAAAACATCATTGGCAATATTTTAAAGGAACATGAAAGCTACTGGGCTTGTGAACAGTCATCATACTAATTTCCTATATCAGTTTCTTCTTGCCTTTTCTTCTTGTATAGTTTTCAATTGGATGGATAGTGCTGCTTCTTATTCCCTGGATTTCATTTTGCTTATTGTTTCAGGTAGCATAATGATGTTGTTTATAAACAGTTGAGAACAAAAATGAAATCTACCTTTGTTTTTCTGTGTTTTGCCAACTTCTGAAATTAGTTGGTGTATGTTTTGTGTAACAATTTTCTGGTGTGAAGCTTTGGAAACTTGGAAACTTAAGTAGTTTCCTTTTCAATGAGGGAATCCACTATTTGAGGTTTTCTTCTATTGTTGATATCAGAGGTAGATTGTATTTGGGGAGGAATGCCTGTTCAAAGACTTTATGAATATGTAGTTGTCCTTTAAATGAGTGTTTTTTGGATTGACATTTCTTTTACCTTTTAACTTTGTGTCTCTGACAAGAAACAGGTAAGCAGTCAAATTTTAACCAAAATAACTAATATCATGAGTGGTCTCACTTGTGATAAATATAATAGTACAGTTCAGTTCTACTTTCAGAAATAGAGTTATTTAAAGAGTATTGCAAAAAAAAAGAAAAAAAAACAAAAAAACCCACCCAAACAAAACCCACTAAGAAAGATCTTTCTTTCTTTTTTTCCTTCTAAATTAAGTTAGACAAACACAGTTGTAGATGGCTAACATAGAACGTTATAAACCCCATGGTCTAAGAACATTCAACACAGGATATCTTATTCTGCAGGAAAGGGATGTGCTTAAATGTTCAACAGGACTAAATTAGACAACGCTGTAACTCATATGTAATCAATATTATTTTTAAGAGATATATCCAGGCACGTGGGAGTCCTGGTAATAATGAATTAGACCTTCAGTGACATGTAAGTAGTTTAACAAAGGCATTATGAGAAAATCCAGCAATTTCTTGCTGGCTGGGCTTATTAAATGACGCTGGAGAGTACATTGTAATGGAATAAAAGGAAAACATCTGTTCCTTATTTTTCAATATTTGCTGCAAATTCTGGAGAAAATTATCAAGAAGGACTGCAATTTTTACAAAAGATACCATTTTTGGAAGGGAAAACTCACTTGTAGCCAGTCTGTCCCACAGAAGTAGTTATGACTATCTCACACAGAGTTCTTGGAGATGCTCAGTATTAGATTTCTGCATTACCACTCTCTGATGATGATGGTAAGCTGTCCATCTCCAAAATTTAAATTAAAACTATTATTAATGATTGAAATAATCCTTCATCTAAACAATCAGATCGACTGATGGAAGGACCTCAGATATTGCCTCTGACTACTAGTTTGATTCAAACCTTGCATTTGTCATTAGCATTTTATAGTTCTTTTGCTCAACCTGTCAAAAAGGAAGTTGTATTTTCCTCTAGTGCATGTGCACCAAAAGTATCTATTCCCTCTAAAAGTTAACTACTGTGTTATTATAATGATACCAACAGCCTTGATTTATATTTCTTTAGCGATACTATCTAAATTCTTGTTTAATTCCTTTACTACAACTGGATACTTGGCTAAAGGCTTTAAAGGATTTTTCTGTAATAACTTCTTGTCACTTTTTATGCTGCAGAATCTTTCTTTTAGCTGATAGCCTGTCATTTTGGTTCTTTGTTTCGGGGCTTGTCAGTCTGCATTCATCTACATTTGCTTTTGGCAAGACCGGGGCCTTAAATGATAGAAATCTTTTTCTCTTTGATTTCAATTTCCATATGATATGTTGTGGCTCATTATCTAATAACATCTACAGACTTTGAAATCTTTCCCTTTAACACTGCTGTTTGGGTCTTATAACAGGAGAAAAGGACAAAACAATAAAAGGGAGGAGACAACAAGGCATTCAAGGACACCTCTCTGATTTTTATAGCATCTTTTTTTCTATATTGTTGTTAACCTGTTTATGTCCAAAATTTGACCAAAACCTTAAAACTGATAGAACCATCTGGATGAAAACATTCACTTTGTCCAGTAGATTATCCATGTCCTGTCTTGCAAAAAGCACATCTCAGATATAAGTGTTTGGTCCTAATTCAACACAGCATGTAAGTCCTTTCTTAACTGACTAAAATGCTGAACAATATTGAATGGGTTTGGTTAAAAAGCTGAGCTTTTGCCTGGAGGTTCTTCTGGTGCCTTATTTGAAGCCCATTTAGTTTCCTGGCAGAGACATGCTGTGAGTGCTCCAGGTGTGGGACAATGTACTTTCTGGTCCTTGCTCATGAGGACAATGGTGATGTCCCTGTGCTGTGCCCTGGATTCCTCCCAGTTGTGCAGACATCTAACCCACAGTGAGTCAGAGGTCTTTGGCTCCACCAGTCTTGGCACCCTTCCTCATCAGGAAAAATCTCCTCTGCCAAACAGTGAGATTTTGTGGGTAATAGAGTTGGGGGTGGGGGTGGGGGAGGTGGGAAGAAGAAGCCAGTAGGGTAGGGAGCTAAAACTCTGATTTTTTGAGGAGATATCAGTGCTTGCTAGGATTCTCTAAAGCTTGCTTTGTGGATGTGGCTTTTAGTCCCAGAGCCATGCTAAATAGAAGTACAAGAAACCTAGTCTAATTTCTCTCTGGAAATGTGACTTAACAACAGGCATTAAAACACTTTATAGAATGACATGTCCAACACTGAGGGCAAGACAATAATTATCTTTAGTTTCTTGGAAAGTATTTTAAACACTCAAGAACAAGAATGAGCATAAACTGCAAAACACCTCTTGCTACAAGATATTTCCACGTGAATCTCTTACAGCCCTTCTGATTTCTGCCCTTTGGCCTCCTTCCAGTTCAGTGGATGTCCTAGTCCAACACCCGGGAAAGCTTCACACTGTTCCATCAAACTTTTGTCATATGATTCTCCAGACAAAATGTAACTGACATTTTTTTTCTCAGCCTCTTTTTTCATCCTGTCAGAATGGTAAGAGCAGCAATCAAACCACTGAGCCAGTGGTGTGGAAACACACCATGCTGATATTTTTGGCATGGCCTAGAACATCGTCTTTTAGAGAGACACGTGGAAGGGACATCTAGGGGTAGAGAATCTTTTTCTTCCCTTCCCAGGGAGATTGCAAAAACATTGAAGGAGGATCCCTGAAAATGGGATCTCATGATTCCAGCTCATGACCATCACATGGAAGGCCTGTCACAGTTTGTGCCTCTTCTCCATGTTTGCCTTTCCCCACCATGCATTGCATTGCTCACTTTAGATCATCTGCCAGATCACCTTTTGGAGACAGCTGTTCTCATCAGTCCTTAGTGGGAAGGTTGAGCAGAGCATGGGCAGTGCCCAAGGCCACGTTACTCTATTTCAGTGTTGGCAGTTTGTGCTGTCCATCGGCTAGACATTGTCCATTCTGTTTATTATTCCACTGCCCAGTTTAATCTCCTGTCTGTCAGTCTCTGGTGTCACAGGGCCACATGGACAGGACTCTAGGGATTGTGGAGGTGGACATGTCAACAAATCTGTGATGAATTCATTGTTTTGGCTCATGTCAACTTTAGTTCAGCATGTGGCATATTTTCCACTGGATGATTTTTTGTTGTCTTAACAAGACACCTGCTCCAATTCTTCCATGCACTTGCAGGGCTTAAACTTTATTTTTAAACCAGATTTCAATGTACTGTGTTATATGGTAGAAAGCAAAGTGGAGAAGGTGGTTGATAGCCTTTTAACCAACAACAGAATCAGAGAGGAAGGTCTCAAGGATTCTAAGTCATGTCATCCATCCTGGCCCGAGATAGGATTAACTGAACGTAAAGCACCTTGGACCATGTTTGTACAGTCTGTTTGTTCACAAAAACTTGCAGTATTTGGGTTGGCCATCTCTCCTAGGGTTTCACTAGACTTTATCACAGAAAATTTTTCTCATACCAACAAAAAGAATAAAGAAAACAGCAAGATGGCATTGAGTAGTTTATAGACTGGAATCTGAAACTGTCAGGCATGAGGTGAGTCTGAGTTGCTTGCTCAACTGAAAAATTATCCCCTTAGTGTGAAGAGAAGTCCAGAGAAACACTGGTTGTGGCTGTAGTTGAATCAGCATGAGAGTATCTGTGTTGTGGGAGTTGGAAAATCAGTGAGATTTCCCTGCTGCCTGCATGCCACAGCCCTGCAGGACACAGTGGGGGTTGAGTGGGAGTGTTTTTCCCCTGTCACAGTCCCTGCCATGCAGCATGGCACTGCTACCACTCCAACCCCTTCAGGTGGTGGTGTGGAGAGTGCTCTTCACTGGTGGACCTGCCCGCTTTCCCACCAGCCCCAGTTTTGGAAAATCAAAATGGTATAGCTGCATGATACCACCTTCCTCCTGCCCCTCTATCTCCTCTGCTTTGTTAGGTGTCTTGTGGGGAAGTCCTCTATCCCAGCAAGTTAGGGATCACCCATCTTTTCAAGAAGCACAAGTATGCTCCAAAAATGTCTGCTCCATGTTTTATGTCTCCAAAAATGTTTTATGTCTCCAAAAACGTAAGCTGTATGGAGAAGTCCCAGCAAATGCTACACATATTTATGCAGCACTAAACAGCTGACTTTTACAGGAAGGCAGGATCTGGAGGATGAGGGTAAACAAGCTCTTCTCTTGCAGTCTAGGTTGCCAGTAAATTTTTATAGAGTTGAGATTTATCCTAGTGTCAGCCCTGTGTGGTTGTATATAGTGGGGGCAGGATGCAATAGTCTGCTTAAATAAAAGCTTTTGGCAGTGCATAAAGCCACTCTTCTTTTTTTAATCCTTAGTGAATATTTTGTCACTTCATACTACTCTTTCATTGTTAGCCTCTTTCATGCTGTTCTTCATCCGAGTGATCCTATGCATGTTAATTTTTCATAGAGGGAGAGAGTGGGAGACAAATATTTAGTCAGAACTCCCTTTGTACATTTGGCAATGTACAGAACTGATGTGTTAGTTAAGAGAGAAAAACATTCTAACTACCAGTTCTTTGCTTGGTTGGTTTCTTTGTTTGATTTTTTTTTTTTTATTTATTTTTTTTTTTTTTTTATTTTTTATTTTTTTAAGGTATGGTCTTTGCTAGCAAATTGATTTTTTTTTTGTTTTCCTCACAGAATGCAGAAGAGAAAAGCCCACCCAGTCATTAGGGTGCTTGGCATATTGCTCAGCACACTGTGACATCCTTCCAGCTCACCTGACAGTCTGGCTCGGAGGCAGCATCAGGGACTGCTGGGGAGGAAGGCAGAGCAAAATGTCTAATGTGACATCCCCTGGACACCAAGCAGCAGTGTGTGGTTCCTTCTCACAGAAAACATGAGGCTATGCAGGGAGTTTTTGCAAGCTGGCAATTGTAGAAGTGATTTCTTACAGTGTGCAGCCCTTCTGCTAGTGTACAAACATGGGCTGAGTTAAAAATAAAAAGTGTAAGATATAAGACAAACCATAGTGCAAGAGAGCTTTCCTTAGTACTTGAAACAATACAGAGGAAATGCATAAAGCAGCCAGAACTGTCTGACTGGAGAATCTTCAAACAAGGAGTAATGTGTGTACATAATTAAGGCAAATCTGCAACATAAATGCAACCAGAGATTTTGATATCTGTTGTAATGTACTGAGTAGAAATCTGAAATTTTGAAATATTTTTGGTCTAAAGTAGGACTGCATAGTGTAGACTTACTTTGTTTCTCAAGACTTGGAAATTATGGCATTTTTTTAATGTTTATTTCAGATTTTCTGCAGAGAATTGCTGTAAGCAAAGGTAATACTGAATTATCAGACATGACGTTTAAGAAGAAAAAGTAGCAAGCTCTAATTAAACTGTGTTGGTGCTTTCTCTCAGTCTCACCTCCTGAAAATATCTAGCAGTAGTGTTAGAAGGCATTCCAAGCAAATGTAACTAATTTGTTTCCTTGTTTGCATGATCGGAGGATAAGGTCTCATACTATGTGTGTGTGCAGTGTTTGTGTGCATATGAAAATAACCATTCCATTCATATGACATTGATTTTTCTCACAGTTTTATAATGATCACAGATTTTATTCCTGGCAAAAAACCAGTCTGTGTTGCAG
The DNA here is from genome assembly GCA_035222235.1 of Margarornis squamiger. Classification (NCBI taxonomy): domain Eukaryota; kingdom Metazoa; phylum Chordata; class Aves; order Passeriformes; family Furnariidae; genus Margarornis; species Margarornis squamiger. The sequence goes on along the minus strand of JAWWTY010000037.1, from coordinate 32,035,953 downwards.
AGCCAGACAGAATAACTGTGTCAAATAAGATTTATTTTAAGCAATATAAATGTGGCTGCCTTGCTCACACAAAAGTAAAGACTTAAAAAAAAGTGAAAAGAAGATTTTGCAAAGTCCTTTTACTTTCTTCCTTGCCTGACCAGAGCTCCAAGTCAGACAAAGACTCCCAGTGACTGAAGCAGCTGCAGAGGCTAAATGAAGATTTTAGGTGAACACTTTAAATTGAAGCTGGCTGGGAGGTTCATGAAGTAATTTGAACTCTCAGTGTGTACATGTGTAGAACATAGGTAATAGTATTTTACCCATTATCAGCCCGAGTCTGTCTATGAGTCAGAGTTGATTCAGTGGTATACCTGCTGTGGTATAGACTTATCCACAGCCACAGCTGTTTTGAGGTGTATCTTTTCTAGCATGGCCTAATCCATGGGCCATAATCCCATCAGAAGTAAACCTGCTCCAACATGATCTTAACCATGGCTGCAGTCCCTGGTGTACCTGCTCCGTTGTGGGCTTATCCATGGCCATGTGCTTTGATGTGCTCCAGCATGTCCTTATGCACAGCCACAGATGCATCAAGGTGTATGTTCTCCAACATAGACTCAGCCTTGGACCACAGTCCCTTCAGAGGTACCCCTGCTGTGACAGACATAACTGTGGGCACAGACACTTCAAGAAGTACCTGATTTGGCAAGGGCTTATCTGTCACGGTCCGCCAGGGAAAGAAGGAGAGATCCACACTTGAGGGGTAGCGAGAACAGAGTGGAACCATTTATTAAGGGAGCATGGGACATATATAGGGTCGGACTGGAAGCTTCTAGAAAAAAGGCGGAACTGGGACAAATAAGGGTGGATAGGGGTGGAACGGAGCTTTATAGGGAGTTAGGGGGTATGGCCAGCCTTATGATAGTGC
>JAWWTY010000037.1:31961607-32034943 GCA_035222235.1 Margarornis squamiger | reverse complement strand
ACTATCTAACTGAAACAAAACTGCATGGGAGCCGTAACTCTCGTTGTTCAAAGTGTGTGCCACTCCATCCATCCATAGAAGTTTTCTTCTTTTTCTCCTTCACCGGTTAGGCCTCCTCCACACTTATCCACAGGTCACAGTCTCTTAGACTTGAGTCTCAGCCTGTCCAGGACAACAGCACAGAGACAGAAGTGATGCCTTGATCATCTGCCAGCCCAGGCGCATGGCCACTGCTATGATGAAAACGTTCCCAGGCACTGCAGAGTATGTTGATAAACAGTACAGCACAACAGCAAGTAGTGAGAGCAAAAAGCAGCAATTAACAAGCACTATACTCTACTTTACAGTGCCCCATTGCAGCACAGGAGCCTGTCAGTTAGGAGATAAAAGGCGGTAACAGTTATAAATCCAGTGTAACACATTTCAATCAAATCTGTCATTTTCTTGAACCCTCCAAGCCCCATGTTGAGTGCCAAAAAGGACAGTTGTGGCTTAACCCCAGCTCAGCAGTGCTCAGCAGCACTCAGCTGCTCACTCACTCTCCCCATAGGATTGGAGAGAGAATCAGAAGGGTAAAAGTGAAAAAACTCATGTGTTGAGATAAGGACAGTTTAACAGGTAGAGCAAAAGCCACACGTGCAAGCAAAGCAAAACAAGGGATTCATCGACCACTTCCCATGAGCAGGCAGGTGTTCAGCCATCTCCAGGAAAGCAGGGCTCTATCATGCATAACAGTGACTTGGGAAGACAGACTCCATCACTCCAAATGTCCCCCTACTTCCTCCTTCTTCCCACAGCTCTTATTGCTGAGCATGACACCATATGGAATGGCACATCCCATTGGTCAATTTGGATCAGCTGTCCTGGCTGTCCCTCCCAGCTCCTTGTGCATCCCCAGCCAACTTGCTGACGGGGCAGCATGAGAGGCCCAAAGTCTTTGATGCAGTGTAACCACTGCTCAGCAGTAACTAAAACATCCCTGTCTTACCAACAGTGTTTCCAGCACAAATTAAAACATGGCTTCATACTAGTTACTATGGAGAAAAGTAACACTATCCAGCCAAATCCAGCACACTTATGTCTGGATTTTCTCAGCTATATACTCTAGAAATCTTGGCACATTTTGAATACCTTATAAATGTGCCTGGGGTTTAGGGACACCTGATAATTGTAACCCAGATGCCCCTGCTCCAGCTGCTGCACATCAGCATTTCACAGTAGTTTCATCTGGGACTCCAGACATAGAAATGATCTTATTTGAAGCCCCTGAACATGTGTGCTGTGTTGTAGGTCATGCATTATAAGTATGACACTTCTGAAAGGTCTTCTGGGCCTCTACTATCCATGCGGTTTATGCATGTACAATGGTTCTGATGATTCTCTGAAGCCAAAAACATGTGTGCTCTACAGTGCACACATACTTCAACCTGGTAAATTCTATATATGGAGGTTGATTCAGTTGTCATGGAGTCCTCAGACTTTATTGGCAAGTCTGAGGGTCAAGTTCAAGATGCTTTTCCAGTATAGAAATGTAATTTTTCAGGTTAGTCTTTAATTTAGTGTGGCATAACAGTCCTGCTAGCTAAGCATCCTAGTTAACAGTGTAGTTTTTCCAAATACATTGTATTCAACATAGCTTGTACATTTACATCTAAAACTGAACCATTCTTCCTGGTAAGCACCTTTCAGCTGCTTGATTCACTTTTCTAACAAAAAACTGACCTTTCTTTTCTGGTATTTTCTCACATGACTTAAGTACTGTTAGTAATAAAAAGCATTATCTTTTTCCTTCTCAGCATGCCCCAAATGACATGCGTTTTTCTTGACCTGAAAAGGAAATACTGAAATAAAAACATAATTCTGCAATGAGTTAATGTGCTGCAGATTCATTACTGTTTTTACAGAAATTATCCTGACTTCATTAGCTTGCTCTCCTCTTCCACCCATTTTTGTAAGAATTATTATGAAGCCAGAATTTGATTAGTGCTGCCTTTGTCAATTCAAGTTATTAATGATTAGTTAATTCTCTCAAGGAATCTATTTTTACTGTGTCAGTATTCATTTTAAGCCATTGAATCTCATGTTTAAACATTTTTAGTACTTACTTTTCAATTATGTAGTCACAGTAGAGTAAAAAAACATTAAATACTTCCTTAAAGGTGACTTGTGAAGCGGGAATGATTTATGTCTGATTTTCACAGTCTAAAAATATTGCATAATGCTACACAGTGTATATGATGCAACTCACGAGCAAAACTATTCTTATATTCTAGTCTTAAATGTGATTATCATTTCTGTAGATGAACAGAAGCAAGTGACTTCTTACTTAAAAAGAAGCTCATTGTTTCCTCACTAGTAATGGATGTTCAAAACTATTAAGGTGATTTTGTTGTTGATAATTTAAGTCTCATCAACATTTTCTCAGCTCTTCATAGTGTTTGAAGAGACCTTTTTTCTTCCAAAATTTTCAGATAAAAGTGACGTGGAGAAAACCCCCACAACTAGGTAGTTGTAGAGAAGATACGTTTATTCAGCATGCTGGGTGCATGGGGAATTTGTCCACCAAAAACATGCACACCTGTCTGTGCTTACAGGTCTGTTTATATACAGTTAAAACATGCATATTCATTATTTCTTTATACATATGTATTATTTTCTTTGACAAGGCAGGGTTATTCTAATTAGTTCCAAGAAGTAATTTCCATCTTCTCCGCCCTGCACTCCTCCCATCTGAGTTTGCGCATTGGTTTCCATTTTTCCTGGGCAGGGGTCTTCGGGGGTCTTGGGGATGAAGATCGTGGGTCTTCCTTGCCGTGCACTTTTCAACTTGACTCAGAAAGCAACCTAAACTGGTTTTGTAGGCAACTTGAACTGGTCTAATTAGCAAACTTCTACAATTATCTTACTTTCTTGAGGTTTTTCCTGATTTATCTTTAGTTTTAGAAGCTTCAAGGCCAGGTACTGATAGCAACCATAACATATTCTTTGTAGCTAATAATTCAACCATGCAGTCCATCTCTGCTACTTCAACAAAAGCCTCTACAATTATTTCTGTTAACGCTGTCAGTGTTGGTTCTTTATTGATACCTTATATCAAAAGTACTAATTATATGCCTAGAATGTCCTGACCTGGTACATAAAAATAAATGTACCATGCTAAAAATGACTGGAAATGTAAATATGATTCAGTGGGTACAAGGTGTAGGACAAAGTAAATAGGACACTGGCTGGTTAGGTTGTCTTTTTCTTACATCCTTGTGGAATTACAGTAAGAATAAATCAGTAATGTGTGCTTTTTAGGAGTTTCAGACTGCCCTGTTTGCACTTCCTATACTGTGTGTGGATGTTGAGAAGAGAGAAAAGTAAAGCTCCCTGCAGAATATGTGTGAGAATATGCATCAGGTCTCCAGGGAGTGTTTGTATGGCTGTAAGAACAAACTGTGTAATCTGGAGAGGGGCTAGGACTCATGTCTGAGGGAACATTTTCTTACTAAGCCTTTGCATTGCAGCTCAGTAAAACCAGGAGTTTCTCACGAGGATACTCTGCAGATGAGAGCAGTTGGAAGTGCCTTTGCTCATTGCATTAGGGTAGCCAGCTGCCAGCCCTTAAGAGAAGGTATAGTTGCGTCTGTAATGATCATATGAAGTGTAACAATGCCTGATATAAAGTGCAGAAGACCCACTACCTGTTAGGCAGCTGGCTGAGTAAAAGATGCCGAGACAGAGCTCATGATGTCTCAGAAGCATCATCTTCTGCCCTCTTTGGTGACACTGAAATCTCCTCAGAGCTGAAAGCTCCAGCTAGGGCTCTCTAGAGACACTGTTTAAGAATACGTAGCTCTCCAGCTCCTTTAGTTGACACTGTGTTCTTTATTTTATCTCACACAGACAAATAAGCAATTAAATGCATATTTTTAATCACTGACTTGCAGGATCAGATCATGAAAGTTGGTATGCTGTTTTAGGAGGTTGTTTACTTGCTGATATAGTTAAAAATACTTGTTTTCCACAATGTTTTCAGGGCTTCTCACATCCCTTCTACAAGGTGCATGCTCACAATTCCACCTCATAATTTTTCATGAATTAGTACTCAATGTTAGACTTATTTTGCTGGGAAGATTTGTTGGTCTGGTAAGTAGTGACTTTGTAAGTGTTCTCTAGACATGGAGAGTACCATTACTCAATGGTCTAATATTTCCTTTCTCTCCACTACTTGCTGACTGTTGTCAGATTTTTGGATGTATCAGCCAAATTAACACAACAATTTTTGCAACAATTGAGCTCCAGGTTCTTATGTAATTTTATGTACCTACTTTTCTGCATTTTTTTTGCTCTTCACATGCTTTGTATCTAGTATGAAATTTCTTTCATTTTGTCAGATTAAACACCCGTTTGTTAGTCTGCTATACTTCCTGTACAGATAGAACTTTTTGGTGAAATATTTACTATAGAATAGTGGTGTTATCCAATATGTTTTTACTTTTTTTTTTTTTTTTTTTTTTTTTTTTTTTTTTTTTTTTTTTTTTTTTTTTTAAATACATTAACTTCATCTAGGCAAACTCACATTGCTTTTGACAACATGGTGTTAAAACCACTGAAGCTGGATTGACTGTTTCGAAGAATGGTTCAGTTACTGGAATGAGCTCTGGAGATTAGATACACTGAACAGAAAATTCTTTTTCTTTCTTAATTCATTTCTGTTTCATGGTTAAATAGACTATGTGTTGTCTGAATTAATTCAGATTTTCTAAGTATTCCCAATCTGCTTTTTATCAATTGCTATGCTCTGTAAAGTTATCACTGCTTTTTAACTACTTCATCACTTTCTTCCTAGTTATTACTTGGGATAAAGTTGTTCTGTGTTTAGGATTTTTCTTGATTGTGTGTCCTTTGTAGCAGTCTTTGTTTTTTTCCTCCTAATCATATTAAAAAGAAAAAAAATTCATCTTCCTGTTTCTCAAGGATTAAGTAATTTGGTTTTAATTCTGTCTTTTTATTTCTCTTGTGGTTATTTCACAACTGTGCATATCATTGCCTGTATAAATCACCGGTTCTCATTTTCAGCAAGGTTTCTTTTTATCCACAAACCTCCAATCAATCTCTCTGAAGCTGAACTGGCCTTCTTGTTGAGCACTTATCGAATAAAATCCTGCCCCAATTGAATTCAGTGTGAGTTTTGCCATTCATGTCAATGACTTCAATGCTTCACTCACAGTTAACATGCATTAGGTTTCAATTATAATGCTTTTTAGGTACCTCCAGCCTTCTTCCTGCTTTATGGCTTTTAATTACTTCACAGTCAGCACACTATTTACTACTCCTAATTCCTCTCAGCTTGTTTTTTTTTTTTTCTTTCCAGAGCATTCTTTTTCTCATTGCTTGTCAGTACACAGCAAAAGGATGACACCTTAGAAAATTATAAGGACTTATGGTAAATGTTAAGCATCCTTTTGAAAATCATTCCCTAAAAGGCAATATACTTATTAATTTTCATGGGCTTCCTAGGAAACGTGGTCTTCTGCATGCTGTCCAGTGAAAGAATGGAGCCTTGTAGAACACAATTATCGCATCTCAAGAACAAAACGTTAATGTGTTTAAGAATAAAGAAGGAAAAAAAATAGTTGTCTGTGACTCACCTTGTGGTTCTAGGACAAGGAACTTATAAGTTTTTTTTACCCTAGTGATCACACAATAACAAAAATGATTGACAGCAATTGTATAACCAATTAAGACAAGCTGAATTGGTGGTCATCTGCTGTTAATCAACTTGTTGATGACAAAAGCATATGTACCAAAGTACTGTGGCTTTCTAGTTTTTATTGGCTTGCTTCTTTTTAAAATTTGGATACTGTTTAGACAGTTTCATTAACTGCTTTCATATAAATGTTTGGTGTCCAAAGGATTCATGATCACATAACCTCCATAAATGAAATAAACCTGAATCATTCTGTGAATTTTCTCACGGGTGGTCTACAGCTCTGAAGTTGCAAACTAATTAAACTAGTAAGAGAAAGAAGATGGTTTTCCATGTTTATCTGTGCCTCTCATGATGATATGGCTTATTCTTATATGGGACAATATCTGTTATTTTCTACAGGTTTGTATAACACCTTGATAAGTAAGACCTGATCTTAGTGATTTCTGTATGCTCTGATCTTCAAAGCTTCTCCTTCTTTACTGTGAGAGACAGTACTCTGGTCATGAAAAGGACAGAAGTAATGGTGCTAAATTTCTTTGAGCAAGATGTTCTACAAAGAAACAGAACTATTGGGAATAGCAGCTCTGTATCATGACTTATGGTTTTTTGATATGACTTGCAAAATATAACTGGTCAGTAGTATCTGGGAAGAAGCTCTATGTGCATTTGCAGGCTGCTGAAGGGGAGATCATCTTACTGTGTAAATGCATGAGTTTCTTTCATGGTGGAAGCATGTGAAGTGAAATACCACATCATCAATCAAATGCTGAATATGTGAGACTTGAAGTGCCAGTATGTTTCTTCAGAAATAATATTAAATAAAAATCCCAACTTCAGAGGAAGAGAATATGTTGCCTGTAAATGTCTAAGCAGCAGTATTAGTATTGACTTATACTCAGATAATAAGTATAGTAGCCCAGTGTGGTGATATTTTTAGAGAACTGATCAGTTTCAAAAGGTTTTGTCAGGATCAATCCCAAAGGATTGAAGGGTTATCTGAAATCAACATATATTTTTCAGACTTCTGAATACAGCAAAGTAATTCTTGTGATAAAAGTTTCTTGCACAAAAATAAAAACAACTATCCCCTTGTAGAACTACTGTTTCTCTCAGAAGTAGTGCTGGTGATTAGAGTCCCACTGCATGGAGCCATTCCATTGTCATGGTGTATCCTGTCCCTGTCCTGGCCTCACACTGGAAGTAGAGAAGAAAGTACACTGATGATTCAGTGTAAGAATATTTTTGACAATAAAGAGGTGAAGATAGGTAGCTTAATAGTGGCCAGGGTAAGAGTGCATTCTCATTTGTTTCTTACTGAGGCTGGTACTCCTAAGCTAATTCATTTTTTTTAACAAAACTAATCCCCCGTTTGTCTTCTTGTCTTTGCAGAATTTAGATTTTGACAATCTTGAGCCATCCATCAATCACTTTGCCTCTGAGGTACTAAAACATCGGTATGGATATTCTGAGCTTTCTGCTTTCTCTTTGATGTTTTTTTCTTCTTGGTAACATTAGCTGAATCTTCTCAGTTGAAGGAGTTCTGTAGTAACAACTAGAAACAGGTAATGGCAGAATTTGTAGACACTGTTACTTCTCTGGCAATTAAGTAACATTATTTCTTTTTTTTTCTAGTATTGGTAAAAGTAGCAGAACCTCTTCATCCTTTACTTGAAAACCTCGGAAAGACAAGCCTAGTTTGCTTGAGGCCTGGTTCCTCGTACTGAGACCCTTGCAAAGAAGTTTGAACAAAATATTATGGCAAAGAGATTAGGGTTAGCATTGTGGAACTGACACTGCTTTTTGAAAGAGGTCCAAACCTTTTCAGATGACAGAATGAGCTACTACCAGCAGTATCTCTTTCATAGTAGATGTAATAAATGACAGTGGGGGTGGACAGGCATTTTTAGGCTAACAGTAAGAACATTTTTCTCACTCAACAGCTTATGCTGAGCAGTTGCCTTATCTCTCCCTCTTACATTCTGTCTGGATTCTTAATCATCAGCACAAGAAGAGGAGTCAAGAGAAGCTTGGACTGTGCTGCTGTAAAAGAAACTGCTGCTCTGTTTTCTTTTGTGGAAAGGAAGTTCTTTTTCATCAAGGAGAATAGGACCAAATTCCCCAAAATCTTGTTTGCTTTGAATGTGATGGTTGTTTTCAAAGTGTTTCTCATTCAGCTTCTCTGTAATAGGTAAGAATGCCTTGTAAAGAAAAGAACACCCCAAAGCGAAACAAAATCTCAAGTCACCAACTCAACAAAACTGCATCCTGGCAGAAAACAGCAATGCGTTTTGCTATGCATTTAGCTATAGCTAGTGCTGACCACTTTGGGGAAGCAATTCTGAGGCTTTGAAATTCCTATGTTTGCCTTTCCTAAAGTCTTTCCAGTATCTGCTGTTTCTGTGTGTGGCAAGGCAAGCTGCAGATCCACTGTCCTGAAGACATGTGCTGAGGCTTGAGGGAAATAGGAGGAGACTTAGAGCCTCTGGATGTTGTTCTTTGCTTTGATAAAGTCATCTGCTCCTCTGTCATCAGCTTGTGAGGGCTGTGTTCTGCATATAGGGAAGAAAGGGGGAAATTCTAGACCAATGACTTGTTATTCAAAGGTTTTGTATGTGCTTTCTAGAATTTAGACTAACTCACTGATTTGATTGTTGCCTTCTGGGACCTGAGGATTTCAGAAAAGTTTCCAACTAATGGATTGCCTAGAAATAGTTTTCAAGAGTGGGGAAAAATATTTGTCTATTGCAAAGAAGGGATTTGTTACAGAAAGGTGAGATAGGACAAGTATAGACCAACTCTGTCATTAAGCCTAATTCCTTGCACTTACTGTGGATTATTACAATTATTACAACAGATGCCTTGTTCAGAGGTTCACAGAACAGCTGTCTCATAGGATATGATGTTTAGAGAACATCTGCCACACAGATAGTCCTGTATCATCCATCACAAAGTGATTCCTACTGCTCCATGACAAGTGCTAAGACAAGACAAAAGTAGTGAAAGGCCAAAAGGAGACAACTACAATGTCACAGTAAAGAAAATAAGAGAGATTGAGGGATTTGGTCATGTCCTGTGTCTCTGAAATGTCAACGATTTTTCCAGCTACAATTCCTGGGTGATCCCAGGAGGCAATCCCATTGTCAAAGGTCCAGTAACCCCTGCTGATTCTTTGGAAAGAGAAGTTGAAATTCCTTCTGATGTGAAATCAAAAAGTCAATTGATGTTCCAGTGATGCAGTAGCATCCATAGTCCTGGATACTCTGTTTTGCTTTTACCTGGGGGTAAACTCCAAGGCTTCAGAGGAAAAAACAACCTAAATTAAGCTGTCCCTCAAAATGAGTCCAAAGTCTGAGTCACACAAAAGACCCAGCTCCCTTATTGTGCAGTGTTTTTAACTTACCACTAATATAGCATCCATCTTCATTAGTGAGAGCTATCTGTGGTTGAAAGCTGTCAGAATTATCTAGCAGCACAATTTCATTTGAGAAATTACCAATATCAGCTCTTTTACACTGTTGTTCCGAGTTTACATCCTTGTTAATGAAATGAGAAAAACTTGTTGGTGAGGTCAGCACTTTAGTTTGTTTATTACTTATTTGCATTTTTTTCTGGAAATTTGTGAAGCTATATGCACTAAATTCTGCTCTTATAAATGTATTTTCAGAAAATTACCTAGAAGAATATTTTGAAGGAAAGAGTCCCATCTATCACCATTTCTTTGCCTGATGAGCTGGGACACCACTGCATAAATATGGTTCTATATACTTCATGTCATTTAACATAATTCTTTGTCCAGTATCCAGTTTTTCTTTTGCATGGTATCATGGTTTAGGATGGTACTCCCCAGCTTAGTGCTCTCACTGAGACTCTTCAAACCATGTGCTGCTTGCTCGGTCCCCTTTCCCCTCTTCATGTGGCAGTCTGGAGAGGAGAGTTGGAGGCACAAAAGGTGAAGATCACGGGTTGAGGTTACTGGAAACACCAATGAGATAAGAAACCAAACAGCAACAGCAACAATACTAATGAAGGAAAGGTGAACGACTCACACAGAAACCCCTGGACAATAGACAATACCCAACTGCTTCCTCTACCAAGCTGTGCTGACCTGGGAGAGAGACTTCCTCCCCCCTGCCCCTGGCAATGACTAGAAAAATCTCTGTGTCCTAGCCATGGTCCCTCCTGGCTACTGCAAAAATTAACCCTGTCCTGCCCAGAACCAGGACACATGGAAACAAAATTGTATATTAAAAGAAATCTCACCTACTTTATTCACTAAGTTTCTGAAAGACTAAATACATTGAGTTAGATTTCTTGTATACACTGGGGAAGATATTTAAACTTAAAATAGACAGTTCTATACAGACCTCTGTTTTCTTAGTAAAAACTAATAAATCCTAAACATGTGTTCAGAACCTAGGATTTATTTCTGTTTGTCAAATTATGAAAGGAAAGTTCCCATGACAGCAAATCATGGAATCATGAATAGAATCTTTAAGGTTGGAAAAGACTCCCAAGACCATTGGGTCCAGCCTTTGACTGACCACCTTGTCAACTAAGCCTTAGAACTAAATGCTGCATCCAGTCTTTTCTTGAACACTATGAGGGATAGTAAGTCCAGCACCATTCTGGACAGTCTGTTCCAATGCTTAACCTTTTCCATGAAGAAATTCTTCCTGATGTCCAACCTGAACCTACCACGGCACAGCTTGGGGCCATTTTCTCTTGTCCCATTGTTAGTTTCCTGGGAGAAGAGGCTGACCTCCTTTCAGGTAGTTGCAGAGAACAATAAGGCCCGCCCTGAGCCTCCTTTCCTTCAGGCTAAACAACCCCAGCTCTCTCAGCTGCTCCACATAGGACTTGTGCTCCAGTCCCTTCACCAGCTTCATTACCTTTCTCTGGACATGCTTCAGCAGCTCAATGTCTTTCTTGAACTGAGGGGCCCAGAACTGGACACAGACTCAAGGTGTGGCCTCACCAGTGACAATGAGATCATGTTATAGTGAAGTGGCAACTTTTTCCTGTACTCTACTTAGAAATAACAGCTGAGATGATTACAAATTAAAAGCAAGTGCTTGTTCAAGTTGTCAGATAATATTCTGGTATAGGAATAGAGTTATTCTGATGTAAGGTCTCTTATAAGATCTAGGAATAGCTATAATTTGTAAGACTAATTAATTATAGGTTAGGTTCCTTTCCGGTAATGGAAGCTAATCAGGTGTTTTGTGTGTGTTTTTTAGTGTTTGTGATCTTTTTTCTTGTCATATTAATACCACTCTGTAATAGGAAGCAAACATTAATTAGTGCATAACTTACAGTAGAAAAAGCAGAGGCTTGGGTAGTTAATCAATTTTAACAGAGGATTTTATCTGGAGCTTTTTGTGAGATTTCCCAGTAGTGCATCTTTATGTGATACATTTTTACTCTCATCTCAGTTGATGCTATATTAAAAGTATCCATGAAGGATTATTTTGATGCATTTACAAGTCTGACCTAAGGTGCATGAATGTGTACAGAAGCTTTAAACAAAAGGACAATTAGTACCAAATTTAGACGGGCCTTACCATTGTCCAGTTCCAGGTGGATAAGTCGTACACCTCAGTGATTTTATGGTTCCCAAAGAAATTATGCTGCCTAGTATATTAAAGAATTACTTAAGATAATGTTATGTTCCAGATTCTTAGGAAGGAGATGGGATTTTCTGTGTCTTTCCCTGTTAAACCATGATTCTACAACTAAGCTATTAGTCACAACGGCAATGCCATTGGCAGGAAATGGCAGGAAATAGGGCCCCAGGTGCTACTGTTGCATCTATTGACATGAGAAAGAAATGCTCCTGGTTTCTCGCCTTTGTGACAAGTCACACAATGTGATACAACCTGGGGCCCTGGTGGGCAGGTGAGCATGGACCAGCCATGTGCCCTGGCAGCAGGGACAACCAGGAGCCTCCTGGGCTGTATAAGTAGGGATGCTGCCAGCACATTAATGGAAGGGATTGTTTGCCTCTATTCAGCACTTCTTAGATACTACATCTAAGATGCTGCATCTACATACTACATCCAGTTTTGGGCCATGCAGTGCAAGAAGGCAGTGAGTTCAGTAGGGCTCTATGAAGCTGGCTGGGGGGCTGGAGCATTTGTTCTGTGAGAAGATGGGGGAGCTGGGGATGTTCAGCCCAGAGAAGAGATGACTTCAAGGGGACTTCACAGCAGTCCTCCCCTACTTGGGAGGATGTTAACCAGGAGACAGACTCAGGTACTTCACAGTGGTGCATGGTGGGAGGACAAGGAAATAGTTTGACATAAATTGCAACATGAAGTGTTCAGACTGGATCTTAGGAAAGACTGTTCCTGTGAGAACAGTCAGGCAGTGTAGCAGGTTGCCTGGCAGTCTTCATCCTTCTCCACTCTCAGCGAAGCCACTGAAAGTCAGCTAGTGGTTTATCTGTTTTTTTTGGCTGTCAAATGCTGCCATTGGCTTCACCCCTCAAGAAATCCATAGGGCTGTTTCTTTTGCTTGGGGAACAGACTGTCATCATTTACTGGGAAGAAGTGCAAGGTGGAAATAGTTTCATTATATGGTGTTATATTTTATAGTTCCTTCATCACATGTGTCAGATTAATAGGAAGAAAGTGTTTAAAATTGTTGACTTTAGTGAGAAAAATGGAGATGTCTGCCAACAACAATAATCTGTTTTTGGTGACTAAGTGTTTAATTCATTTATTCCATTATATAAGTTATTCCATTTATTCTTAATTATGTTCTCATTTATAGAAATGTAATCTATTTGAAAAATACCCTTGCTAAGGGTATGCTTCAAAGACCATAAATTATGTTGCAGAATATTTAAAATAATTATTTTTTTTCTTCCTCTAATCTCTCCTTTTTGCTATTATATTTTGTAATGCTTTTAGCATCATTTGATACATCTGGCCACAAAATGTCATGTTGTTTAGTTTTATCATTTAGTAAGTATTTGCATTTGTTACAAAGGTTCCTTTTTGCAGTCTCTATATCAGTGCCAAGCTGAGACCTCGATCGGAAGTAAAGTAACAGAGATGCCGACTAATTCTTTTGTCATCTCACTAGCTGATTATTGTAATTCACTCTTTTAGCGACATTTAGCCCCTACTGTCAGGAAATTGCAGTGGACTCATTATGCTGCCATGAGAATTCTCTTCAAAATGAGATTATTTGAGTGTATTATTAAATTAAAAAAAATAATTTCTTCACAGAAAAGATTCATGTTAGTTATCATATTACATTGGAACAGGCTGTTCAGGGAAGTGGTTGAGTCACCATCCCTGGAGGCATTTAAAAGATGTAGGTATGGCATTTAGGGACATGGTTTAGTGGTGGACTTGGCAGTGTTGGGCTGACAGTTAGACTTGATAATCCTAAAGGTATTTCCAACATAAATGAGTCTATGACTGTATTATTCTATGCATTTGGGTGATCTTAGAGCTTTACTATTATGAAACTGTCATTTGAGTAATCATTTAGCTGTTCTGGTATTTCCTATATATCATCCAATTTACTGAGCTGTCTTAATGAAATCTATTAAGATCACCAAGAGAATAAATTATCTGTGGATATTCTCCAAGCTGAAGTGCTTTGTATTTACCTGAACATTTGAATTGCAAGTTTTTGTACTTCTGTTTTCAATTGGCAAGTGTATAATTATGGGTTTGGATGAGTCTTCTTGAAAGTTAGTTAATCACAGATATTGAAATTGACCAAATGACAGTGCAGATTCAATAACAGTTTTGAATATTAACATTTCACAGAAGACATAAAAAGTGTTATTTTTACATTTTTTTTCAGCTATTTTAAATTTTGACAGAAAAAGGAGAAATTATTATCTTTCTTCTAAGCATATCTTTTTTCCAGTATTACATAGGTTAGAAAATAGTGTTTTTTAGCTTTCTTAAGCATAATAATCAGAGTGATTTTATCAATATGGGTAATAGTACTACCTTATTTATGCATGGCAGTCAGCCCTGTCTCATTAGCAACCTTATGTGGGTAAGGTCTTTTTCTCTCTAAGAGAAAGCCTGAACCTCTAAAAAGTAATTTTGAAAGGTCAGTTTCAAAGAAAAAACAGCTAGCTTATGCTTTATGTTACAGTGACCAAGTGAAAGCTTTCTTTCTAACAGGTTCTTGTGTGCATATTTTTTTGGCCACTTAAAAAATGAAAAGTCTGCAGCAACGCAGAGATTTTGGAAAAACTTAAAAAATCCACTCCAGTGGATCCACTGGATCAAATATATTTATGAGAATTTTGATTTTAGCCTGGGCTATAGCATTTTACTTGAGTCTACTGTGCCTACAGAAAGTATCTTTCCAATGCCTTCTCTTGCCATTTGAAACATAATATTCTTGAACAAAGGGAATGTACAGGCAGACGGGCTTCAGAATGTGGGAGCTGAGACCTGGTTTGTGTTGAATCACTATTATCTAGCCTTTTTCACTTGTCTCAGAATATATGAAATGAGGAACCAACAGAAAATGTTGTCTGTTTATCTAGTCTGTTGGCTCCTGAAGAGACATACATTTATTTGCACTGAAATGGAGAAGAAAGAGAAGTGTAGGAGCTCGGTTTGTCTTAGAAGACCCAGAGAAAGGGCATAGGCTCAGAGCCACACTTTGAAGATATATGCTGTACAGTGTTCTCTCCAGGTTAAAGCTCTGAGACAAGTTAAAGGATTTTCTACATGAGGTGCTGAAGTAGCCTGAAGGACTCTAGAATATTTCCTTCTCGTAGTCTGGTTTCTAGCCTTGTTAAAATGAACACATTCTATTTTGTAAAGGACTGTAAGAGTCTCAGTTAGGCTGATAAGATGGGATATATTATCTCCAGGAGTAATTAATATAAGTAAGAGGAATATATAGACATTTTCTTTGGGATATATGTATATAGGCACCTTGTGAGCTGCAGGGAGCTTGGAGCTGGGAAGTGTCCGCTTGCTGAGCACCATGGGGGTGTGAGGCTGGGTTAGCTGAGCCTGGCTAGAGGACAGAGCCAGCTCTGCTGCTGCTTGTCCTGTGAGAAGCTGACAGCAGAGACAAACCCTGAACCACCACAGCAAGAAAGTCAAAATAACTTACTTCAAACCAGATAATCCTTTCTAACACAAAACAAGGTTTTGCTTTTTTTTTTTTTTTTTTTTTTTTTTAAATAAGATCTATTTAAACCTTACTGCAGAAAGTAAAAAGGGTCCCGGGGGTGGGCTCTTTGCATGAGCAGTTTCCACTTTGGTGCTTGCCTGCATTTATATTTCTGGCCTGTAAATTCTTTAGGGTGGAGATCATATTATTTTACATTTAGTTGAGTGCTGCATGTTTTTCCTGGAGTTTGATGTGATATTTGCAAGAAATCATCTGTTTACTAGGGAAATATCCTATTTGTGAGCCAATTATTATGGAGTTTGGCCTATATAAGAACTTTGGAATTTGAGCTGAGGATATCATGTTTTGGTGAATGTCAAGATTTATTATCATGGATTTATAATATGAATTATTGATTTCAGATCCACCTTGGTCATTACCTGTTTTGGGAAGTTAGCATCTTTTAATGTACTTGTTTTATTGTTTTCTAATTTACAGCATTAGAAAGCATCAGAGTTGAAATAAGCAAGTTCCTATACTCCAATATCTTGCAAAAAATACTTTTTTTCAATTTTTTTAAAAAAAAAATTAAACAACTGCTTAAAAAAGCAAGGTTGAAATGAAAAGAGTTTCTGCATTATAAGGTTATTTTGCTTTATGTTATAAACTTCGAAAGCAACATTCTCAAGTCCTCAGTAAACCCAGCGAATTTCAAAGCATTTATATTTCTGAAATCTGTTAATGTTCTATCAAAATTCTGGAAAAAAATGATCTTATACCGAATATCTGACATAATACTCTTTATTGCTAAATATTTCTTAATTTTCTTCCTTTATTCTATAAATGTAATAACTGAAAGGTAACTTTTTAACTCAAGTGCTGTGTTAATGCTTTGTGAGAAACTTTTAGGATTTTTTTTCAAGTGAAAATTTAAATACTTTAGTGTAATAAATTGCTGTGTAGACATATGCAGAATAATCATTGTAGGTCTAGTTGTAACTTGTCTTCTTAAACAGAAAATTTGAGGGTCTGTTCAAATAAAACCTTCTTTCTGGTCATATTTCCTACTACTGGCTGACTTGCTAAGTTTCTTAAGCTCTGTTTCAGTTCATTAGACAGCAATGTGTGTTTCCAGTGGCAAAAGGTGTAGGCTTGACTCCTGCTGACAGTAGAGGTGTATCGGTACATGCCATGGTTACTTCTTATGTGAGTGAGGCAGGAGCAGGTGATTGTGTCCATTGACTATTCTTTGGCATATCCAACTTTTTACTGTTTAGTCTTGGAGGTGCTCCTAACTGCAGTTTATAGCATTGAGTGAAGGAGATAGGACTTATCTTTGATATATTGAATCTTGCCACTCTAAATACTGGAAAATATATGTAGGGAATAACGATAACAAAAGAGGTATGCTTGCAGCCACAAAACTGAAATAAAATTCCTCTTCAGTATACACAGTATCAGTGGTGCTGGGAAATTAATTTTCTACTGAAAAAGATGTTTCCCAGTGGGAAAAAGAGTTAGTGTAGTAGATAATGTGCAGCTGCTCCTTGTTATGGAGATCCCAGTTTGGGAGGGCTGGATCCCTAAGCTGAGGGAGCAATTGGAGCCTGTTTTCCACAGTTCTCTGTCTCACTAAGAGGTTGTTCTTCCATCCTCTGAATGTAGAATAATTTTTGTGTAGTCATTGGTGCCTTTGTAGATCTGATACGAGCCTGTGGTGTTTCACTCAGTGTTGAGATTAATTTAGAAAATATTCAGATATTTAGAAAGGTATAGCATGCAGCAGTGGCCTTCTTAAGCAGTGTCACTTTCAGCATATATTACATGAGACTGTTTGGCAATATTCTGGTATTAGTTCTAAAGTGCAAGACCACATTTTATTCTAAAATAAATTTTCCTTTTAACCCTTGTGAAAAAATAAGTCACCTTCTAGGGGCTGTCAAAAGCAGACAAGTTGGATATCTCCTTGTTCCAGTGCGGTAAAATTGGAACAGCCTTCTGCAACAAAGGAATCTTGTGTTTTCCAGTTCACTTCAAGCTGTTGAATTTCAGGGTATGCAGGGTAGTCCAGCTGTTTTTGCAGGTATATTAAGGGTATAGCAGGAGAGGAGCAGTCTGTGTTTCTGTGGCAGGATGGTTTTATTATTCATTTAGACTTGGATTTGGGCTAAAACTGCTGTTCTTGTACTATACAACATTGTATTTTAATTGATATAAGGCGCCCTGTTTTATAGTAAATATAGTTAAAGTTACTGTGTTTCCCTAATGCTTTCCAAATATATCAAGTAAATATATATCAAGTAAATATAGCTTTGAAATCTCTTCAAAGTTACTTAAACATAACAAAATTGTAATTTCATTGCTATAGAAGTATGAAACAAAAGATAGCAGGGTGTTTAAAAACTTTGTAGTGTTTTCTAATATGCCAAACTATTGTTTGGATCTTGGTGTCCTTGAAGTAATACTTTTTTGCATCCACTATTTTTGCCATTTGTTATAAACTAGGATCTACAGTTGAGCCATGGCAGCCTGAGATTTATGAATGTTGTTGACTGCTATAGATGAGGCAACAGGCTTAGGCAGCTTGGAATTTTTAGTGGAGTTTTAATTTTTTTCATAGTAAAAAAAAATAGAAAAATTGACATATATGAGTAAGGTTGTGATTATGAGCTATTAAATGAAAATAAATATAAAATGTTCCTACTGTTAAAGTCCCAGTGCTACCGAGTAAGCCTTGAGTACCATGGCTCTTTCCTAGGACTAGGGCTTCAGAAATTTCTCACATGCCTTTTCTAAAATGGTACTTTTACTGTCAGGTTTGTCTTTATCTATTTTTAAAGTTTGTTTCAAAAGATGTAGGCAGGAGTATCTCTGGGATAAAGCAATATGCTTAATATGAGAAAATTTCAGGATTGTTTTATTTATTTGTGATTTTATTTTCTAAGGAAGTCATGTATTACTCATTTGGAAATCTGAATCTTATGGTTGGAATCTTAACTTTGCTTGTATCCCATGACATCCTTCATTTGCCTTATCTTTCTGTGTGAGTATGGGGTTCACATGGAGAAACTTCTGACTTCTACTCAGAGTTGACATATGAGTAGAGGATGTAAGAACAGTCACATCCTTTTTGAAATGCAATTTCCCATGCCCAGTGGTTAGCTTATACTTAGCTTCCTTATATGGAATAATAATCATGTTCCAAATACAGTTTTTACTGACCTTTGGTAATTTACAGTTTCTTAACACTTCTCTTGGCACTCTCAAATCTTTGGCCAAATATATCTTTGAAATTGGGTCATCTTAAGGGGAATGCCTAATTTCCTGTTCTTTGACTTTTCAGCTGTAAAACAGGATTAACATTTTCCTTCCTTATGAGAGGAAGGGACATGGGAGGATACTGTAATTAATTACAGCATTATGCTCAACAGAAGAATGATGAAATCAGATTAATACACAAATTATTAAGACCTGTTAATTAAAGCTAAGTTCAAACAATTTAAACACATAATAATGCCATGTCTGACTGCCACAGCTCTGCTCTCTGTGCCTTTTACTGAACTATTGGATTTGAGTGGCAATTTTGAATTCATCCATGAGTCTTACCTTATATCGAGAATATGAAAACAGCTGTTTTGGCTCAGTCTGGCCTGGACTTCGTTAGTGGATGGAGACCTGTGAAACAGCAGAGAGCAGGACATGCTTTCAGAAGTCCTGACTGCTAGTTATACCCCTGCAGCTGTCTACGTCTAGGGATGTTTTGAATCAGAGGTTGCATCTCTGTGTTTAATAGACAGTGATAGTTTTCTTGCATGAATTCATCTAGCTGAACCCAAAAACTAAATCCTATGACAGTGATTGCATAACTATATGCTCTGTCCAAACATTGCTATTTGCATTTGCTTTTAACTTTGTCTTCTTAATTAGCATTGATTTTTTATTATGAAAACCAATGGAAGATAATTCCGTATTCACTTTTCTCTCCCACTGCAAGCTAATCATTCCTATATTTTGATGGTTATTTTTCATAAAATCATACATTTTATTGCCACTTTCAGTTTCACTGGAGAGAATGCAACATTCAGAACTATAGAATACGGTCTTGTTAAGCTGCATAGCTTTTTGACAGAATAGAGGAAAATGCAGTTTTAATATTTCAGTAGCTGAAAGGAGGTAGTTCAAAGAGTGTAGTCAAACAATGATGAGAATATGTTGACAGTGCATGAAATCTCTGATGTGAATTCTTATATAAAATAAAATCATTTTTTGGGGATGTAAAGGTGGCTGTGAAAACCCTCAGTTATAAGCCCTCAGGAGAAAATAAAATCATCCTTTTGGCTTTAGCATTACTCCCCAGCTGAAAGAGTGATGGATGATTTTTGATGAATATCTTGTAGTGCAAAGGACCATAATCGGTAATGGTAATCGGTTCTGTATTTTTCTAGTTCTCTATTCACTCTTTGTAGGAAATTAAATAGATTAATAGATTTTTAGAAGGGAATAGGATTCAGGAAACAGGACTGTGAAAATCAATATTTCCATAGTCACGTAATGTTTGTCAAAGAAGAAGAGAGTGTTATGACCTTTTTCTGTGCTCCTCTAAAGAATGGTTATCTGTACAGTGAGAGCCCCAGTGGTAGCAATGAACTTCCTCTTTGTTACACACACCTGAGGCACAAAGAAGGAATAAAAGTGTTCTGTTTGATTCCATTTTATAGACACAGTTCTGCACAGGTTTTCTTGTTCTGTGCTGTAGGAACACAAGAAAATACTCGGCCTTGGAAAAGTTGAGGATAAGTCTTCTTCAATTCTTGAGGGAGGAACAGAGGCCCTGAAATCTGCCTGCTGCTCACTGAGGCCCTGGATGAGGTCTTCCATGCTGTGGAGATCATGGCTTGTGTGGAATCTTCCTGGCAGGCTTTGGAGGGACAGTTACATTGCTTTCTGTCTTAGCTGCTCAGAAAGCCAACTACATGCTTCATTATAATGACCAGTTGATTTCTGTAAATAATCTCAAAGGCTCTCCCATCACTTTGCTGGGGCTCATGGTAAAGAGTGAATTAAGTAAACCCCCATCCCAATCAGGTTGTTTCTGGCACTTAACAGTTGAGGGATGTTTGTGCTTTCTTTCACAGACAGTGAAGTGCTCAAATAATAAGCTCTTCTTTACTGAAATAAATTGGCCAGATACTTGAAATTTCTTTTGTGGAAAACAAATACTTGTTATTAAAATTGCAGTCTTAGACTTGAGCTTATATTTACGGCAGAGTTTATGGAGAACTATGGTTCTAATCTTCTGGGAACACCTCTGTAGAAATAGAAGTAAGATGTGGGGATGGACTGATCTCTTTAGAGAATCTGAAGTTCTGTATGAAACTTGTGAGAAGTTTTTCCTTGAAATATGATCACACCCAAGACTTCACAGTGTAGCAGCCAACAAAATCATGCCGCGTCACCTACAACTCCAAATAGGAAATAACCACCTGAGAAATAATCATGAGTGTTAAAAAAGTGCTCTTGGAGAAATAACACATATTTTTTTGTGCTTACAGACAGGTACCCTTCAGGAGTGTGTAGCAATGGTACCGCAACCACAAGTGTGATATTCAAGTGGTAGTCTCTTGGAACTAGTAGTAGCAAAATTCACTGCAAATCTGCAGAATTTAGTGTGTGAAGATGCCATTTCCATTACATATTCATTATTTTGTTAGCATCAGCTTGTTTTTGCCCCTAAATGTTGCTTAACATTTTTAGGATAGGCTGACGAAAACAGTGGGAAAGTTTTCTACAGTGTCACACACAGACAAGCTCTAAGCATGGTAACTTGATCAATATGATGTCCTTGTTTGCTTCAGTTCTTTAAACAATGCTAGCTCTTCAGCAAATGTCTCAGAACAAACACAAATACTATAGGGAGCTCAGTTTCTGATATTTCTTATGTTAAAAACAAGCATATAAAACATTTTTATCTCTTGGAGATCTGCTTTGGAGCAGATTGAATTCTTTGCTACACAAGTTTGATTTTCTTTTCTTGATTTCTCAGTATTTGCATGCATACTTTACAATGCATCACATTTGGATCTTAACATAATTGGAAGATTATATATGGATGGTAGATACATGACCCACTCTTGTTGACATGGTATTTGAGTGTTTCAAAATTTACTTTATACTGCAAAATGATTACTTATCTTACTATGCCTTTCAGTTTTATAGATGCAGTCTCCATGTAAGAGGACTGAGTCCCCTAAGGTCCTGTAGGAAACCCATAGAAGTCTAGAGAATTGAGTCAGTTTCTTCTAAATTTGGAGCTGTTGGCCTCTCTTGAACCCTCTTTTCTTACTATCTGAAATCCTTGTTGCTCAAGACAAAGGAAAGTAGAATGTTCCAAACCACTGACTGTGCTGCAGTGAAATTGATTTACAGGGAAGGATTCATAATATATGACTCAAATGATTTCTCTTTTTGTATCTCTGGTTCACAAGAATGCAAATATTCTTGCATTTGATAGAAAACTTCTGAGATACAAATAAACAACTGTTTACTTTCTAGCATGCAAACAAATATCAGACATCCAGTACTTCTGAAAACATTTAAGTATTGAATGCTTAATTATCTGAAGGAAAAGGAAATTTCATAAGCTGAGAACCCAAGTAGCTGAAACTGGCAAAATCTCTTGCTGAAGAGGTACTGTGTAATCTTTGGATAGAGAAAATGGAAATTTTTTGAAAGATCTGGATTTCTGTGAAAATTAGTGATTATAGGGGGTTAATGACCTTCATATAATACTTCCACTGAAAAGGTGGAGAGTTTGGGGATATGCAAGAAAAATGTGTGACAGAGAGAGAGACTGTTAGGTGCAGTAGTACACTTAAATAAAACTTCACAGCTGTTCCGTTATTATTTCAGATATGACTGAATTATATAATACCTATTTAAAAGAAAGTTTATGTCTAGTAGGATGACAGAGCCACAGGTAATTCAGGTTGTAAGGGTCTTAAGGTGGTCAGTCTTCCCCAGCTGGGTGGCTTCAAGGGTTCTTCTTTCCTGAGGACAGTGCTTTGAATTTCTTCTCATTGAATTTCAAGAAGATCCTTGGAACTTCTGTTGGCCAATGTCTCCAGCCCACCTGGATCTTTCCAAATGGCAGGATTTGGAAATACTACACCTCAGTATCTCAGCTGGCCCCTGCAACTTGGTGTCATCTACAGACTTGAAGAGAGTGCAAGCCATTACCTTCTTCAAGTCACTAATAAAGATGTTAAGCAGGACAGGCTCAAGGAGACTCCTGGAAATTCACTTCTTGCTGGCCTGCGGGTAGAGTATGATCCATTACCCAGTACTCTTGGGGCCTTCAATTTTTCACCCATCTGGTTGTCCCCTCCTCCTGAGTGTAATGTACTAACATTTCTCAAGGAATACTGTGGGAAACAGTGTTGAAAAGCCTTCCTAAAGATGAGATAAATGACATTCATTGCTCTCCCAGTGTACATATGTAGTAATTTTTGCCTTAATTCTCAATGGAATTTTTATCAGAAAAAGCCTCAGTGGCGCAGTTATTATACACATCTGGACAGAGAGAGGCCAGAACACAGCGACAGATAGCTCCCTTTGCCCACAGTCCAGTGAGTGCTGTTGCCTGGCTGCTTCAGTTCAGACAGAGAAACCATGTGTGGGTAACAACACTTAGCACTTCCATATGTGCTTAACTACTGTGCAGACATTAAACACACAAGCTTAAGAGCTGTGAAAATATTAATTAATTCTATTCAATACTGTTGGCCTCCTGAAGACAATATCAATATTAGGCAAAAACCACAGAATAAAACGTTTATTACATGTGTGTTCAGATGACACACTAGTAGTATTACAGCTTTTTTAAGCTGTGAATCAGTTGCAACATTGATGGAGTTGTGGTAGAATAGAGAGAACCCACACCTAGAGAACTGGTTAGCTATGGGATGATTCCAAGACTATGGGAATCATCATAAAATAGAGATAACCTGCAGCTGGGGAATTGTTTAGCTTGTTTATAGCAGGTGTGATTTTTCCCCGTAGGGACTGATATCGCATAAATTCTCTTGACATATGCTTGAGGAGATAACTTGCAATAACAAAGCCAAACTTTTAAAGAAGTATTATATTAAAAGCAAGTAAAATAATATTTTTCCTGGATTATTGCACTACCATGAAACAACATACAGAACTTCTAGCTAGAACATTTTTTAAGCAAAAAAGTAATCATTGTGTAGAGTTGTGTAGAGTATATTGGGATTTCAAAGCTAGCTTTTGCTCTGTACCAAAAATTTTCTGATCAGAAAAGGTGAACTCTTGAATCACTTCCAAATGTGAAATCCTCCCAAAGTAGGATCGATTCAAAATACATGAATCTGACATCAAATGCTATGCTATTTACCTATACAGACTCTCAAAAATAACATTAAGCAAATCATCTGAAGGAAAGGACTGTGCCTGATGATTCACATGATGGTCTAGGTTGTGACTTAAAGAAGCATGGGGTGATTTCTCCTTTTACTCTTCTACCTGAGGAGTAAAAATTGATGATACTTACAAGCACTGGAACAGGATAAGAACGGAAAAGTAACTTGTTGAAATGGGTCTGTTTTATAGCATTGGAACTTGGAGATCTCTGCTCAGTGAATGGTGGGGCTATCTTGGTGTAGTCTACAATCACTTTGTGTAATCTGGGGAAAATATTTGAGATTTCCTCAGTTGTATGCAGCCTTCTATTGCTATCCATATTTTTTTTTCCCTGTGCAATTTTTGTCACGTGATGCTAATGTCCTGAGTTAAGATGAGTTTTCCGTTCAAATTGTCAGTTTTGTTATGTATAAATGTGCTCCTAACATGGTGTGAGGTGGTTGTTAAGGAGCAGTGTGGTGGCTCTGCTTGGAGAATGTGGTCTTTGCCACACTCGGCTAAATACTTGACTCTTGTATTACTCTTCACAGCTGACTATACATTGCTGTGTGTAATATCTTAATTTTAGTACGGGTAATGTAGTTTGAAAGGGAAAAAGAAACAAAAGTTATGCTCCTGCTTAATTGGTCTGCTGTAAAATTCTGGATCACTGGGGCAGAGACATGATAAGAGTGAGATTAAAATCTATACCCTCTGGGTAATGTATGATGGTGGCATTTGAAAACTCTTATATACTGGAAAGGTTAGTGCTTGTTATCTGGAAATGTTCTGAATGTCCTGATGAAAGCAAAAGCGCTGAAATAGTGAGTAGGTTTGTTTTCACTGTGGCTGAAATAAAGAAGATTAAAAAAAAATTTAATGTGGGTTAGTGTTTGTGTAGAGAATGCCATGAGTTGTGTTGGTGGTGTGCAGACAATACTTAACAGTAATTCTGGTACCACTAGTAGAATATTCATGGAATGCTGCTTTGACCTGCTATCAGTCATTGTGGTTTGAATATCATTTGCATTACGGGTTACGTATCAGTCACATACTACTCTCTGGATTTTAACTGCCAGGATTATGGATTAAAAAAGTGATTGTAGTAGCATTACTCCAACAAAAGGGATCAACTTCTGGGTTTCTCTTTCTCTTCTACGATTTTCTAAAATAATTTATAATGACATTTTTAGAATATTAATATTATTTTGATCAGGATTAATAGTAAATCCTGGATGGACCATGTCAATACTAGCTACCAGTTCCCTGTTAGTCTCTCATTTGTGTTTATTCTACATTTTTTAAATTTATCATGACAGTTTTATTTGTGGCAAGGCTGCACACTTTGACTAAACTATTAAAACATTTAGCATGTTTAACAGTGACAACAGAAAGCTTAAATGCAATAGTTGAAACCCCAAAGCTAGCTATAAAAGTTATTGATTTTATATCAATAGTTATAAGTATTTGAAAAATATTGCAGAACAGAGGTATTAAAAATGTTATGGAAGTCTCTGACTTGACTGGTAGCTGTCATAGCTAGCACAGAAGGTTTCCAGGATAAAAGGTGTGTCCAGTGTGCGTCTACATAAATAAATCAAAATGTGTTGTACTTGAATCAGAGGAAAAAGACAGTCACAGAACTTGTCAAATAAGGCAAGTTATTTTTTGTCAAGGAAGAAAACTTGCTGTTTGTGTGCACTTCCCAAACATCTCTGTTGCAGTTCCAGTGGACTGTTGAACCATGAGTTGATTATTCTTGAAGTTAATTTTTATTATTTGACTTTGGCTTGCTCTGAAGTAACCTCTTGGGATAGATATATGTTCAGAAACAAAGCCTGACCTCCAGATTTCTTTAACTGTGTCTGGCCTCCCAAGTTGCAGACACACTGCAGATCTGTGAATGTTGCCCCTGTGCTTTGGGAGAGCTGAGCCTGGGCTGTGGTGTACTGGCTCACGATCCTGCCTCATTGTACCCTGCCCAGACACCGTAAATAGGAATCTGGACCTGTTCTTGCTGTATTTAAATTCTTTCTCTATCTGTCTGTTGCTCTGAGTAGGTATTTTTTTGCTTGGCACTAGTTCTTGAGAATGGGCTCAAAGCTAAATAGAAAATGTCACCATATCCCTAGAATCTTGATCTTGAAACATCAAGTTCAAGAACATTTTTTACACTAAGTAGTGATAGTGTGAAAGCTCAGTTTGTGGTACTTTGCTTTGAACTCATGCATTTAGATATTTTGCAGAGATATGTTGAAGGTAGAGACTACATAGAAATCTAAAATTGCCCCTAATTTCCTTCAGCTTCAGTATGAGGAAAAATTATCACTGTCAAAGTGTCTTTCTTCCTAACTTCAAAAGAATATAATGTACAGAAAATTTGAATTCCACTCGTCCATAATAGAATTCCTGGTTGTGCCAGGTAACTGCATCAAGTTCATAGAATGTATATACTGAATATATCACCTGTGAAGTATTAGTTTCTTTTTATTTGAAAGGTCACATAAATTTGCATTGATATGGCAAGATTTAAGTTAATGTAAGTGCTGTTATAATGTCAGTAGACTTTTTTCTGTATTTGTTTATAGATTTCAAAGGAGCCATTACAATTCTCAGTAGAGCTGTCACCTAGAGTTCCAGTGACATGAAGCTATTTTGTTGTTAAACAACCTTCCCCACAGTCGGGCTGTGACATCATGAGAATTCCCAAAGAGCCTTTTTGCTTTCAGTGTAAGATGTACAATTATTTTTCAAACATTAACTTTTTTAAACAATTCTTTTTAATCTTTGTTTAAAGAAATAATTTTTCATGTCTCAGAAGACTTCTCCTCAAACAATTTCTCTGCATCCTTCTTTGAGTTCTTGACAGAGAAGTGTAGTGTAGAACTTGCTTTGCACTAGTTAATAACAGACATTTTACAGAGTAGCCTGACATTTTTGGTGCCCAGTAAGGAGGACACTGTTAGCAGGCAATATGTATAATACTGCTGCCTTTATTCTTAACTGCTCGCAGTTATTCCAGAGCTCTGACTTGTTGGTTTCACACTTTCTGTAACTATTATTGGCATTAAAAAAAAAAAAAAAATCTGTAGGGAAAACAAGTAGATCTAATCTCAATGTATATGTATGAACTGAATTAGAATTATACATAGATTTATATAAATTCAAACAACCACTGACTAAACATAACTTGCAAGAATATTGGATAGTAAAATGTTTCTTAGATGGATTTAATTTAGACTGTGAGTCACCAATAATGCTATGTTATGCATTTGTATAAAACCTCCTGCTCTTTGAATGAAGGCTCATCTCAGAAGCTTTAGTATAATTAGGGACTGATACATGTAAATCAGAGAAATTGAAAATTGACTTTTAGTCTTAATTCTAAAATTCTGAGACTTTTAAGGGAAAATCTATCTTGGAATCTTATTAATCCACTTCCTCATATACATATAGTTCACATATGAAAATTAGTTCAAAGCAAGTATATTTCATCTCTTTCAAACCTCTCTAAAGGAAGTTCTCTGGATACCATAATTTTCTGGTATATATGCAAGGGGTGGATGAAAAATATTCCTCACCATATGTATGGCCCTTCCAGATACCAACTTCTATTTCCAGGTGTTGCAGCTGTTATTGTTAGGAAGATAGGGGCTGCTGTGATGGGACTATCCCAAGAAACTGACCGAGGCACCAGGCAAATCTCAAAACTTCAAACAAACCTTTTCTTATACTCAACAACTGGAAATCAAGCACGAGTAAAGCAAATCAGCCAAGCTTTGGGTACAAAATATTGCAAGTTTAATGGTGTGCTTGGCTTTGATGACCAAAACGGTTGGTGGTTCTCAGCTGTATAAGGTCAACATGTCCAGACTCAAGGACTCTTCCATGAAAGAAACTGGAGCTGAAACTATCACTGGCATCTTTATTGGTTAGGATAAATCTGCTCTAAAGGATTACCTTATACTAAATTTGTCCAGGTAGGTGCTATCCCCCAACACTTGCCCATCTTGGTCTTTGCAGATGCATATGCATGCTTGCAGGTTTGTGTAGGTTATTTGATGACTTCAAGTAGCTGCAGACTGGATGCTATTGTCTTAGTTTTCCATTGTTATAAAACTATGCTAAAAGCAGGCAGGTGTTATGAAATAATTCACCCAGCCTAAATCCAGTAGCCCTATGGTATGCCTGGTGCAAAACAAATTGGATGTGCATCATGTTTTGCCTTAAATAAAGAAGGCTTGCAACACAGAGGTAGGGAAAGGAGAATATGCTGTGTTCACAGGAAGGTCCTGCACAGCACTAGACTGTCATGCTATATTGATGGTACTATGTCCAATTTTCAATTGGGCTTCGAGCAATCACACTAAAAAGGAAAAAGAAGAAGAAAGCCTTACACTAGCAGATTGGGCAGTGTTTTCTTTACATGACTACAATTTTGCTAGGACAAGTTAGATTAAATGTGTTTTCTGTGAGGCATCTAGAGATAAGAGTAGCAATGAAGGAAAGAGTTGAGTGAACAGTCAGTTTAACTTTAGAATCCAGACTGTTATTTCAAGATCTGCTGCACATAGTGGATGTGAAACTTGTGCATTTGGAGTATAGTAAAATACTATTTCTTAGTATTAAATAAAGAATTCCAGGTCCTACAGCATAACTGAGCTCTGCTCAGTCTCCTGTCTGCTCTCACGGGATTCATCCCTAAGGTTCAGCAATTTTTTGTCTTATTTTGAAATATTATAAATAGTACAAGATCTTCCTTGCTCTATAAATTAAAAAAATAGATAAATATAAGAAAAAATATTAAGGAGTCTGTTATTTTAGAAAATAAACATGCTTTCTTTAAATAAAAAAAATAAAAGTAATTGATCTATATTGGTATCAAAATGAATTTTGAATTCAAATGCTGGTAAATAGTTTTTAATCGAATTCTGAATACTGCAATAGCAGAGATTAAAGAAGTATAAAATTGCACTTTTTAATGTAGAATTTCACAGAATTCACACTATGTATTTGCATAGCTCTACTTTATTGACATAATTAGCTGTAATTCAGATCTAGTATTAACTGAACCAAACGCTATTAACAACACTTTAGAATATAAATGCTAATTTAATAAGGATGACGGATTCATTTAACTCAGCATGGTCATCCTCTTTGCTGAATTTTCTCATTTGCTTTCAGTGTGCAGAATCTCATGGCACAAATCAGGAATAGGTCATGCATGGTTGCTTACTGGTTTCTTAATTAGTATTATAACCCATTTGCTTTGTTAATAGCTTTGCATTTGCAAATATCGTATCCCATTTTTGCTGAGGAATCATCACTGCAGCTGTCCTAGAGTAGGCCTGTTAAGGAACCAATAGGAATCAAATCCTGTATAATCCTGCAAAACATGTTTGACATATTCTGCGATCCAAGTGGATGTTTTTTGTTGTAGTTTTCTAGTCTGTCATTCTGTGAAACCTGGGCTGACATAATCACCCCACCACTGGACTTTAAAAGTGGTACTATCATTCATTGTGACTTTAGCTAAACATATTAAATGCAAAAGTTCTTGGTACATGTAGATAATACATGTAGATAATTACATACGTAATCTCTTGTTCTTTTTGTTTCTACTAGAAAAGAAAACTGTTACCAGAAAGAAAACACTTGTAGAGTGGAGAGATTGCTGCACTGATTACTGTTTAAAAGCTTTGTTAAAACACCTTGCTGAGAAGTGCAGATGTTGATTTTGCTTGGTAATGAGAAACTAGAGGTTGTGACACACCCAGTTACACATCTTGTGGGCGAATGTTTGCCATGGCTTCATGTATAGCTGTGCTGGATCGGTGGGGTGAGTGGTACTGCAGAGCTGAGCCCCATGCTTGGTGCCAAGTGAGGAGAGCTGGTACTCTGGGCACTGATAGCTACTATGAAGAAAACCAGCTCCGTCCCAGCCAAAACCAGCACAAAAGCTATAACTATCTGCTTCTGAAAAGGACAGCCTAGCTACAAAGAGAGCAGTGTACCAGTTTGAACGCTTTAGTGTATTTAGGAAGAAATCTTATTTTTACTTTGAAAAATATTGATATTTTTTAATTAGAAAAGAAAGGTTTAACTTCTTATCTTACAACAGAGAAAGAGTCATGTTGTATGATTTGAACTAATGTTGGTCTTGTTTAATGATTATTCACCAGCTCATGAAAGAGGCTACAGAGTGTAATAAAACCGGAGTAAGCTCGCTCAGCACTTGGTCGAAGGTTTATTTGCAGTTCATGCTGTACAGATGGGTAATAGCTTGAAAGCACAGATGGAATTTAAGGAACAGCAAGTTCAGTGGGAAAACTGCTGTATTGAAGAAAGGGAGAAAACTGAACAAACCAACAGCTTGAGTGAAAAATATTGAGATCCAGCTGGTTATTACACAAATTATTTCAGCCTCTCCTAGCATATAAACTGTGAGGACAAACAGCAAATGTTTCACAGGAATTGGCTGCTTTCTCACTATTCTTTTGTACAAGAAGTGCCTCTCAGACCTAGTTAAAATTCAAGGGTTTTTTTTTCATTGGATGATGTTTTATTGGGAGTTAGTTAAAGAGAGGCAATGATCTACCTAATAAGCAAAGCAAAGCTAAAGAGTATGAGTAGAGCTAAATCAAGTGGCTGGAGATTTTAACTCCATCGTTAACAATCCAGTTTGGTAAGGAGAGAAGGGCAATCTGCCAAGCTTACCACTCTGCAGGTCCTGTTTATGTTGAGTGTTTGCCTCTTGGCAGGACTTGTTTCTGCCTTATTCCATCAACAGCATTTTTCTTGTGCATTATTTTGGGAAAGGCAGTGCACAGAGAAGTTCCTGCTACTCTTCTGAAAAGAAAAAAAGGAAAAATGCTCCCGACTGGGTTTCATCCACCTGCTTCTTTCCCTGAGCTGTGTCCACCTGTCAGGTCTTTTGCATTTACCTGCTTCCCCCTAATACCACAATTAAGTTTTGTCTGCCATTTGATTTGTTTTAATCTAATGCCAGTGCATTGTAGGCTTCAGATATTGACTAATGTTGTTATTGAGGGATCTGCTTACTCTAAACTTTGCAGTCTGTTATCATAATAAAGTAACTGAGGTACTCTTTGCTTTCTGACTTTCACGTCAGAGTTTTTTTGAAAAGTTTGGTTCAATAAATAAGATCCAATTAGCAAAAAAAAAAAAGTAAAATTTGATGAAAACATATTTTTGTAGAACATTTACATATTTTATATTATTCTTTCAGTTCTCTGATTTTCTAATATTTCAGTAATAAATATGAGGCAGATATTTTTAGCTAAGTTATAAAACAAAGGAATTTTTGAAGTACTAAATTGCATATATATGTAATTCCAAGAATAATGTTTAATCCATCATTCAGAACGGAAAGAGAAGCCTCAGCAATAAATTCATTCCCTCAAGCACTGATTTAAAAAGAGAGAGAAAGAGAAGAATAAAATTATATAATCAGATGAATTAAAACTATAATTTACTGCTGTGCTCTGATTTATCTCCTGCTGCTAGAGATTGTCTCATAAGTGAACCCAGTATGGTTGAGCATTTAAATTGAATTTTTTTTTAGATCTGACTGGTTTTTTTTTTCCTCAAAGTTGTATGTTTCTGTATATTTAAGTTCTAGTTTATTAAAAAAACTTCAGCATTCAGAACATTGAGGGTTATTTGCTGAGTATAACTAATTTTATAAGTAATTTTAATAAAAAAGATATATAATAATTTTAAGAGCCCCAAACAAATAATTCTGCATCATAGTGTGGTAATGCTCTATTGAAAATAAACCTACCTCATGACAGTGCTTCTGTGAAGCACTGCTGTAGGAGTTGAGAGTCTTATTATTATAAGTAAGAGGAAATAAGTAGAAAGTTATTGATGATTTGTTTTTGCATTTATTGGATCAAATATTAAGGAAGAAAAAATATTTCTGATTTCTCTCTTTCCATGAGCTGGACTATTTCTTCCAGAAGAACATTGAGATTTCCTCTTCTAGCTTATTGTTCTTTTTGTTTCTTTAATTTTATAAACAGTGTTGGTTGTTTTTTCTGAATATTGAAATAATGCCTTTTTTCGGGGTTTGGTCTACTGGTAGCATCAGTGCCCTAATTGATATTTGATAAAAAAAAAAGTTTTGAATATCAATTTTTAACACTCTTGAAAAGTAGCCTTTCTTTCTTTTTCCAGTCTGTTGAGGATTTTTTTTTTCATGGAGTTTATAGTTCCTGTCAGACAATAAAGAAAGTGGAGGTTTGTCCTTTTTTTGAAGGAAATATTGATGCTGACAGGATCAGAGGAGTTTCTTTTTGAAGGAATCACAGCATGTGATTGTATCTTCCAGCTAAGGGTTTATGACTGAAAACAACTGGAGAAGACCTTGCAAGGTCACCTTAAAGGATTTAGTAGGGAAAGATCCAAGCATTTATATCAAGAATCTGTTGATTAATTTTTCGGACATGAGGCAAATAATGGTGTTGTCAGTCCTAGTGTATGAAGAGTCCTCTGATCCTCTAGCAGGAGTCTGAAAATGAGAAAGAAATACTAGAAGTGGTAGTGCCAGTCAGGCAAAGAACACTAATTTTCCAAGTTAGCAAGTTGTGTCTTGTAAAGACGTATCTATAAAGCAGTGAGTTGCTGTGCAGATGTGCCCAAGAGATGCCAGCTGCCATACAGTAAGTGCATTTCACGGCCCATCCGGCCTGCTTTACTGAGAAATTTGATATAACTACTCATGGAGTGTTGTGCTAGAGAGTTATGTGCCTTCTGGTACCTAGGCTAGCTTTGTCCACACTAACCTGAGCCCCTCCATGTGGGACTGCTCAGATCAATGCTGACATAGCTTTGGTTAGTAAAAACAGCATCCTTAAATGCACAGAGACAGCAGAACTGTGTGGACCTAAACACGGACAGTGTTAAACCCCCACGGCCTCTGACTCCCTCTAAGTGTGCCTGTGGAAAATTTCCTTCCTATCCTAGTCTAAGCTCGACTCAGTGGACTTTCAGTGGTTTTATATGCACTTTGAAAGAGGACAGAAGCTGGATTGTAGTACAGGGATTCTGATGTCTCAAAGGAGAAGTGATTTTATGGTTAAACATTATACCTTGCAGAGTATGTATGGAGGTCCCACAGTATAAATCTGCATCAGCCTAATGTTTAGAGACTAGCCACTTACAAATAACACTCTTCAGCAGAAGCTGACTGATGTGTTCTCATTAGTATTAATAGATAGTATTATTATTTATCAATTCTAGTCATTGCCTCATAAGGAAATACAAAGGAATTTCTACCTATGAGAAGGTGACTGAAACTGACTGTTCACACTTTGATAATGACTGGAACAACAGCTTTAAAAATAGGGAAACTGCTCTCTACATCCCTCTTCAATATGTACCTGACTGTAGGGAGATTGGGTTGAATGCAGTTTAAAACTCCAGCAATGCATTTATGCTGCAGGGCTTTGGGCATGTCAGGTTCCCTGTATAGCAGATGAGCAGAGCGAAGCAGTTTATGGGGTGAGTGGAAAGCACTGATGCTGGTAGCCATCAGGCTTCATCCCTTGGTGATAGGGACTACAAAGAGCCAACCATTGCTTTTGGTCTGGAAGCTCCATTAAGAGGAACAGGAACCTGATATTAGATGGCATGGATGGACAGAGGTCCTGCCTGTTATGAACATGGCACTCATGCAGCTGTCTCACCCTACAGGAATATTGGTTACTCAGTGGCTCTTTCTGTAAACCACAAAACCTTCCCAACTTATGTGGCTATTTATGAATTTTTTATTTTTTTTTTTTTTAATAAAGAAGAGAATAACACTGAGCAGTTTCTATCCTATTTCCAGCCTTTCATTTCAGATTTTAAATATCCTTTTATGTTTTTCACAGTCTTTAATAATAGTGGGAGACTGACAAAAGAAAAATGGATATGCATGAAAGACAGAGGTACATTCTTTGACCGTTTCCCCTCAGTAGTACTATATATTCTAGTTTAATTTCTAAAGTCCTGTTTTCTCCTTGCTCTATCAATCCACAAAGAAAGAGTAAGTCTGTGTTTTCAACACAGTTTTGATATGCTCTTGGGGCCTACTAGTGTAGAGAAACTCAATTTAAAAGTCATAATTCTTATTATTTTTTTAAGCATATAGAGAAAAGACCCTGATATCCCAGCTTGAGTGAACTTACAATGAACAGAGCATGTGAGAAGCCTAAATGTTGACTTGTTCTTGTCTTAAGGAACAATTTCTGTCCCATTCTGTTCAGATTTGGGGGCTGTGGATAGGAGAGACCACTGACAGAGGGCACGGCAGGGGCCCTGATTTTGAGGCCCTTTGCAAACAGTATTGATATGCTTTCACTGCAGCAGTTTTGACTTTGTTCATGTGCCCCTTAAGCAATGAGTCCTTTGGGAGAGGACTTCTCTGTAGATTGTTAGATTTTTACCCTTTCCTCCAGTGTTTTTCGGAGGGATGTCAGGGAAATACTGTGTACCTTCTTCAGTCAAATCTGTTTTTATTATTTAGTCTAAATAGTTCAAAACTTCTGCTATTCTAATAATTCTTTGATTTTCTTTTCTGACAAAGAAGTAAGTGCGTCCCACTTGAACTATGCAGTGTCAAAGTTCTGTCAAGGCATAGAAAAAAAGATTAAAAGCAAAAAGGCTAACTTTTGGTCTTCATCTCTCTGATAACATGTGCCAACATTTTCCGCCATCAAATTTTTGTAATTAAGTGTTCCAAGAAGAAGAAAAGGTTATATATTGCTTTGAAGTTTTTTGATAAATCAAGGAGGATGGGGATTCAATGGGTTTTAAGCATAGGCTTTGAGTAAGTCATTAGGGATTTTACGAGGGTAATTTTAGTGGAGTGCAAACTACAGATGATGAATTTGAAAGGGGTTATACAAGGATAATGATATACTGGATATCCCTGGAAATAAGTTTTGTTTTTTTTTTAATATATTAGAAATAAAATGATAAAATGTGAAAATCACAGCAAAGAATGAAGTATTTTAAAAAGATCATCAATGCATAGATAATTATATGTAAAAAAATTTAAATGTGTTCAAAGACAGGTAACATTTTTATAAGTTTAAATTCAAATTAACACCTATGTTTAGTAATGGAAATTCATTGTTCTGTCTGAATTTACAGTGTCCTTAGGGTACTGCTCTTTTGTTACTGAAATACTTGGAGTTTTATAATATTCTGTTCAACAGATTAAATAAAGAATTTCAGAAAATAATTTTATTTCTGTTGGATTTTTTTAAAGGATCAAGAGGTGGATGGCTCTAGTGCATTCTGTTTTCCTGCTTTTTAAACATTTTAATACATAAATGTTTTTGAAAGTAAAAGCTATGAAAGTTTTAAAATATTTTTTTTCTTTTGCTGATTTTTATGATGTTTCTGAGCTATAAGTAATTATACTGCTTATTGACATCATATAATTTTAGTTCCCTTATTTATAGGCAGTTTGATAAAGCAGAGTAGTTTAATGATAAATCATTAATAAATTCCATCTTTCTATAATATTAGAGATTACTTGGAGGTCAGTGTAAGAGAGACTAGCTTTTTACTGTTTATGCAGAAAACTTTTGTGTCCTTTGAAACAAGTCTCACTACTGATACGGTATAAGGTATGCCATAGCTGGAAGTATTGTGTCATCCAGCCTCACTGACCAAAAATACGAGCTAAATATAGTGGCTTCATGCCACCATTCTGGTATGACTTGTTGTTCTTTGATAATCCCAGAAGTTGTAAGAAAGTATACAATATGAAATTTGCAACTTAATTCATAAGCTCAACATTGTTATTACATTTATTTATCTGATGGCTGTGCCAGGTTCTGATTTGCCATAGAAAAGACCAGATTCAAGAGATTGTTAAAGCTCTGCACTGTCTTGCACTCTACTCTTCATTACATCTGCTGTCCATTACTGACCCTTTTCGTTCTCCAGTCTTTTGGGTATTTTACATGATCTAAATCTTCTTTTCCAGTGACCAGAATCCAGACAGTAGCCCAGCAATGAAACTCAGATAAGTAGAGGTGAGGTACAATAGGATCCAGTCCACTTCTTAGAAAGTTTACACATAAGACTATTGGTGAATAATATGTACTGGAAGCCGAGACTGGAACCCAGAATTTGTACTTCCTGATTATTTGCTCTCTAAGGAATGGCAGTAAATTGGATGCAGGAATTTTGTGTGTGGCCCATTTTGTCTAAGTTGATTTAATGGTACCTAAGTCCTATTGTTAACATGGCCACCAGCAAGGCTGGGAGATTCAAGCAGGCATTTTCCTGCAAGCTGTCTGCCTTTTTAGGTAATTAATCTTCTTGAAATCTTATGTGCCTAAGTTAAACTCATAAGGAATTTACTATGTGAAACAGCTTTTTCTGATCCACTTGTGGATGTATATTCAAAAGAAATTTTATAAAATAATATTTAGCTACAAGTAAATATTTTTCTGCAAATACCTTCTAAAGCAATAAAAGTTGTACCTCCACTGTCTAATCATTGTCTTGCTCTTATGACAAGAGGACTGTGCACCTGGACATGATATCTCCAGGTCAGCCAGTCTGCATTTTTGGAAATAAAGTATATGATGCTCACAGAAAGGGTCCAGTTGTGCTTTGAAGTACCCAGGACACCTCTGTATCTGTTGAAGTCAATATAGTAACTCCTAATAGCAAAGCAAAATGTATTTATCTTCACTCACAATTGAAGTCTGCTGTGGGAGGAGGCCCAACTGGTGAAGGAGAAAAAGGAGAAAACTTCTATGAATGGATGGAGTGGCACACACTTTGAACAACGAGAGTTACGGCTCCCATGCAGTTTTGTTTCAGTTAGATAGTTCTACAGTTGTATTAGTTAGATAGTTATTCCATTTGTCTGTCCATTTGTTCCTATTGGTTGTTTTCCCCCATCTCTTCCCAGTTACCACTAGCCCATAGGCAGTTCCCCTTCCAATTTTTTCATTGGCCGGCTGGTGGTGCAGTGCAGCACTATCATACATGGCTAGCCGCACCCCTCCTTTCCTTATTAGGTCCCGTTCCACCCCTACCATCCCATATTTGTCCCGGTTCCACCCCTTTTCCAGAAGCTTCCAGCCCCAACCCTATAAATGTCCCATGCTCCTTTAATAAACGGTTCCACTCTGTTCTCGCTACCCCTTGGGTGTGGATCTCTCCTTCTTTCCCTGGCAGACCGTGACAGTCTGCTACTCCATCTTTTAATTGTTCATTTTTATTGACCCCATTTGAATTACACAAATTAGATCCTTATGAGATTTTGTGGGTTCAATGTTTATAAAGTACTGTGAATAAGATTAATTTTTAAAAATCACAACTCCTGACTAAATGTTTTGAAAGAATTTCTGTGAACATTATTATTTTGTAAAAATGAAGAAAATAATTACTCTCATGTAGACTCATTTGTTTATAGTCAGAAAGAGTTTTGCCAAATCAAAGAACAGCTTTATTTCTGACTGCAGTTTTTAAATGTGTTCTTGACACACAAAATATGCTAAAGGAGGTAATGAGACTATCTGGTCTGTTAATCTCATGGCAAAAGAAAACTATTCAGAATAGAAAAGAATGTAATTTACCAGTTGGAGACATGAGAAATCCAATAATTTGTATTCAGATTTCTTTCTGCAACCAAAAGAAAATGACCACATTTCTCAAACTTTCTTTGAAGTGGTACAAAAGCAAATGTTTTGTATAGATTGTCTCTCACATTTCTGACTTGTTCATTCCGTGCCACCTAAAAATAATTATGGGAGAAGCTGTTCCTAAAATTATTTTTACTAATGTAGTAAGACTATACACCCCTTTCTTCAGCATGTGGATGTTGCTTTGGACAGGACATCAGGCGTGACTTAATAGGAAGAGATCTAAAGCATGATAACTTTTGCTGTGGAAATGTAAAATTTATATGACCTGAATACTTTGGAGACTGTTAGTAATACTAGTTTTTTGTCAGTAAAATGGTAATTCTTGTGTGTTAGTAACGCCTTCCAACACATTTGAGAGCTGTTCATTGTTTCTCTCATTCTTTTGGAGATATAGTAGAGATAGTTGGCAACTTAGTATCTTGTCATCCCACTAAGCCAA
This sequence comes from Margarornis squamiger, assembly GCA_035222235.1. Taxonomy (NCBI): domain Eukaryota; kingdom Metazoa; phylum Chordata; class Aves; order Passeriformes; family Furnariidae; genus Margarornis; species Margarornis squamiger. The sequence continues at coordinate 31,997,598 of JAWWTY010000037.1, read as the reverse complement.
ACTTTAAAATAAAGAAGTGTTTGGTAGTAGAGTGGGATTAATGCTTGGTCTGCTGAAAAATAACTGCTCAGAAGCTGTGATTATGCAGGGTGCATAATTATACAGTGTATAATTATACATTATACAGAGCATGTCTTGAGTTGTTTATTTCTGATGACTTTATTTTCATTACACAGAAGCAAATTCAAGTTAGAATTCTTTCAAAATGTCAAATATCTAAGAAAATAGCTTTTTAATAATTGCTGAAGTAGAACTAAGAGACAGATATAATCCATTAGGTGAATATGCAGTGTAATTCAGTGTTCAGTATTTCTTCTGTTTAACAGCACCATGATCTCTGTGTAAACCTGTGGAGGTTGCTTTGTACTGGCCACCTTTGCAGCACTCTGTATTGTTTTTGCACCCCAATTGTTTAAAATACCCTTTTCCAAAACAAAACTAAGAGAAAGAAGCATCTGACAAATCTGTCCCCTGGAAAGGTTAGAAACCCGTATTCATTCAATTTTCTTAGCATGCTTTATTCTGACTGGATTGTGCATTAGGTTCTTGCTAATTCCCGGGTGCAAGAGTGACAAAAAAATATACCAAAACTTAATCTTTTTTCTTATTATGGAACAGTTATAGCTATTGCACAGTTAAGGTTGAAGTTTGCTTTCATTGCAAGCCTGATCTACAATTCACATCAACCACTTGTCCAGGAAACAAGCCATTCCCTGTGAAATTTCACGTCACATCTCATGCAGAGTTAAGTGTTTCTATGAAGGCTAAAGAAAGAACACAGAAAAGAACATTTAAAGTTACTGAGCTTGATTCTCTTCTGCCATGAACTAGTTTCAGTAATCATAAATAATGAATGTATCATACAATGTGTATGTGTATATTTTATTAATGGGATTACTATTCCTTGCCATTGTCAGAATCCCTAATAACTCCTGCCATAGGGCTCCATTTCCAGGTTCTTATAGCTTTGATAGATGTTTACTGTCTTAGGATTTTATTTCCGACTGATATTTGTCTTTATGCATGAAGGTATGTATAAAATGTCAGCCAGCTCATTGCAGTTATTGGGAAGCAAGGCAATTGTACAACTGATTGCTCCTTAGTTACTGTAAACTCTATGGTTTAACTTATGAAATGAAATGAAAAAGAGCTAAAAAGAAGTTGCAAAATGAGATCTCAAGTACTGTTTTAGGAGAGGAAGAAACATATAACATTCCCCAGGTTTCTGAGTAATACCCTGTGTTGCCACTGGCAGAGAATAAACACTATGTTCTACTTGGTGAAGCTGATGGCAGATTTCAAAAGGTCCAAAAACATACCTGAAGTTTAACTAGTTTCAATAAATATCCAAAACGGTCAAAACTTTTTAATAAAAAAAAATTTAATAAAAAACTTTTTTAATAGTTTTCTGTTTAATCTCACAGTTTCATGGTGAGATAAGAAGTTGCATACAAGTGTATGTGTTACTCCCTGTCTCCCTATAGTATTCACTGGCATTGCTAGACTGCAAGTTTTTCTATTATTTGATCAAATTATTCTTTTATTAGGAACTAGTTATGCTAATTAAAAAATGTAGTCACATGTAAAAAATTGCTTCTTGAAATTCCTGCTTTTCCTTATCAAATAATTTGTTTTTGTAGAATAACCAAGAATTACACCATGAATTCAAAAATTTCAATATCCATGTTTATAAGCTTTACTTTTTTTATAAAGACAGAATGTAAATATAGAAGGGGTAGAAACATTTTAATTTTTGTCACATTTAAAAAAAAATAGAGTTAGACCTATTCACTTGATCTTAGATGCCTTACAACATTTTTAGCTTCCTGTTGTAACTCATTAGACAGACACTATCAGCAACTGAAAAGTGTTTCTTTTGTGTAGGAGTTTCATCATGTAACTGGCAGTTTTGCCCTGGAATAACCTTCTCTTATTTCAGTAAGACATATCTATGAAACAGGCTATCAGTTGTGACAAACTGATGTTTTCTTCTGAAGCTCACTGACTTCCTTTGGATTAGCTGTATGAGAATGTAAAGCTCATTTTCAGAAGAGCTTTTGCACTTAACCCCCTGTGTCACCTCTCTTCTCATGAACAACTTTTCCACAATGAACATATAAATAAAACTCTCCGTTTCATTTTTAAAAATCTATTCCATGTTGAAGTAGCAGAGGTATCAACTTTTAGCTATTCAAGAAATATAAAATATCTATAATCTTCATACTTTTAATAACACATGTAGTTATTTTGCACTAAAGAATTAAATTAATTGCATGTTATGTTGCAGTACTAATGAAAACAAGTAGCAGAAACTATGCCTTCGGTTGTGCTTGGAATGGATATGTCATGAAAATTATTTAAAACAAATAACAATAAATTCACCAAATAGGGTCTTTTATACAGCTCAATACAGAGTTATGCTGTGGACGTCTAATTATTGTGATTGATAATAGCAGCCATTTATTGCATGTCTTAGAGCAGCTGTACAGTGAGCAGTGCTTGAATTTTGGTTGGCTGTATTAATTATTAAGTAGAGCTACCCATTGATTTCTTTGCACTGTTCTATTTTAAAACTGATGGTGTGAAAGGAGACGGTCTTATTAGGACTGAGATAAAATCGGGGCTAATAACTTTGTTTAAAACCATAAGGTGTAACAGATTGTGTGATCTTCTTGGGATGAGACCTCTCTCAAATAAATGTCAAACTAATTCCTTGCCTGGAAAATTAAGAGACTTGACTTTTTCTCCATTAGCTTTACTATTCGTGTACGTTACAGTGGAGTGTGGTTTTTTTTTTTTTTTTTTATTCTTTGCATTTATTTAGCTAAGTTATATCTTAGTAAATGTTTTATCATGAAAATTTCTTGTTCCACTATTAAGCCAGACTGTGAGGATATAATAAAAGATGTGTGGGAGTATGAATCTTGTGATCTTTAGCGCATTCAGACATCAATGTGTTTTCTTCAAGATTTAAAAAGTTTGAATTCAGTATTTTCTTATAAATTGTAATTTTGGATAATTTTCTGTCCTGCATTTTCATTTCTATTTGTAGCAGATAGTCCTGGTGAAGCCGGCTGGTGTCTGACAGTGAAAAGCAAACATTTAACAATAGCCTTAATTTGCTTGACAGCATCTTTAGATAATCTAAACATTTCCTTTCACAACATGCATAATTTTAATGGCAGGGCCAGAAAAGCCTCCTGGGCAAAGGATTAATTTTCAACATTGTAATAAAAAAGCCGGTGTATGTGTCAAGGCTACGCAGCTCTTTTGTTAACTGGCAACATTTTACTGCAGTGTGTGTCTGCAGCAGTACTCTTGCAAATCTCTTCTGCAGTGAGGGTGCAATCCTCTCCGCAGAGTGTAGATTTGAAGGATTTCTTTTTTTTTTTTCCTTTTTTTTTTTTTTCCCCCCCTTTTTCTTTTTTTCTTTTTTTTTCAGGCTTTCTGGGATGTGATGAACAGAAATTTCAAAAATATCTTTCTAAAACAGAACTCAGGGTGTTTGTTTATTTTTCACTAGTTGGTCTTCAGTAAGGCATTTTATCTAAGGGAGGCTAAAGAAGAAGAAGGGACTGATGTAGAGCCATTGAAGAATGACATAAGTACAGCTGGTTCCCTCTTTGGACAGGGAGAACATCTAGTAGCTTTCTAGTCTTGTCTTTTCTGTGAAAAATTGAACATTTCCCAGTGGGATCTGAGTCAAGATTCATGTTTGTAATGATTTGAGGTTTTGACTACTTCAGTGTTTAGAGAAGATTGTTTCAGTAGTGTTTTGGAAAGGAAAAATACAGGTAAGGATGACATTGGTTTTGATACAGAGAAAATTGAAGTCACTGGTTTGAGAGGTACCCAGATGAATCACCTTGATGAGTCTAGACAGGAAGGTGGTTTAATGGGTGAAGCATAAATTAAAGGCTATTACTTTATATTTAGGGTTTTTTTCCATATCTGTAAGCTGGAAACAACATACAAACTGACCTAATTTTAAGTGATTTTTAAGTGCCTATGTGAGTAAAATGGAGACTATATATATTTTATATATATATATTCTGTATATATATACACACACATATATAGGCATGTGATGACAAAACAGTGACAATAAAGCAGTGACACCAAAAAGTCAGCTCCACAACTGGGACGAGTCAAATTGGGGATATACAAAGCCATAGTAACAAATTATGGGGACTCTGACAAATATAATTAGAATTTTCCTAACATACTTAGTTAAATTACTTGATAGGCATGATGCTGGAAAAAAATTATAAAATGAGTATGTAGAAAAGGTAGAAAAGTTAACATCAGGGATGAGATTATTTCAGAAGCACAGTTATCTAACAATACTATTTTCCTGTAGGTTTTCCTTAATCCATGTCTTTCTCTTCTGCTTAATACTGGGTTTAAATGGGTGGCTGTCAAAATCAAGCATTGGGTAAAAAAATCACAAGATACTCCAACTTTTTTTAAAAAAAAACACATTTGGGTGGTATTAATGTGAAAAACAAAAGTGTGGAATTACCTCGTTTGTGATAAAATTCTAAGTGAAGTAAGAGATTTTCAGATCTGAATTTCAGATCTGAAAACTTGGGCGGTTTTCTGATTTTCTTTTGTTCTGCCTACATTTTGTTTTTAAGAATGTTTATATCACACTTGATCAATGAAATACAAGTTGTTGTTAAAAATTTATTTCCATAACCATAATTTAAAGGTAATACTCGCACGTTCTCTAGCACACACAGATACCATTGAAATTCACTTATTTTTCACTTATATTTCTCTCATCCTCCTCCCTTCCTTTCAAAATTTTAGTAATTTATGCTAAAACTTATCATTTCGTATCTATCTTAATTTCTTCCAGGACATTATCCTAATAAATATCTTCTAAATATTCAAGGGAGTTAGTTATATATAATTTATATTTATTTATTTATTTATAAGTAAATTTTGGTTAACTGGTTTGGGAATGCTGATATCTCTCCAAGCAGTATTAAAAGTTGTGGAACAAAATTGAAAAGTGCAGCTTCTGCAATCAGTCACACCATCACATGTGGAAAACAGCTGAGCTTGTTGGGAGTTCCTGGGGTAAAAGGGAGAAAAGCAAAAAAGGCAGAGTATGAGGTGCCCTGGCTGCTCTTTCCATGAGTCTGCAGAGCAATTTGCTGTTGACATGACCTGAGGAAACAGAGAGGAAGAAGCTGGAAAGTCTGTTAGCTAATTCTGAGCTCTTACATGACCACTCCTGTCAACAGCACACTGGTGACTACTGCTACAGCTGAGGTCTGAAAATTCAAATTATCTTAAACGCAAACTGATATTATTATTTATATTGATGAACAAAAGAACCTTACTGTATACTAGAATAGGGCTAATTTCTGTCACACTTTCAATTTAACATGAAATTCTAGTTCTGGAATTATTTTCCAATATTTAATTATTCTTTTTTGATTATTAACGAGTAATAATATTTTCAAATACTGTACACAGAATATAAAGAGTAGCTTTAATTTTTTTTACAAGGCATACAAATTAGTGGATGTTCCTTACCTTTGACTGGGTCATTGTGGTTCTTTGAGCTTGTCAAAGCAAAAGGTCTTTAACAAATAAGTAATGAGGTAGGTGTTAGGTAATTTGGACTGCAGAGAGAATGAGGAGTATTTGGCATAAGATTGGTTGTCCAGGGCTACTGAAAATATAAAATGTGTTGGAGGTATCACAAACCAAAATATTATGGTTTTTAACTAAAAATTAGAAACTATTGTGTTTTGAATCAAAAGGAAATACTTTGATTTTGAATGTTTTAAATATAAAAACCCTAGATGGTTTACCCTAGATGAAGTGAAATAGTCTTAAAAAAATTACAAAATGAGGCAGATAATTGTTTAAAACAATTTGATTTATTCAAGATAAATTAATGAATTGGTTGTGTTTCTGCATATGCAGTGTTCTGCAAAAAAACCCCCAAACAAACAAATCCCCAAAAAACAAATAACAAAACAAACCAAAAGCAACAAAAAAGTCTTGTGACATTTCTTGGAGCTGCAGTTATGCTACTGTGCATTTTTTTATCCTGTGTACAGCACATATAGCTGTCACATTCCAAAGCTTATGGTAAGAATAGACTCAGTTTAAATAAAGTGATGAGATTTTTATAGCTGCCATTAATTTTTGTGAACTCTTTTTCAGTTGGATGGCAAAATATTTATTTCTCTATTGATACGTGCAGAAAATCTTAATAAGCTGACCAGTATGAGATACTAAAGAATGTGTGAAAATATGTTCTTCAGTCTAGGCTGTGTTACTGCCTTGTTTTTTACAACTCTCAAGGATTCTTAAGGTGGCAGAATGGATTGCTTAGTAACACAGTGACAGGATTTGAAGTGTTTCACCTCCAGGGCATTGATTTATGTCCCAGGTTGAGTTGGCACTGTCTGACTGGAGTTATCACCTGAGAGCTTTTGTCTGGTCTGTGTGAAATGACAGACTTAAATTTGTAGTGGTCAGTTGTCCAAATCAGAAAATTACCATCTTGTTTTGCACTAATTATGGTCTTTCAAGTTTCAATAAAGAGACAAGGATAAAGCAGACCTTAAAACTGTGCTCAACTCCCTGGTAAGCAATCTTCTTTGTTAAGGCACTTCGTCAGGATATCTTTGACAGTCAGATGCTCCTATCCCCATGCCAAATACTCATTAAATCACTAATAAAAAAACATTCAAGAATAGACAAACCCCGACACTAATTTCAAAAAGCCATAGAAAAGTTTCAGGATGAGAATTTCTACGATGCAGATCACTGTTATTCCTCAAGGACTGGGAGGCCAGGAATCTCGGTCACAGTCATCTCACATGGTTGATTATCGCGTGCTTCATTTCAGTGAATAAACAGTGAAAAATTGAATGCATTGATCACATTTGTATTTTTGTATTTGTTGCATTACAAACTGATGCAAAATAGAAGATTCACTGGATAGAAGCAATTCTGTGCTGAAATATGGGGAAAGTTCTACTCCAAATTGGCCAAGCATGATATTAAATACAAGAATAGTACCTGGCCCACTGAAAAAGTGTTTATGTGCATCCTCTACCAGCGAGTGGGAGGAATATTAAAATTTTATTCTGGATTTTTCTATAGGTGAACTTGCTTGGGGAGGGAGAAATTAAATCTGACTCGAGCCCTCTGTGAGAAAGGTTAATTGCTGCCTAGCTATAGAAAAGACAGAACCAGACTCTTTCTGGATGTGTGCAGTGGTAGGATGGGCAAAAACCTTAGTGCTCTGCAAGGTGAATGGGTGACATATTTGGGACTTGACAGACTTTCAGTAGACATCAGTGACATTTTGTCCGTAGAACAAGAGCAGAATAGTGATAATATTTCCCATTAAACGAGAAAGGAGACCTTTTCCCTAAACTTGCAAAATCCGGGATTTTTAAAGTAATTTCTCTGGTTGATTCATTCTACCGATTAAATCACATCTTGCAGATGCAGCTACACTGTATTTGCATCACCATCTCTTCTTATTATGTAAATTACTAAACTGATAATTGGTTCTTTGAAAGTAATTGTTTATTACTTCATTTGTGTTTTTTTTCTTCATCTTTTTGATTTGCCAAGTCAAAAAATTGTCTTATTTTTATGAAAGTCACTTTTTAACATAGGGTCATTTGTTGGTATCATTAAATAAAAGACAGTAAGTGATTGTTGCAGTTGTAGGGAGTTATGCAGTGTTGTTTCAATCTTTAGTGAGTAAAACACATATGCAAAATTTTGCTACTGAAATCTGTTACTAGCTTTGTCAGCTGGCTGAGCAATATATAGAAAGAAAATAAACTAATTCTCTTGGAGTAGTGAAGTGATAAAGTAAATGGCATTGTCTTTTGGAGAAAAAAACCTCAAATGGAAATATACCATTTTATTTATTTGACCATATGGTTTATGTTGACCTTGGTTCTTTTTTCCTTCCTGGTTTCTTCCAGGTTCATTGTTGAATGCTCAAGTGATTTTTCATTTAAAAATGCCTTTAGGATCTTTTTGGCTGTACAGTTTTTATATATCTAAATATATTTTCCCCCCACAGATTTCCTTTTCTATAGGAGCTTTTCTCCTCCCACCCTTCCCTACCAAAAAATCTCTTTTTAGAGGCAATGGAGGAGCTGACAAGGCCAAGTGGAGCCAGAGAAAATGGTTGCTGCAGCAACAAAATAAACTTGACCAGGCAGCTGTACAGGGGCTCCTGTAAATTGTATTTCAGAGGCAGCTGGGCTGGGTGAGTTTCCAGGGCACTGGCTTGCAGAGGTGAGAAGCAGCTCTTTGGGCTCAGCGCTGCTACCACCTCCCTATGCTTATGCCACCCATGTGCAAGTGCCTCCTTACAGGGCTGTGTCCTTGCTGCCACCCATGCTCTGGGCTGCACTGAAATGTTCTGGGAGGAAGCAGTAGAGTAAGGGAAGAGGCAGGGCTGTGGTCCTGTGGCTACGCAAAAGCAAGAGGGATCCACTGCCTGTCTGCTGCTTGCTAAGCAGACACAAGCTATTCTGTGTGCTTGCACGTGAAGGGTGTAACACTAGGTCTGAACCAACATGTCCCATTTCTTCATAGGGCAAGTTAGGGGATTTGTCACTAGGAAAACTCCAGCCACAGCTTCTGGCTGCAGAAACAGAGTAGAGTATGAGCAGGGCCAGCCCTTGCCTCTTTGCAAAACAGGTGTTTCCCTTACTGAGCTTATTGAAGGCAGACTTATCTGTTTTGCAGGCAGAGAAAAGACCCTAATCTCCTCCTGGAATTGTTGTCAGAGCATTTTCTGATTACACAGAGGTGCCATAGAATAACTGTTAATCATGTTCAGCTCTCAGGATGGGCTCTGTGCTGCTTTTGTCAGATTAAGGGCTAACAAGATGATTGTTTTTTACCCTGAGCAGCTCATTGGACTCTGCTTATTGAAACTGCCACTGCCACTTCATCTCATATCCTTAAGCAAGTCTTTGAATTGCTGTCTGGACTTGTCATTGGTTTCCTGGACTAGAAGGATTGGACCTGGTTGTGTGGCTACTGCTGCTATGGCTGCAGCACGGCCAGTCACAGTCTGGCAGCCACAGCAGCTGCTCCCACTGCTCTGGCCCTGCTGACAATTAATGGTTTTATTGGGCAGACAGCTATTGTAAGAGGTTCAGTTCCTCCACTTGCTGGTGGTCTCAGGTATCCATTTGAGTAAAGTGTTTGGACTCATATTTGTTCAAGGAGGAGAGATGCTCAGCATTGCCCCAGGGAAGGAAGGCCCGGTGCAGCAGTCCTGGTTGGTGGGGGTGGTCCTGGCTGGCGAGCAGCTCACTGGGGTCCTGGTGGGCAGCTTAGCATGTGCAGTGGCCTCCTGGGCTGCAAAAACAGAGGTATGAGTGGTAGATTGAGAAAAGGTTTCATCCTACCTTATTCAACACTCGTTAACTAGACCTTGTCTCACTGTGCTCAGTTTTGATTTCCCAAAAGAAAGACACAAACTGGAGTGTGTTCAGCAGAGGGCCTCCAAGACATTCAAGATTTGAGCTTCTACCCTGCAAGAAGAGTCTGAGGGACCGAGACTTTTTCACCACCTAGTGGAAAGGAGGCTTTTGCGGGGACCTAACAACAGCTTACTGGTACTTAAGTGGTGGTTGATGAGGAGATGGACACAGGGTCTTTGAGAGATAATGAGCATAAGCCAAAAGAGGAGAGGTACAGACTGGACGTAAAAACCTTTTTTATGCCATAAGACTGTCCAGGACAACTGTGTTCTCTGCCCTTGGGGGTTTACAAGACCTAACAGGATAAAACCTTGAGCAGCATGGCCTGAGCTTAGAAGTGACCCTGCTTTGAACAGGGGGCTGCATTAGAGAACTCCTCTCTCCTGATACCCTCGCTTGACTAAAATAACTTTTCCTTTGCTGGTGAAAAAGAAGTGAACATAGGAAAATGAAGAGAGAAAATTTCGTTGTATATCCCAGATATACACCACCACATACGGCTTTCACACAGTATTGCTATTGCCTCTGGCTTGTCCTATTCTGCTAGTCTGCCAGACCAATGCATTCCTGAGGGATTAACCCTGTGGCTGGTTTTGTGAAAGTCTATTTTTCTGAGGATTATTGACAATCCAGAGGAAACCAGACACTAATGGACTAATATAAAACATGACATGATTTTTTTTACTTGTACCCTGTATTAGTGTTGCAACCCTTGGGTCAAGCAGCTTGTCTGTGAGAGGCTGTTTGTTCTTATTCCTGGGACTGACCGTCTCTGTGGCTTTGCCACAAAGAATGTGGTGGGTTTTCTGGGCAAGGATGTGCCTTCAAGTCAGTATGCCTTTGTTCTGTTATTTTATTACCTGACTGTGCTGCATTCTATTCATTATACGAAACATTTTTGTCCTCAAACATGTTCTTTTGCATGCCTGTGGCTCAAATACATACTTTTTATCTGATCAAATACTTCTTAGCAGTTCCTTTAATGCAGTTCCTAATGGGTCATGGAAGATTAGGTATCAAATACAGGCTGTCTCTAATAGTGCAGAATGAATGGTCCTCCTGCTGCAAGGCCTCACTTATCACTGTCGTAAAAGAAGGAAAACAATATAGCACGGTGGACACTGGTTTTTGCTACTTAAAGAAATCAGCAGAAGAGATCCTTGCAGCTGTGTCACAGATGTTATGAACTATATGAGGAACTGCAGCTCTTTCCGCACAGAAATGTAAGTACAAGGCTTTGGCAGCTGTATCCTTGTGAAAACTCAGCTGCTATTGCTAAATGTCAGGATGAAAAAACAAGAGGCTAGGAAAGGAGGTGGTTTTATTTTTCATTACATAAAATTTCTCTGCTCAGAAGCCTTTTGGTTTTGATAAAAGGAGACCTCATCAGATGCAGATCGCAGTCCTGAAATTCAGAAAACCGGGTAATAGGTTAGATTTATTTTGAGGGCTTTTAATTTAGCAACATTTTTCAACAATCCTAGGAAACAGGCATGCCATCACATGGGCATCGCACTAGGGGATATGAAGTTTATTTGCTCATGTTCCAGATGTCTAGCCTATAGATAGCAGTCTCTAATTTTAACAATCCACATACAGAGATAAAAACCAAAGTTATAATTAACTCATAAACAACCGGTAATATCTAGCTATGAACTGTAGCAGTGTTTCCTTCAGATTGCTTTCATACTGTTTGAAATTAACTTAATTAGAAAAATGTTTTGTCAATACATATAATGTTAAATGCAAGTGGCTCTGCATACCATTTTTTCTTTAAGTAAATTTTATTTATATGAAAAGTTGTATAGTTTTGTAGATATCTATGTATGTGAATTTTTAATCTCTCCCTTCAATTAAAGACAAACAAGTCTGTTCCTTTATCTTGAGAAAACCTAGGATTCATTATATAAACCAGCAACAAGGTGCCTTATCTCAGCAAAAATGTTATTTTTCTTAAAATGAAATTTCAGCACTGAAGTGGTTTGTTAGAATTGCTGCTTGCTTAGTCAGAAAGATTTTATGCTGTAACTTATTGTGATTTTGTAGACATGTGTTTACACACACAATTTATATATTCTGTTCAGACTCTATTTGCAAGATTTTACTGTCTAAAAAGCTGAAATTGGATGGTTCTATCTTCCTCAGTTGTGTGTATTTGGAGTTGATCCCTTTGTAGGACCTGATTTTCAGAAGAGCAGAGTTTATAAAGCTAAGCTTTAATTTATGTTTCAGTTCTCCAAAGCACTAGTGTTAACCTGTTAAGCTTTCACCAAACTCAGGATGTGAACTGTAATAAAGAATGACTCTTTTCCTGTTTCTCAGGATTTTTTAAGTGTAGAGCTTTCTGTCTTTAGTGTTAGAGGGAAGGTTTGAAAATTTTAGACTATTTGAACATCACCTGATCTTAGTGAAATTATGCAATTAGAAACCTAATATAAGAGCCTCATTGTGCTCTAATGAATTTTTCATATAAAATTTTTAATACTAAGTTTTTGGAACAAGCAAGTTGAAAAAATTACTTAAGAAGAACTACACATCAAAACATCATCAATAATGTACAAGATAAATTAGATCAGAGTAATTTTTGATTAAATGATTTTCAGTTGGGAAATATTGACTGGACTGAATTTAAACTGCTTGTGGGAGATCCTTTTTGATTAATTTCCTCATTTAAAATAGTTTCAAAAAAGTTTTAAATTTGTGGAAACAACCGACTTTGTCATTTTCCAAATTAAGATTTTACTTTTTCTTAATAGTTGAAAAAATTGTTTTGAAACATGTATTTCTTTTTATAGTAATATCAGCAATGGAATGAGAATTTAAAAAATGAAATATCTTGGTAAAGTATGTCTTCTGTTGACATTTTTGAGTTGCAAAAGATTTGAGAATTTGGCCTGTATTTTCCTCTCAATGGGAAAGGAAAACAGTTGAAATCATGAATATTTTTGCGTGCTAGGAAGTTACACTGGGATCTGTTGCAGTACATGAAAAGGGATAGCATGTAGCTACCCAAATGAATCCATTGGGTACATAAAATAAGGGTGGAGCTTGAGGCATATGATGTCAAGAGAGATGGCCTTCCCAAACTGCTTGACCCTTCCTGTGTTAATGTTCCTTGATCATCTCTTGAGCAAGCTTAAAACAAATAGGCAACTGATGGTGGGTAATAACCAAGGGAAAAAAAAAAAAAAGACAGGTTTTGAGAGTCAAGGGTTCAAAAATGGATTCAGTAGGCTCAAGAAAAAGGCATGAAGCAGAGCATATCAGAAACTTCAGGTGGTGATTTGTTCAGAGACATGAGCCGCTGAAAGATCCTTACCATTATTTTCTTCTTTCTGGTGGTGTTGATGCCCATCATGCCAAAACCAGGAGGGCAAGGTGGTACAATGACTCTGTGGGGCCTCAGGGAGAACATAAGTGGAAGACATGAGGAGTTCTATGCATGAGAGTTTCAGCAAGAGGATCTGGAAAAGGAACGGTGGCCTGGAGCTCTTGTTCCAGGGTCTTCCTTTCACCAGTGAAGGCACATGAATCAGGAATCCATGAACTGCTCTGCAAAGAGCATGTCTATGCCCATTGCCTTCAGAGGATTTGCCAGATGATGTCCTGCTGTGCCATGGGAAGGGGTTTGACCAGAGGCTAGCCCTTCTCAGGAATTAAAAGTACTCTGCTAGTAGACAGGAAAGCAAAATAGGAACTTGTGAGAAGTAGATGCAATCTGGGAGATAGGAAGGGACAAATAGAAACATAGAAAGTCAGGAATCACCAAGTGGAGTAAGCTGGAGGATATGTCAGGAGACAAATGTACTGCACGTAAAAGATAGGAACATAATGAAGGTGAGGACACTGTAGGAGTGGAGAGAGATGAGGAATGATAAATATATTACAGCTAGGATAAAACTCTCTAGACCCACACAGTTAAGTACAGAATCATAGAAAATGCGCACCAAAAGAAGTTTACTTATGCAAACCCCAGCTTCAGTGCAAGGTAACTACCTAACTGTGCATACTTAAATCATTTACACTACTTTATTTCTGGCTTGATTTAATGAGAAACAGTCATCATCATTTTAGCAAGTATACTATTGCCTCAGGGATCTTTCTCCTTGGAGAGGCATGGAACAACTGCCTTCAGACACTGGTTTTTGCTTGTCTTGCAGCAACCTCCCAAATTATCTCTTCAAGTGAAAGTGAAATTAAACCAAACAGATATCAAATTCCTTCAATGAAAATCTTAAGAAAGAATACTTGTTCAATATAATACCTAGAGAATTTAAGCTGTGTAAGTGATGTGAGTGAATAACTGAGAGAGCAAAGAGGATTATAATACCACAACAGAAGTGTAAGAGCATAAACTGTTTAGAATGAATTCTGCTTAGGCAGAATATTACTGTTTGCTTCAAGAACTTTTTCCTTTTTCTGTTTTTTATTTTCTTTTGGGAACTTCTGCTTTCTAGATTTGAACTTCAGCAAATAAATTAATATAGCCTTTATAAAGAAATAGGAAATAGTATCAAGTTGCATTGTTATATATGCCAGAGAGATGGATCAATGGTTATTACAATTTCCAGATTAATTTGCATTCTTCCACTGACGGTCTTTGGAGGAACAGCAGATTAGCCCTTGATTACTAGGGGGTGAACAATTCACAGTGAATAATTTGTTTGGCAAATGACTTATGACTTAGAATAATTTATTTTCCTAAATGAATTCACTGGATATTGTGCAGGGCTTTTAGGTGAACAATTTTCATTCTATAGATTATTCATAATTAGTTATGCAATTTCCATAATTACATAAATTTGTGTACTGAAAACAAGATAAGAGATTTCAGTCTCTTTACCCTGCTACTGAATGCCCTGTTATGGCAGAAGTTTAGCAAAACTGGAAATCTGCAAGGATCAATAGGAATTCTGCAATTTTACACAAATTACACAATTTTCCTTGACTACTTTCTCTTCCAACCATGCATTTTTGCTAGCAATTATTACTTTCTTTCAACTTTTATCTGGTCATCATGGTCAAATGGCTATTGCAACTATGAAACTATCTATGTGATGTATTTGCTGTTTATCTGCAGATGGTTTAAGTACAGCATCTACTGCCAGTATCAAAGAGCTTTTCCATTAGTTTTGGCAGCTGCTTGTAGGGGGTGAAGGAGCAGGAGAGTAATGGAGAGCATGGGCAGATTGTGGAAGAGGAGCACACAAAACAATTGTAAGACTGTCTGTTGGATGCATTTTAGTCAAGACAAAATACCTGTCTGGAGGCAAGCATGAACTGGTGATTGACAAGAACAGCCTATACCTGGAATGATTAGCAGTGGCTTCCAAATTTGAGTATAACAAAGACTACTCTGAGATTTATGGAGCTCAGCATGAACCCAGATACTACTATGAGTGCTCTTAAACTTAGCAGTAGTATGTGCTAACATTAAACAAAATTGCTACTGTCTCTAGGCAGCAGTTAAAATACAGGTAGATAGAATATTTAAGCTCCTGGAACAGATATATGTATGCTGATAGAGAACTCAGTACTCAGCACTGGCTCAGGAATTTGTAGATTTGAGAATGTGGGATTGCAGAATTATAGTAGGTGCTGATAAAATTCATATTTATTGTTGTTTCTGCCGTAGATATTGGAGTTTGTTAATGGAGCTAAGGAATTCAGTTCTTTGCTTGGTGGATACTAAAACTGTGTGGTTATTGCTTCCATCCTGGGACACTTCACTGTACTAATGAGGGGCTTGTTAAACAGTTACCCAGTTAGACTGAGGAAGAGAGTTTATCTCTTACCTGCATCCTGAGCAACTGTGTGCTTTGGAGACTGTAAGGGAAATGATGCTGCCTCTTGACAGAGTTTGCTGAACAATATTTCCTGGAATAAAGGTTGTCTGATGTTTGCTGCAAAATATCTGGCAGTGCAGAGAAAGCCTTACTGCACTCTGAGAAATAGTATTTGGAGACTTTCTAAGATTTTCAAGTGGTCAGTGAGATACTGATGCAAAATTGGAGTCTCCAAGGATATCTCATCAGACATATTTTGTATTCTTATTTTTAAAAGAATAAGATGATTAAAAAAAGGGTAAAATTTATTTCATTTATAGTTCAAAGTGTCGAAAATTATTGAATTAGTTCAGGAGTGTTCATATACTTACAGCATACATACATAGATGAAATTGTCTTACATAATCACTAGATGCCATTCCTTGATGTCACCTAAACATGATAGCAATGAGCTACAAAGCTGAATCTTGATTTTTTTTTTCCTTTTATTACCTATCACTCTTATTCCCAATATTAATACAGTCAACACTAGGTCATAAATAAAATTAAGTCTGCAGGGTTACAACAAAAATAGCTATTAAAATCATTACTACTTTTAAAATTACATCTTGAAATCAACTGAAGAACATATTCCATGAATTGATAGATATAAACCTGCATCAAGTATTAGTGTGTGCTTTAGGGCAGAGTTAACCCACAAAATTTGTAAGGAATGCTCAAAATAAATTTTTTTTTTCATAAGGGGGGATTTATAAATGTTTCTTCCTCTGCTATTATGCACAATGTGATTGTTTAAAGTTTAAAGAATTTTTTCCCTAAATCACCATCCGTATGATGGAAACATATTTAAATATAGAGTTTTAATCTTGCTTTTCATGTTGAACTTTTAAATGCTTTTCCAGGAAAGCAAGTGTCTTCTTAGTCCTTTTAGCCATTTGACTATACTGATCTGCAAGTAAGAATCACCACATTACCTTTCTATTTTAGAACGACTAATTATATCTGTGTAGTTTTTTAACTCACTCTACATCTATTCTGATTAAATCTTACCACTTCTTAAATGTTACTCAATAATTTATTCCTCATCAAGTGCATTGGACTTGATGATCTTAAAGGTCTTTTCTAACGTAAAAGATTCTATGATTCTGTGAAATTGTTCAGTTTTCACTGAAATCTCTAAGTTAGATCAAGATGATAGAATGGGAAATGGCATAGTTGACACTTGGCTGTACTCATAATGCTCTCTTTTCCCTTTGCAGGAGTTGAGAAAGAACCAAAGATGATGACAACATACTGACAGTTTGGCATAAGAGCTCATGTTGTCACTTAAAACTTTGTTTATTTTTAGAATGTTTTGTGTGATTTCTCTTACTTTTCTCATGAATATTAAATGAAAAAAATCAAGGGAGATGTCAATGTTTTTAAATGGAAAGTTTTAATATGGGATTATATTTTCCTTCTTGCTTTTTTTATGGCACTTTTTACGGATCTTATGGAAGTTTTATTAGGTTATTATCATTTAAATTCAAATGTAAGTCAAAAGTAAAAACAAAAATATTTTATTGCCTGAGAAACCTATGAAAATGTACTGCATTAGAATAGGAAGAAAAAAAAATGCAAGCCAGCTGCAACTTAAACAACAAATATCTACTAAAAAGTTTGAAACTAGCAGTTGGACACTCAGAGACAGAATAGGGTTTACAGGGCTGAAGACTTTCAGCTAACAACGAGGAGATGCCATAGGCTCCGTGCTTGGCTGCTCCTGGAGAAACTGAACTTCCAAAATGCATTTAAGTTGGATGGTTGCTGATGCTGGGGGGTCTTGCTTGGAAGGGTCTGCACAGGTTACTGATTAGAGTTTGGGAAGTTCTCTGCATTCAGCAGTGCAAGACCTGGAAGCAGCGCTGACACAAAGCAGAAGACTGAACTGTAGTCAGTTACCTTCAATCCATGACAAAACTTTCTGATTTTCCTTTGCTGCATTACTTCCTTCTGCTTCTTCATCCCTGAGACCCTGTCCCCTTACCTTTGCCTCTCTGTGCTTCAGTGTAGTCTAGCTTTGTTTCTTTGAGTATTTGAGTTCTCCTCTTTTCATTCCTTACTTGTTCTTCTCGTAAAACTGGCCAGATACTGGTGCCATGTTCAGCTGCCATGTCTGGAGTTCTGGCTTACTTTGCTGCAGTTCTTGTGTAAAAGAAAAGAAACAGAAAGTAAGCAAATCTCCTCTCTGTTCTTTTCCGTGTAAATAAAAATATTTCCCCCATTTTTTTTTTTTTTTGAGTGTACACTCTCAGTTTACACAGTCTACATAATTTTGAATGGTGCTCATGTGAATTGCTACCTTTTTTTTCTGAACTAAAGTACCCTAAAGTGCATGTTTCATTTCTATATTGAGAAAACTGAGCAATTAAGGTAATTGGTGATTTGAGGGACTTGGTTTATATTTTGGTCAATGTGTACCTAATCCCTGTAGTCTGAAAGCAGCAAAGAAAGCACATCCCTAGGAAAGCTTAGACACTGATGTCATTAAACAGAATAGTTCTTCCAGCTCCCCTTTGTAGTTGAAAAGACTATCTGTTCTGGACTGAGTGCCAAGGTTAGTTTGCCCTGTAGTCGTTCAAGCACTACATAATAATTTCTATTGCTAAAACTCCTGAGTTTACTGGAAAGGAACTGTTTTGTAGCAATTGCTGAAGTTTGATACTTTCTTCATCATGAAAAGTGCAAGAGAGAAAGCTGACTGAACTCAATTTGTTTATTGATTAGGACTATAAAGTCTCTGACCAAGCAGAGACATAAAGCTGTACTTCCAATTCATCTTTCCTTTGTGATGCTTCAGTGACTGAAACAGAGAAATCTCTCTGTCCAGTTTTGCAAATCATATTTATATCTTGTTAATAAAATGTAGCACAATTTCCAGCCTTCTTCAGCTGCTTATCTGAAAAGTAACAGCACAGAGAAGTATAACATTCACAAATCATCCATGTTTGGTATCTGCTTGGCAATCTTGAAGTGGTAAGTATAAAAGCACAAGATCATTTGGCTAGTACAAAATGGAAAAACTAAACAAGTTTGAAAAACTCTAGAGGAATAATGGTCTTAGTAAGTTCACTTAAATCTCTTGGTATAAATCCTTTAGTGTTGTGGCATCCATGTTCATATTGTGCCAGCATACACATGTAAAAATTGCACTGAATTAAAGTGAGATCAGCATTAAGCAGCCTGAAGGTAAATCATAGAAACTAATGTTAACCTTTGCTTCGACATTTTTTAGCAGATTACCAATGGTACATTTTCTTGCATTTCAGAAACAATTTGTTTGTTATTAAGGTTTACTTCACCTCATTTTGAACAAGAAGAAAGAAAAGAGTGTCACTACTTTAAGAAACTGAGGTGCTGAGATAGGTAGTAAATAGTGTTTTGGATGAGTGTTATTCTCCTTATGGAGAGTTAGCTATAAGTTTGTAAAGCAAGAAACAGCCATGACATTGTGGAATACGGAAGAGAGAGGCGTATACATGATATGTTTTCCAAGCTAAGTGACCCCTGAACCAATAACAGTTCATGACAGGTTTCCTCTACAGAATAATTGTCATTTTTAGCAGATAATAGGTAAGTTTGAACTTAAGTGGACTAGACTTCTAGCAGTATCCACCATGCGTGAAAAGGCAGGGTTATAATGGGATGAGTCCAGAGGGGAATAATTGCTGTCTGCGGCTCTTTCCCTGAGTTGCTCTGCTATATGCATACATCATCCTTTTACACTTCCAGCATCCTTTTGGATTCTCATCTAATGAAGGTGCATTGCTCTCTTAGTGATACCTTTTGATTATTCGGATTCCTGCTGGTATTGGAATCCTGTGATTCTCTGCTGATTTGGCACTTTCTTCAGTTAGCTGTGACTCACAGCAGTATCCAGGTAAAAGAAATCCTGGTATGTTTCCTGTTACAGAGGCCCATATCATGAGCATTGCTGGTTTTAGAACTTAACTAACTGAGCTAAAGATGAAGAGTTCTGTGTTCTTTGGTCTTAGTTTGGTACTTCTAGATGTCCTGGGAGGTGACCATGCCCTGCCTTTGTCTTTGGTAAAGTTTAAAAGGTCTTCTGAACTATCATCTAGCATCTCACTAGTCAATGACTTATAAATAATGGTGTTGTATAGACTTATTCAATGCGCAGAAGCTGAAAGCAGTGAGAACTTGCATCCACTATTATTTAAGCAAACCTCATGTTTTGGTTTTAATTACCTCACTGTTTTTCCTAATTCATAAAAAGAGTCATTCTTGTGAAATACTTTTTGAAATTCTTAATTGAGTAGTACCACTTATATACTTCAAGTTAAGCTCCTGGCCAAATGAAGACCATTGTGCTACAATGCACAAAACTATAACAGAAGCTCATTCAGAGGCAGCAAACAAAAAGAAAAAAGAATTGAAAATTATCATCAACATATGTATTTTTTATGGAAAATTAGTTTGGTGAAAAATCAGAAAATTAAATTCAAATTTACAAATAAATTTGCTTTCATCAAAATAACTGAAAATATTTTCAAATTATTTATCACTGGCATTCTGAAGAGAGGTTTCTTGGAAGATTGTACATCAAACCTAGTGACAAGCTGCAATGAGACATGAGGGAAGGTCTTCTTTTAGACGTAAAGTTAGGAAAAAAATATTATTGTTTTTCTTGTAAAAAAAGATAATTTGTGAAGTCCAAAATAATATGTGCTAAGCCTGTCTGTTCAAGATGTTCATAAATGATCTGGAAAAAGAGGTGAATAGGGAGGTGACAAAGTGTGCTGATACTAATTTATTCGGTGTAGTGAAATGGAAATTAACTGACAAGAGTTGCAAAAGATTTCACAATCCAGGGAGATAGTGTGATAAAGTGCCAGATGAAATTCAGTGTTGATAGTGATGAACATTGGGAGTAAAAGCTAACTTTGCATACATAATGATGGGCTCTGAATGGTTATTTACACTCAAGGTAGAAATCTTGGAATTATAATAGATCATTCTATGATAAAGTCAGCCCAATGCTTAGAAATATCCAATGATTCAACAGCGCACAAAAGCGTCGCATAAAATGAAAAGAATTCCTGGAAAGGAGTAGAAAACTAAGCAAACATCATAATGGCATTGTACAAATCTCTGTTCTGCCTTTGTTCTTGGGAATTGCTACACTTCTAGTGTTCTAGTCCTGAAAACAATACAGCAGAATTAGAAAAGATAAAGAAGATGTGACTCATGAAAGGTGTATGATGACTTCTTTAAATGAAGAGTGACTTTCTATGCCAGTGTACTTCATTCTGAAAAAGAGGCATTAGACAAGCTCTGTGTTGAAGTATTCCATGGGTGAAGGAGAGTTTAAAATGGCATTACCATTATGTGCTTTATTTTATACTGTTCCTTAGGTATTCACTGTAGTAAGAGATAGGATATTGAGTTATTTGAACCTTTGATTTGACATACATGCTGCTTCTCCTTTTATGTCTTGTTCCTATGGAGAGAAACAAGATGTAGTATTTTCTTGTGATTCTGTGTACACTTGTCAACTAAGAGTGGACTAGAATTTCTGGACTGAAAAAAAGGTCTTTCTGTCTGTCTGTTTATATGTCTGCACAAGTAGAACATGGTAATAGCACATAAGAGGAACCAAAGCCAATGAAGTGCATATATAATTTTATATTTTACTCAACTTCTGGATGACAGTTTGAAATTACAGAATTGTTTAGGTTGGAAAAGATCTCTAAGACCAAGTCCAATGATTAACCCAGCATTACCAAGTCCACCACTAAACCGCATCCCTAAGTGCTACATCTACACTTCCATTTTATTTGCCCACCACTTGACTGTTGTATATGATTAGTTTCAGCCTGACCAGTTCACCATTGCATTTGCAATTTGCATTTGAGATTTCCATTCAATTAGAAGATTCAGCATAAGTTAATATTGTGGAACTTGAATTAGGAAGACATACACTGACGATTTTTTCTAGTACATAGAAGTCTATTTTCGTGTTGATAAAGAGTTATATGAAATGAGCAACATTGTGTTCAATTTTTTTGTAACACATTCTTCTTTTTTTAGAATAAGAAGATCCACACATGGAATTAGTATGACATAATTAATATCTTGTAAATAAACACATTTTCTGAGTTAATGTTTGTTTTTAGCTATTGGAGTAACTGTTAAACAATCCTGCACTTACCTTGAGTACCAGCAATACAGTGATATTCCATGTAACTCCCTGTGTATGTTCAGCTCCATGTTCAGCTCCATCCCAGCATTTGATGTCTGAACCCCAAATTTAGAAATGAAAATGGCTAGTTTTAAATTTTGTTGTTATAAAAGGCATCTCTGTAGTAAAATGGAAGGTAAATAATGAGAGAGACATGCATTGGTGGAGCAGAAAGTAAGCCTAAATGACACACGTAGACATGATGTAGATGGGTGGGAACATTAAGTCATATAAGGTATCTATTAAAATAAATCACAGATGTTCATAGTTGTTGCCATGGCATGCCTATGTAGGGAAAGGTGCATTATACTGTGTTATTGAACACCTAGCCTAGACGCTGACAGTGAATTCCATAGTCAGAGGAAATACTGGATGAAAAGTGTCTTTCCCATTGCTTGTTGGCAAGTTTCTACTTTACAATTTCACATAGATGTCTGTAATTCTTATATTGAAAGAGATAGTGAATGAGGATTCCCCAGATGAATATTCAGAGACTAGAGCAGAAAACACAATAATGTTTAGAGATCTCAGTTGCCTCCAAATATGTTGTACAAAAGAAATCTAAATAGTTCCAGTGTACCTTTTAACACTAAAAAAGTGGATTGTGAGAAAAATAAAGTGTAAATAAACAAACCAAAGGAGGCAGCAAAATGGATAAAAATGCTTGCAGGTAACCTAGATACATTTAAATAAACTATAAACTTAAGTGCTAATTGGAAAATACTTTCAAAATAGTGAAAACATGTTAAATAGCAAACAGCAAGGAACTATTAGAACTCACAGACATGCATGTCAAACCAGGAAATAAACGTGATAGTTTAAATGTAAAATTGTAATGAAACAAGACAAAAACATTTTGAGGGACAACTTGCTAAGGGAAACCTATAAATAGCACCCTCACATCTACACTGGAATCAGGAGATGTGCAAGAGAATGTTGAAGATAGGTAGATAATCAAAGTCATTGAGTATAACAAGGCCATTGTGCAGAAAATCTGATTTAATTGTACACATTTATGTACTCTGCAGAGAAGGTTAGGAAAATACCTTCTTCAGAGTCATTGTTTATGGATGATAAATCTGAGGAACTGTCTCAAATTAAAATGTCAATAAAAAACATTTTTAGGCAATAAAATTAATAGTACCAGATCACCATGATCTAATAGCTCATATCCATCCAAATGTTCTAAGGAACTTAAATATAAAGGTGCAGGGCTGCTAATTGTAAGCAATCAACAATTTTGAATGAGTAGGAGGGGAAAAATATGGTACCAGTGTTTAAAATGGGGTCTCAGGATGAGAATTGCGTACCAAGAAATCTGACATTTGCATTAAACAGTTTGATAGACATGATTATAAAGAGTAGAATTAGTGGACACATATATAAATATATGCAATAAGCACCAGTATGGTATGGAAGCTAGAGGGATGTAATGAGTCAAAAATCTAGAGTTCTTTGAATGTGTCAGTAAACACAGGATAAAGATGATCCAGATGATGCAATCTAGTTAAGACTGTGAAAGAGATTATAACAAATTCCTTCAACAAAGACCCTCATTGCCACCTTATTAAAAGAATGCTGGATAAAAATCAATGGTTTATTTTTGTAATGGAGTGTAGTTATAAATAAAGTCCTGCAGAAGTCTGTGCTGAGCCTGAGCCATTCAACATATTCATAAATTTGAACTTCACAGACTCAAATTATTCAGAAAATGAGATGAGCACTGTAGTGGCAAAGTTTGCAGACAAAACAAAGTAATACCTAGTATTTAAAACAGTCTGTGATGAGATTCTGATGGTATAATACTGAGTTGCTGGCTAATAAAATGGCAAATGAAACGCAATGTCGATGAATACCAAGTGATGCATGCAGAGGAAATGATCTGAAACACACATATAGAATAATGACCTTAAAATTATCATTGTTATTATCATTTAGCAATATTAGAATCACAGCAAATATTTCATACAGAATGTCACCTCAGTGCTTAACACTGAAAAGTAGAAGTAGGCATTGAAAATTTAAAGGCAAGGCTTTGAAAACAAACACCAGAACTTCATTAAGCTAATACAATTACATGTTGCACAGCTTGTTTGAATACTACATGCAATATTAATTCATTCTATCGCAGAAAGGTGTAGAAGAACCAGAAAGGGTACAGGGAATTTAGCCAAATATGAACCAGAGGCATGGAGCACCTGTGCAATTAGAAAAGACAGTGTAGATTAGGACTCTCCTTTGAAATACAGACAGCTGTGATGAAATGTGAAAATATGTACAAAATCATAAATGATCATTCTTTCTTGTTGCACTACAACTAAGAAGCACCATCTTATTGAGGAGTTAAAGAAATGGAAGCACTTTTTCCTACAACTGATAAGTAAGACAGACACAACAAATTACAGAAAATAAGGCATTTAGAGGTATTATTTTAATGGTCTTTATTTAGCATAAGACCCAGTGAGTCCTTGCAGTGCTGGCTGCTATATGGGGGAAACATGCTGTTTGATCTCTGTCCTGTGTTGGTGATTTTTGACTATAGCACAAGACCAGACTGAGCAGTTCTAAAGCTGACTTGTATCCAAGTTCACAAATGAACATGGAACACCTCATTCTCAACAGATTTTTGCACTCTTCCCCATGAAGTCATCAACACTTGTGGAAAGGACATCTAATATAGTGCCACTATTCTTTGGAAATGTAAAATTTTATTTTTTTATTTTTATTTTTTTGGATGGAATATTACTTTTCTGCACAGTATCTAGTATGGAGTTATGTTTTAATTTGTACTGGAAGCACTGTTGGTAAGACAGGGATGTTTTAGTTACTGCTGAGCAGTGCTTACACTGCATCAAGGCTTGGGCCTCTCGTGCTGCCCTGTCAGCAAGTTGGCTGGGGATGCACAAGGAGTTGGGAGGGGACGCAGCCAGGACAGCTGATCCAAACTGACCAAAGGGATATTCCAGATCATATAGCATGGTGCTCAACAATAAAAACTGGGGGAAAGAAGGATAAAGGGGGGACATTTTTAGTGATGGTGTTTGTCTTCCCAAGTCACTGTTCTGTGTGGTAGAGCCCTGCTTTCCTGGAGATGGCTGAACACCTGCCTGCCCATGGGAAGTGATGAATTACTTCCTTGTTTTGGTTAGGTTGAGTGCACAGCTTTTTCTTTACCTATTAGACTTCCTTTATCTCAGCCCATGATTTTTCTCCCCTTTAGCCTTCTGATTCTCTTATCCATCCTTCTGGGAGAAGTGAGTGAGGGGCTGGGTGGTGCTGAGCTGCTGGCTGCAGTTAAGACATCATAGGCAATTTTACAGTACAGACACACATATAATCATGTTTCCAAACAGCAGTCTTGAGTTCAATATCTTCTTTTATGTAATGATTCATGTTTTCGGACACACTGTTTACTGTATAGGAATCCCTTCAATAATGAATACTTTTAGCATTGTGCAAATTGGTTTTTAATGGTTCATTGTACTGAAGAACAAACAAATTCATTTTAATCAAAAATATCTGACAGCATAGTATGGCTTCAGATTCAGCATGCAATTTGCAATTTTACTCCAGCTAACAGCAGCTATTAAATAAAGTTTCTTGCAGAGATATCATGTATGTATTGTTTACTTATAGGGTAATATTAATACTTAATTATGTGTGAAACAGTGACAAAGCTAGGTAATTATGCTGAAAGGACAATGTAATTATCCAGGCTCAGCCCTCTTCTTCCTTTGAGGAAAAGAATGGAATAGAAAAACTGGAAAATTTATAGGCTGACAGCTG
This sequence comes from Margarornis squamiger, assembly GCA_035222235.1. Classification (NCBI taxonomy): domain Eukaryota; kingdom Metazoa; phylum Chordata; class Aves; order Passeriformes; family Furnariidae; genus Margarornis; species Margarornis squamiger. Next base: position 31,972,288 of record JAWWTY010000037.1, on the reverse strand, counting down.
TACTTTATCTGCAAGGAATTTCCTCTGTGCTTGAACTCTCTTTAAAGTTACCAAGGGACTTGGCCTTCAGTCTCCTTTTTGCAATGTTGAGATACTTAATCTCCTGCTAAATGAACTAGCTGGAGTAATAGAAGCAATCCAGCTGCAGTGGCATGGAGCTGTGTTTAGGCTGGCTTCTTCCTTACATACAATGTACAGGACTGTAGTTCCAGAGATATGAGTGAGACACAAGAAATGGGATTGTAGTTCCAGAGATACAAGTAAGACAATAAGCAAGGTAATGATCTTTTCTTGAGTGCTCCTTCAGCAGAGTTGTGTTTTCACTGTGTCCCTTTTTAATTAGAGGAATCATCACTGAGATTATGTTTAGAACCAATTATATTTAAATAAAAGTATTTCATTCTTTTATCCTTACATGTGTCCAAAGCATTGGCATTCTGAAGCTCTCCTAGAAGGATATTTAAACCTGTGGGGTTTTGTCCACTGGAAGTCAAATATCCATGTGCAGGTAGAACAATTTGAATAGGGGTTTTATAAGGAAGATTAGGTGAAAGAGACTTCCATGAATCTGATTTAGAATTCCCCTTTTTGTCCTACATGCATTCTTTTCACAAAAACGTATAGTGAAACAAGGGGGAACAAGGGGGAATGGCTTTAAACTCACAGAGAGTAGGTTTAAATTGTATATTAGGAAGTGAGGCTCTGGAATGTGTTGCCCAGAGAAGTGGTGGATGCCCTATCCCTGGAACTGTTCAAGGCCAGGCTGGATGGGGCTTGAAGCAAACTGGTCTAGTGAAAGCTTTGGCAGGGGAATTGGAACTAGGTGATCTTGAAGATCCTTTCCAGCCCAAACCATTGTATGATTCTGTGAATTGTTTTTTCCTAATAATAATAATTTTAGAATCAAATTTCCAGTTCATACACTCTGGTGAAATAAAATGCTTAATTTCACACCTGAAACCCAAGTGAAATAAAAACTGCATCTACATCTGTCAGTGTGACACATTGTAATAAAATAACTATGAAGCAGGACTGATTTCCATGTGGGTGCTACTTTACATTGCTTCTGAGTAAGAGGGAAGGTGAATTAATTGAATACTGTTCTGGAGAAAAACAGAATTGTTTGTAGTAGCAAATGAACCTCTTCTAGGTAATGAAACCTGATGTATTTTTAAATCCAGCCTAAAAACTGGAAGAGTATTTCGGTGCATTTTTCTTCTTGGATTAGGTTCAGGTGTATATTCCTGGAAGGCGTGTCTCAGTGAGTAGAATTTGCTTGAGATGGCAACTTGTTCCTCATTGATTTTGACACAGTAGAAACAGTGATGTTGGCTAGTTTAGTGAAAAGGATCAATCTTATTCTTTTAGAATAAAATATATCTTTCTTCAGTATGCTAAATATATTTGCAAAAATAAATAAATCAACATTTAAGAAAAGCAATGCGGAAGTGAGCAAAATCTCTCTCCAGAAGTGTCTGGTTTGTGTCCCAAATTATATTTTCAGCTCCTGTAGACAGATCTTCTTGAGCTGCCAGCATTTGTATTGTGATCATTATCATGGGAAATAGAAAGTGTTACATGCCAGATTGCCTCCATTGATAGCTGTGAGAAAGGAAGAAGAGCCCTGACTGGTCTGCCTATTCTCTGAGTGTCCTTCAGGTGGCAGGAGAGGAGGCTGAGTAGACACAACTGCATTTCTGGAGATAATGGATTGTGTTGCCTAAGTTTTTTTGGATGTAGTGGTTTCAGCCTTCCAGGAGAGAATGATCAAGACTAACTGAAATGTTCAGATTTATTGGTCAGACATAGGACTGGTCCACATCCACTGGGGTGATTGTGTTACCTAAAGAACAATACCGAAAATGAGAATGCAATTTGTCCAGTGAGACCAAAATATTGTCATACAAATGCTCAGAACTGTGATCTGAAATCTGACATAATAGACAAATTTGCATGTTGTGCCACACTATGGAGAGCTTCGATGTCTTTGTAACTGGAGTATAGGCAAAATATGTGGTTTTGTTTCCTGTTCAGGCTGTGCAGGTAAGGATTTCATATTTTGAACTGCAGATGGTGTATTTTTGCTTAGTATCAACCTGTATGCATTTCTTTGCAGTTAATAATTTTGGTAGTGTCTTTGATTAATTTTTTCTCTAATTTTAATATTGGCATTTCACTCAGATTTTGCTGAGTCTGATAGTTTACTCTTTGATACTAGTTTTTACTTTTTAATGTTTCATTCCTATAGCAGAAGCAAGCAGTAAATTCAGTTACATATTAAAATCAAGGATATATGCTTTTTTTGATGTTGGCTCAGTTGCTTAGAGCATGGTAATAATAATACCGAGGACATGGGTTCAATGCCTATACAGGCCACTCACTTAAAAGTTGAACTTGATGATCCTTGTGGGTCCCTTTCAACTCAGAATAATCTGTGAATATCTATGAATGTAACTATCAAAATTGTTTTTCTGTGAAGCCTTTCATTTTTTATAATTTTTTGTTGGTTGCAATTTTTGAGCCAGCCACAAGTACAAGGAACCATTCTGAGCACTTAGGAAGGAACTAGTACAGTTCTTTCTCTAATTTGTTCTTCCTTTTTCTTTTCATAATGGCCAACCTTTAGGCATCTGCCTAACTTTTTGTCCAGTGAATACCTTCAGTGAAGCTGCTAGGAACTGGTTGTTTAAATCTATCCTGTAGGCTGGAAATTTTGTGGCAGTTACCTCTTTCACAGAAGAAACCAACATCTGGTATTTGTCTGCTGAAATGCTGACAGAACTGGCATGTCAGAAACACTGCCCTTCTCTGCCGCCCAAACTGGGCAGGTACCATTTGTGTGAAAGTTTAATAATACCCTTCAGATGTCAGTGGAGTTTGACTTGGTAAATAATGGGCTTGTAGTGTTCTGCGGTTAGCAGGTGGATGAAACCACATATCACTTCACTTGAAATCCATACCCAACAGTTTTGAAAACTGCAAATATTTTCAGGCAAATTATTATGATATCCTATTCCCTCTGAATGTTCATATGTAAAGGCATGGTATAGCTAAGATGGCATTGTTCTCTGGACATAAAGGTTGGGGCTGTAATTTGGCATTCATCAGGTCTCCTGACAGGTTTATGCACGGCTGTTTACATTTATAGGACCTAATGCATTCTGGACATTTATTGGTCATGAGGATGTTCTGTCTTCTGCATTATTTTTGTATATAGCTTTCAGTTTGACAGAATATTGCTATTGTAACTGCTAGGGAAACTAACTGGTAATAACATATGCTATTACCAGACAGTTAAATTGCAAAAGGCCAAGAATTAACAATTTTGCTATTTATGTGGCACACTAATTTTTCTGCAAAAGGAAATACACATTGCTGAATAATTTAAATCCCACTTCCCCTGCAAGTCTATAATCTCTGCCCTACAGAGACTGGAGTACATTCTACTGTGAGCATTGTGCAAAAGATTAGTAACTCCGTTGTGGCAGTGCTTCTATAACAGTGTGAATTGCACTTTGAATTTGTCTTCCCATCTGAGAGAGCATCTCATTATACTTACAAAATCTATTTTAAATTATACTTTTAAAATTCTCAGTTGAAGGATAATTACATAAAAAGGTGAAGATTAAATAAATTGTTTGAAGTCATATCAGCAAATCATTTTAATGAGAACATTCTTTCTTCTTGCATTTGGAAAGAATGTGTATTTTATTCCCACCATGTTTTGTTCCAGTCAGTCAAACCCAGCAATGGCTGGATACAATTTTTCACAATACAATCTAGATGGGAAATGTGTGATAAGCCCTGCTTTGTGCCGTGAAATTATGCAGGCTCTCTAATAGGTAGCTTGTTAGCTATCTTGAGGCTGAAAAGTGTTTTATACAAAACCTTATATAAACCAAAAACTTATATAAGATGAAAACTTGATTTTTTTCATAAGTAGTGCTGAGCCGAAAATTATTACTTCTTGTTCATCAGATTAAATTGTGAAGGAGTACACACATAAGGTCCTTAGGCACATTTTTAATAGCAACATTGCATTTCTTTCACTCCTTTTTGCCCTATTTGCTCTTTTTTTAGCTTAATTATTGAAATTTAGGAAGCATAATAGCTAGTCTATTTAATGGTACATCATTATCTTCCCATAGCTTAATGCATACTATTCATTCTCTCATATTATTCGTTAATCCATTATATTTATTCTTTTCTAGTCTTTGTGTAACAATGTAAGGAATCAGACTTTCACTGTACAAATTAATATTTTTCAATATTGAAAGATCCCAATTAATATCAGTGACCTGTCAACTTGATGGTTAGGTTGTTGGTAGTATTTCATGTTACTTGGACACTGTAAGAGCTCTTGTTTATTTCTCTGGACGTTGGATGTTGGAGCTAGTGCTGTGCAGAGCATGGTGCAAAAGCTGCAGAGTAGCAGTCTCAAAAATATAGCAAACTTATTGAAAATAAGAATGATTTGTTTACACCCAGTGGACATTTATTTATGGTTTCTGTGTGAATAGGGTTGTATTTATGTGGAACAATTGCATTTAATACTTTCTCTTATAAAATAAATGGGCCAGGTCCTTCGAGGTAAGGGTAGATTTGGGAGGTTGTTGGGAGTGCACTTTGCTTCTGGCAGTTATTTTCCAGCAGAGCACAGTTCGTGGGCTATAGCTGCTGCTGCAGCCTTGGCTGAGGTCTGCCATGCCTGGGTGGGGTGGCAGGAGCTCTCTTTGCTTGGGGACAGAGTTCTGGGGTCATGTCAGGGCAGACAGGCTGTTCCAACTCATGTCCCTAGCTGTATTCCTGGGCTATAAAGGGATTGGCAAGAGGTGGTTTTACTGCTTTTTCCTTTTTATTTTTATTTTGTTATTTGCACACAAATCATTCTAGAAGATTACTTCACAGTTATTAATGATTGGTGAGGCACAGGGTTTGGGTTCAGATCCAGATGTGAACTTCAGAGCCAGCTGGGAGATATTTGGACCTGCATTTCTGACTTATGTCACTTACTATTCTTTTTCATATTTTTTATTTCCCAGGATGAGTTTATGTAAACTCTTCAATTTGAAATCGTTGTTTCAGGTCACTCTTCATTTTGCAGCATCCATAGATTTTGCTTGGCATTTAAAGTAGAATTCACTTAAAAGTTAGTTTTTATTCTATGCCTTTCTGAACTTCTATAGCTGTGAGGTGCCCATATTTAAAACTAATAAAATAATAAATATATAATGAAAGAGTAAATCATAAAGTCCAAAATGGACACCAGTGTTTATTAAAAACTTGTGTCTCCCAGGAATTGAAAGTATAGCCCCAATTCGACAGAAAGTGGAATGTGTGCTGACTTTTAGATACAAAAAGTTGTCCCAGTACAGGGTTTTAGGCTAGAACACTCAACACCTTGCATACTTGGCCTCTAACTGCATACACGTTCATGAGCTGTTATTCCATGTGCATACTGAACACCAGTTAGACTTCATAAAGCTATGCAGGCATTTTGGAAAAGAAGGCTCACTACAGTTTTAAAATCAACTTTCACCATCTGCTTGGGAAAAGCAGTGAGTCAGTTTCTTATGAACTTGGCAATTAAATATGCTAAAATGTAGTAGTAGCAGGATAAAACATTTGCCATACCTATTAAGAACAAAAACTAAAATCCAGCTAAATAACACCAAATCTCTGACAAGGAGCTGCCATCTGGTTACCAGGTGAAACAAAACTCTTGTTACTCATTGGAATGGATTTTTAGTGATAAATTTTAAAGTAACAGTAGTTATATTCTGATTAGAAAAGCAAATTTCTTATTTCAAGTATTTAAAAAGTTGCAAAATATGTAAGTCTGTATATTATGGGCTCCTTTATTTTGATTAATTATCTGGCTTTTGTTTTCAGATTTTTTAAATTGTTTTTAGAAAATAGCAAAAACTGAAGAAATTTTACCAGTTCTCTGATCTTACAGAGATTAGAGTCTGCACAAGGACATAGTAGACTGCTCTTCCAATTCTTGGGATAATGAAATCACAGCTTTTGCTTGGTAAAATGTCATTTTGCTCTTTATAGTAATAAAGGAAAGCTAGCAAATCTTTTAAGGATAAGTCAGGATTTCAGATATTCTGGAAAATGGTGTTGAGGAATAGACTTGCTTCTAAGTCTCATTTGTGTGTTTAATTTCAAGAGTCAGTGCCTTGGGGTATTCTATCAAGAATCATTTCAATGGAGAACTCTGCATAGCAGAGGAGGAATACAGTGAACATAGTGCTTTCAAACAAGTACACTTCAGTAGCTGGTGTAGGTGTGCAGGTTCTTGTTGCTGCTCCTACTAGGAGGAGATAGTTGTCATAACCATGGGAACAGAGGAGATCACAGCTGTTTAATATATACTTGCTGGTTAAGTAAAGGACTCCATGAGTGGGCTTCATCTTATCCAGCCTTAAAAGGGCAGATCTGTCTGTCTAGACTAACTTCTTTAACTCATTTTATAGTGAATGGAGGGAAACTTGCAATTGCTGGGTTGATTCAGCAGCCCTTGTGTTAAGCTGCTGTGAACCACCTCTAGAATCTCTTCCCTTCCATGAAGTCTAAGAGAAGTGTAGACATTTAGATACTTAATCTTTAAAAAGTTTTGGTTAGAACAAGTGACTCCCAGCTTATGTAGTTAAAACTATCTAGTTCATTGTGCCTCTACTAAAAGCATACTAGAGAATGGTTGGAGGCTGCAGCTACCTTTCCAGCATTGTGCTTGCAAACTGTTTCCAAATTCTCTTTCCAACCTTTTCTTTTCTGGATAGTGTTTAGTTGCTATGATTAATAGGTCAAAGGTTTTTTGTACATAGTTCAACTTGGTGACATGTTCTTAAGTGTTCTGAACCAGTTTGCCTGAAGGTGTCCTTGCCAATTCTAAGCTACACTTCTTTCTGGTGGTGTGACACCCATAATCTTATGTCTCATGGGGAAGAAGGTAGAGGAATCTGTTCGCAAACTCAGCTTTTCTTCTGGATGTTCAACCCTTAAAATATGCTTCTACAGTCTCTGGAGTGCTAGATGTGTCTGCATTTATACGTCTGCCTTCCCACTGATGTAACAAATTCTGATATGACACTGAGATCAAATCTCTGACCTTGATTCGTATGGGAGAGAGAGTGGCAATTTTTGCAGTCAAAATGTTATTCCAAATCATACTCAAGTGTGTCAGCTACTGAACTAAGTATGTCTGCTGATAATATCCCTTGTTTGTTAGAGATTATCTGCATTTTCTCCTCGCATTCAGAAATTACTTTGTTGCCTATAATCCTCAACAGTTCTCATATCTTAGAGATGATTTCTTCAGTGCTTTGGGGATTACTCCATGCTTAGCTCTTAAGTTTACCTGAGTCAAATGTTGTATAAATACAACTAACAGCATATTTACAAACATAGCATCATCCTACTTTAGTGAAGACATGCTGAAAATGTAGATATTCCAAAAGTGACTGCTTCCACATTGTTGATATACTGTGAATAGGAGGTCACAGATATGAAGCTCAACTAGATCTGTAATAATCTTTACTAAGAGTGCTACTTCCAGTGGAATAAACTTGCAATTTCTGGGTGCTTATTTTGAATCTTCAGAGCGTGTCTGCCATATAAGTTCTGCGTAGCCTTCTGGTCAGTAATTTTTCTCTCATCTCATGAAGTGTTGCAAATTTCATAAAAAGGCTTGTAGTCACTGGGTGTGTTATCAATTTATACTAACACTGCTCTGATACTCAATGGCACAATCAAAAGCCATGATTCCATTTCCTAAAACCAAATTGCTCTCTATAAAATATAGATTTATAATTCATAATTTCAGAGAATTTATAATTTCAGAGAAATTTTAAACATGTGTATCAACCATTATGGTCCATTCAAAGATTTCTCGTAAATACCCTCTCTTTGCTCAATGGACAGATGAAATTTAAGAATAAAATGAAGTCAAGGTATTTGTAGAAAAGTTGGAATTTCAGATTTTTTGAAGCATATTGACAGTATATAGGTATTATCCTGCAGAAATAAAGCATCATAGAATTGATTGTTCTCTTCTTCAAATTGTGAAAATCCAGTATTTTGTCTCAAAATTAAATTTTGCCTGCCAAACAAAAGCTAGGTATGCAGTTGAAGTTTTAACAGGAGAGATACCAGAATTCTGCATGGCATGGTCATCAGAGGTTTACCTTACAAGATGTTAACTTACATGGACAAAGTATCTCTTTAATGAGGACCCTTTAAGTCCATGAAGAAAAGCCTCATTTGCTCCATGCTGTGTACACCCTGGTAGTTATTATGGTGGAAGCAGAATCAATGGTCTACTTTTTTCTGGTTGTAATACTCATAAATTCTCAGTCATTCCACAGTGTACTGAAGTGGCAGGTATTTTAAGAGGATAGGTAGATATGCACAGCTCAGATTTCTTATTAACCACTCATCTCACCTAACTGATTACTTCTGGAAAGCATAGAACCTTCCTCTCATACTGCTGAAAAAAATAATAGAGAGATAAGAAATATAGTTTCTCCCACTTTTTACCATAATGGGCATTACAAACTTTCTGTAAGTTTATTACTTTCTGTAAGTTTATTACTTTCTGTAATCATGCTGAAAATTTCTCAAGAATCAAAGTTTGAACAGAAAATGAGTAGATTTTAAATCAGCATTACATAGCACACTGGCTACATCATAGGCTCATAAACAGAGAGATGAATTATTTTCCTGAATCTTGGATTATAATGGCATTTTGGTGTGGTGTCTTTTTTGATGAAATATAGCTAGGTGATTCTTTTTCTGATGAACTGTGAGGTTTGCAGTTGCTTTCTACTGATTCTTCTATTGATAGAAAAATCGTACTTCTGAGAATGTCAATTTAAATAATTTCTAAACATCCTTCTACTTTGACTTTTTTGGCATGCCTTATTGAAGGGGTAGTTAAGGGATATTTTTCACACTTTTTAAATTTTTTTTTAACCTGTATAGCTATGACACCTGTTTTTAGTACATGAAACATGCTGTGCAACAACTTTTAAATTCTATTTCCAAAATTTACTTTAGCTGTAGCCAACTAATTCATAATTCTCCAGGTACTCGAGAATTCTGCAAAAATAGGGGAAACTGAATATGGAATTTTAAAGGGACTAGATTTACAGGGACATGTAGTCCACTGTTTGGGGTATGTTGTTCAAAACCTGGCAGCCGGGATTGAACAATTGTTATGGCTTGTGGGAATATTCTAGCTCCAATGGCTAGAGTGTAAAAGGTAATGTACTTGTGGAGGCAGTGACCACTGCACACTCCCAGGATGATGTAGATGTAGACATAGATATATACAGGGGAAAAGGAAGAAAATGTAAGGTTTTGTGAAAACTCAAGATCTCAAGATATCATTTGATTTTCATCATATTTTCATTTGATAAATTCTAAATGAAAGTGTTTTTCTGTTTTGCTGTTGCTGAAAGAATATTTTTGGTTTCCATGCATTTTGTGCTTGCATTGAACAAAATATCTGACCAAAAGAAAACAGCATGTTTCTTTTATAGATAGTATAAGGTAACAAACCAAAGTCTTAGTCCTGAAAAATTAGAGGAAATAACTGCTTCTGTACAAATTGCCTATGAGACTCATAAATTAGATCTCTCTTTTTGCCTCAAGTAATTTGATTGTGCAGTGAAAGTGTGAATGGCTTGCTCAAAGATTATCCCTTAATGCTTTTTTATGTTTTATATAAACCATAATTATTCAGAGGAGTGACTGCAGTCTGGTGGGTGGGACAGTCACCTAGAAGGGTGAAATGTTGCAATGAATAATAAAGGTTTCAAGGGGCAGTATTAGCTAAAGAACCTGAGAGTACCATACACTACTGGAAGATGAAGGTATTCCTTCAGCTACGTTCAGGGACATGAGTGTGGATTTTCCATATTCTGGATGACTGACTTTTGTTTATTTAGTTTGATTTATTTTTTTTCCTTCTCACAGCTGCCTGTGTGACCTCAGTGTAAATGTCTGTATAATTTTAATCAATGAAACCGTATTTTCTCAGTGAGTGAGCTATAGGAGTTTCTTTCTGCTTTAAGTAAGTAAATTCCATCCCTCTCTTAATGCATTTTCCAGGTTGAAAAGTTAGGGTCTTTTTAAAGTTAGTTTGAACTAAAATTCTCTTCTGTATTCCCTACTTTTCTGCTCATTAATCTATATATACACCTATTGACATCACTCAAGCTAGAAGACAGCAATAATAAAATAAAGCATTTTAATTTTAAGTGGTGTTTGACAAAATTTGTATTTAGAGGAATGGGCTAAAATAGAAAAAAGAATTATACTGAAACTCAGAGACTAACCTTTTCCTTTCTTATACTTCCTGTAGAAGAGTGTTTCTGAATCACAGCCATCATGAGAAATGTCCCATTTGTCTTTTACCTCACGTAAGAAATTTTCATTATAGCTGAACAAAGAATGGGTATTTGATGAGCTTAATATGGTTGACACTACGCTGCAAATATATAGTGGTTTATATTTATAAAAACGATAAATTTTGGGTGAGTTGCTTTCCCACTACATTCCACTGTTTTTTCATGTAAATACTTTGCACATATTGCAGTTTGGGATGACTGCTAAACTTTGAGGTCATGGCATACAATTTAGGTTCATCAGCTCTCTGTTATCTTAGGTGAAG
>JAWWTY010000037.1:31932714-31961507 GCA_035222235.1 Margarornis squamiger | reverse complement strand
GAATGGGTATTTGATGAGCTTAATATGGTTGACACTACGCTGCAAATATATAGTGGTTTATATTTATAAAAACGATACATTTTGGGTGAGTTGCTTTCCCACTACATTCCACTGTTTGTTCATGTAAATACTTTGCACATATTGCAGTTAATGTGATGACGAATAGTTTGGGATGACTGCTAAACTTTGAGGTCATGGCATACAATTTAGGTTCATCAGCTCTCTGTTATCTTAGGTGAAGTACAATGAAAATATATGATTGGAAAAAGGATGCTGGTTTCACTTAGTGTGCAAAGAATTGTCCTTTAGACACTTTCTTTCAACTAGATTTTAGTCCTTTTTCTATTGAAGAAGCTTGAATTGCTACCATCAAATAAAATATATTAGACTGTATATACAAGAGCAACCCAGCTACTGCTGGATATACCTGAAGACAATAATTTTAAAGATTCATGCCTCTTCTTTTTTGAAGAATTATTTCTGGAATGAGAATTAATCCTCATTCCTGCCATTTACAGGAGACTGAGTCTTACAGCATTTGGGCTAGATGATGAAAACAAAACATGCATTGCAGTGATACCAGTGAAACAGGATGGGGCACATACTATTACCTATTAAAAAAACCCAGAAAAAAACCTCAGAAGAAGCAGTCTTAATAGACTTTTATTTCCATTTATGTTAGTGGCTTTTTGTTAAAGATATATATTTCTGTGGTAACTTTCATTGTTTAGGTAGCATTTTTTAATTCACTTGAGGCTAACCTATCTTGACCTTGAAATTTCAAAGCTTACGTAAGGAAAGTATGGGCAAAATCCACTTTCCAGAATTTGTCACTTGTTTTATGAAAATTGTATTCCCAGTTCAGCATTTATATTAATTACACATGAACAACAGTGATATAAGCGAATTTATCATACTCATTATAGCTATTCAGAGTAATAACTGTACAGGAACTGTACATTCAGAGTAATAACTCCACAGCATCTGTGGACAATTTGGAAAAAAAAAAAAAGCATAAAATAAACATGTAAGCCCCACTGATGATTTCCAAATCAAAAATTTGGCAATACTTGTCAAATCTGATTGTCCAGAAATTTAGGTTCATCTGTTTCAAGCCTTTAATACATGGAAATAGATCCCTTTGTTTCCTTTAGAAATCATATTTTTAATGAAACTACAAGATAGTAGTTAATCTTTATGAAGTAAAGGATAATAAAAATTGAAGTTCTTATCTAATTATTGGACTTTGGGAGCTTTCAGAGAAACATCAATTATCAAGGACCTAGAGAAACACTGGGAGAGCTGTGCTTACTTCCTGTGCAACAGAGTACTGAAGTGGAGGCCCACTGTTAGCAATCACAACTGCAAATTATGCAAGGAACAATGTAAAACCAGAAAACATCCCTTCTTTGCATCAGAGTTGTAAGAAGAGTTTTCACCTTTTACTAGCAAGGATTATGGGAAGCACAAGGCAGATAGCTGTTAAAATGAAATAAAACTAACTTATGCAGAAGAAAGTACACATCAGCTTAGACTGTGGTTTTTTTTGTTTTTTTTTTTCCTCTTCAAATTATGAGAGCTGTGGGGATTTTCCAAAATTAAAGCAGCATCTAATGAACTGCTGATCTCAGTATCATACATATAGTTTTCTGCACGTCTGGTAAACACCTAATCATTTCTTTTGATGGTGATTGCAGTGTCTTTATTTCTGACTGAATTTTTGTGGAAATACTATTTTATAATTTTTTCTTAGTAAGTAATGTATGTACAGTATTATACCTGTGTTCTTGTAAAATATAATGCTCCCTATTTAAAATTAAGTCATGGTTTCATTGAAACAGCATTCCAAACCCTTTTACCTCACCATTTATCTTTAAAAGTTTGGGTAATTTTCTGTTGCCTTTCATTTATGGCCCTTTCTATGTTGTACTAGGTAATTCTCTTTTTTACCTAAACACCCTTTTCAGGTCTTGCACATTTAGAGAGTAATTAATGTTTGCTTATTATAAGAGACACATATAAAGCCTTTCTAAGACAGCACTAAAAGAATCATAGTGGACTGTACTGCTCATATATGTTACCAAATTTAGACTGTTACTGGCAGCAAAATAGTCATTACTTGCTTGAGTTCCTAGACAGTTCCAATTAATTATTATATGATGAAGAATGGGGAGGGAAAAAGCCTCTCTTTAATCATAAATACTACAAATAGTGGCTATAACCCCTTGTTTAGAAACAAGATGTATGAAATTCTGAATGTCCTTGTGTCTAACACTGGAGCTACTAATGCAATTGCTACGAAAGTATAATGACATAGCCCTTTTTAATAATAATATACAAATGAAAGTAGTAAATTTTTTTATTCCACTAAGCATGCCAAGCATGCTAAGAATGCCAATGAAGAATTTGTTAGAAATAGTTTAACCTGTTAAATGTAAATATGGCAAAATCTGAGGACTTTCTGGTCCAAATGTGTATTACAGAACAAAACCACCTTGATTCATATTCAGTTTACTCTAATAAAATTCTAATTTAAGGACATTTTACATTCATAGGTTGAAATAAAAGAATTTTGATCGAATTATATGACCTTTATTTCTTTGGATAAAGTCAACTGAAGTGTACTTGGGCTTAATCCTTAGCTCAAATCCTGTCTGCCAGGGCAACATGAAGTCTCCGCCTTCCCTCTGGGCCAGGGAATGTAGTGGGATGAGCAGTGCACGTCCTTGCTGGCCAGTGTCTGCCCCACTGCCAGTCAGTAATTCCCTGGACCTTCCCTTTTGGCCCGTCATTTTCTGTTATTCACCTAAAAGGGTCAGCCTACTCATCTTAGAAGTGTGGTTCCTGGTGACGGCTACCAGACTCAGCGGAAAACTGTTGATAACCCAAGGGATGAGAATGGCAGGCATGGAGTCAGTAAAGCATCCAGTTTGACAGTTTTACAATGAGCTGTACTTTCCTTCAACAGTAAATTTGCTTGTAGATTAGGTAATATTCACTGTGAAAAAAAGACAGAAAGGCTCTTGTTAATTTTGTGCATTGAAAGAAAAGGATTTTACTGTTTCACAAAAAGGAACAATTCACTGGGTAATTTGAAGTAATTTCTTCTGTACTTTATGCTCTAAATTAGGGGGATGTACTGCAGGTAGCTGACTTTGGTACACAAGCTGTCTTTTTCCTTTGCTGCGGTGTCACAGTAGGAATAATGGCCTTAAAATGCAGATCCAGTCTTGTTTGAGGGCCTCCTGAGTGACAGGTCCCTTTCAACATGCCATTGAGGTTTGCTGAGGATCTGAAAAGACTTTTCAGATTAATCACAACCATCTTATCCATGTATAAAATAATTATAATAATTATCTCCTTTCTCATGAGATTATAGGGCTGCATCTACATTAGCAAACAGTTTATCTCTACAGAAGTGATTTTGTAGACCCAAACTGTTGTTGCTGAGGGCATGATGTCCACATTATATTAATTTAGTGGAGAAAAAGGTTGTTTTTGACTAGTCCTAGTCCCCAGAACTGAACACGTCTAAACTTGGAGTGCATTAGGTGCACTCTTGGGCTCATCCTCTTCTTTATTTTCATCTAAAAGGGATTAATTTGCTGTGAATCATTCCAGAGTCATTCCATAATGTGATCCACATCATAATAAATGGAGACAACTCAAAAATTTGTTTGAAAAGTGAAGTCCAGCTCCAAGCTGAAATGCCAGCATAAATACATCTTCCAAGAGTCTCTGATCCAGAGCACTAGAGGAAAACACACTATTGATTTGCTTTGTCATTTTTTCTGCTGCTGTGCTCTACCTACAAATCCCAAGCTACACATCATGCAGCAGGAAACTAGGTACAGACTTTTAAGAAGTGCTGGTTATGACTAGCTATTTCATGAGCTCCTGGCCATATTAAAATGCCATTGCAAGGCTGGCATACTACATCCCAAGGAGAGCGCATTATTTCTTGAGGTAGACTCACTTGAATGGAAATCAGGATTGTAGGTCTGTGTGACTTACATAGCTGTTGTTGCCCTTCAAAAGAGGATATTTGAAAAGGAGCTAGGAAATTGATTTGATTTTTCAAGAAGGACTGGGTGTCATTTTGATACTTCAGCTATCACCAGAAAAATCCATACCTGACTTGAATTCATTCTAGCAAGCCAGCACAAGAATACTGGTGGGTTTTTTTGTTGTTGTTTGTTTGTTTGTTTTTTGTTTGGTTTTTTTTTGTTTGTTTGTTTGTTTGGGTTTTTTTTGTTGTTGTTTTTTTTTTCCAGTTTGAGCTGGTATTAATAATTTCTTTCTCTTTCAGAACACTGCCAAGAAAGTACAGACTGAGAGTCAAATTGTGTGGCATATCGGATGATTCTCAAGATAGCATTAGTTATTGTAGTCTGTGAGAAAGATTACATAATATGGCAGGGCCAAACCCCCACTAATATTTGATAAAACCCTGTGTCTAGAGAGAAAAGCCATTTTAGTTTTCTATGAGTAAACTAAAATGTCAGGTTTTCTTCATGTGCCTCTGCGGGCATACCTCTGCTGAGTACAAAGTTCTGTATCTGGATTAACTGCTGGACTTCATGTTCTACTTCCCAGCTGGTAGCTGCAGGTTGCTTTGCAGACTGAATTCCTTTCTTTAGCATCTCTCAGAGTGAAAAAAAATCTTTTTTGATGCACCTGCTCAGTAATAGAGATTTGCATTATGTACCAGATCCATGTTTTGGAAGAGCGTGGTCTAACTTTGATCTCACTTTTTTTCACTGAAAGTGGTGTCTATGTTGGCTGTGACAAATGAGCATGTGTTAGGACTTGACATTAAAAGAGTGGGAGAATGTGTTCCAACTGCGTCTCAACTAGGTTTAATCTCAGTTGACAACTCTTCTATCTACTTAGTGCGTTATGTCAGCTGTTAGAGCTATTTTTGTCATCGCACAAGCAAGCTTCATATTTTTGTGTGATTTGAGAAACCTGTCAATTTTATTTACAGTTGAACCTTCACCTTCAACTGTGGCCCAAAATGTGTAGGAGTCAGGTAGAAAACATAGATTAGGCTCAGACTTCCCTATTATTTGTCAGAAGTGCTACTACGCCTATTGACCAATATAATTGTCATGAAAATAGCAGGGGGGAGCTAAGTCTGAGTCTTGCTTCCCTGTTCATCTGCAGAGGTCTGTCACAGTGTTACTTGCCAGAAGAATTCTTCTGAAAAACAAAATTTTAACTTTCAGTCAGGAATTCATCCAGTAGAATATGAACATACAAATTTTGGGTCTGGGAAGATCATGTAATATGACAATCTGTCTTTATCCATGCTCATATCCATGTAAGAATCCCAGAATTAGCCCTTCACTACTACTTGAAAGGCATTATGTTTAAGATTGTAATCACTTTAAATAGATTAAATAACAATTGAGATTTTTAAATTCCTGTATCCACACTTTTAAAATACTTCTAATGGTATTATTTTTTTCTGTTTTTATCTTAAAATACTTGTACTTGAAAGTACATAGGTTTTTGTTTCTACATTTTCCACATTTTCCATATTTTCTACATTTCTGCTCTTGTGGAAATAAGACTTCTTCATATCTTGACAATTGTGATACTTGCCACTCTTATATTTCCATGATGTCAGTGTTAAAAACAGGATAATATGAAGATTTTAAATTTAAAATATGAGTGATAAAAAAATAAGGAGGAATATTCATCTTAATCAGATGTTCATCAGCATGGCCAGTTTTTGAATTGAACACAGCATGGGGTCAGGTAAGTGGTGAGGAGCCTCATAGGTTTTTTTCACTGTGAATTGCTGTGACTTTTGGGTTTTTTTTGAGGAGAGTGAAATGACCTGGAAAAAAGCACTTCATTAATCCACTTTCGAAGAACTTGCTAATAGTTTTCTTCATAAAAAACCCCCTAGCTCTTGCATTGCTGTACTAGTGTACAAAAACTAAATAGATGTAGAGACAAGCCTGGAGGAGACCTCCTGAATCACTGAGCTAAGTCTCCTGATCCTGGCTGCTGGCAAGATATCATCTAATCCATTTCTTATGAATATTTTTTGCCCTCACTGTGTTTATTTCCTTTCCTTGATTTCTCTGTTTCCCTTCAGCCTTTGCTTTGCTTCACAAGCCAGACTCTTTAAAACTCCCCCTATGGTAGAGATTTTATTCCTTTGACCAGAAGATTGTCCCCATATATTTTGTGGGTTTAGTTTTTCTTTCATGAAGATGAATGGCCAGAATTGTATAGATTATTCTGAATGATAGTTTAAGAAACTTCATACTTACCCTTCTGTGTCTATTAGAAATATATAATTCAGTAATTTAGAGGATTTGCTTTTTTCACAACCATCTCATATCATTGTGACCTGCTCCTGGTGATCAGCTAAAATAAACCAATTGTTGTTTCAGGTAATGGGTTTCCAATTTGTGGCAGAAATGTTATTAATCCCTGATACTCCCTTTCAGTGCTACCTGCAGTTACTGCACCTGAATTCACCTTTCGATTCTTGTAGTAATCTACAGTGTCTTCAGTTTAACGTATAAGTTCGGGAGTGACACTGTAGAAAACGCTTTATCTAAATCCTGACAAATTATATCTACTTCATTTCTTTGTCTGGAAAATCAGTTATCAAAAAAGCTGTCAAGTTAGTCTGGCACAAGCTACCCTTGGTAGCACAGCTACATTTTATCTCATATTCTATTTACTTCCCTGTCTTTAATTTATCTTTTTTTCTTCAAAGGCTTCAAAGCCCTTGCAAACTGAAGAGGTCAGACTAATAGGCTTACACTTGCCCAGATCATTTTCATCCTTGCTTTTAAATATGAGCACTTCAGTTGCCATTCTCCACTAATATTTGATGTTTTCTCTGCCTTGATAGATTTGGAGGCTTATTTCTGCCACTGCAATGGCCTTTATGAAATCACAGTACCTAGTGATTCAGGTCTCAGTGAGACATTTTGTTCAAAGCCCATTGCACATTTATCTTTTTATTTTTCAGTTAAGCTTTTGATTGGTTAGAGAGATACGAATAAAAAAACCCCAAACATCTGCAGAAGGATTACATGTGAGATATAAGCAAATACTACTGCCATGATGATTAAGTGAATAGCTAGTATCCCCTGCAACTTAAAGCTCCCTTAAGCATAGAAACTGGGAAAAAATAAGTTTAAAGTGGCATAATAATATCAGAGGAAATTATGAGTCTGGGAGCCTAAGTACCCTCTAATACTGAACACTTTATTTCACAGGCGTGTAGGACATCACTGGGGAGATTAAATATATTAAAATATCTTCCATGTCTAACTATTCTGTAATGATTTATGTTAGCATCTAAATACACAATGAATGGCATGTGTAGGTCTAATGCTAGATTATTATTATTACTTTTATATTTTCATAAATACATAGAAATATATAATCTAACTCCCCCAAAACTCATGAGATTTTCTTTCTCTGCTCTGAGTAATGTGTCAGCATCAATGTTCTTCAGGTGAACACTTTTGCTGGTCTTCATGAAATGACCAAGAAATAAATTTAATGTATACACAGTCAAATACTTCTGTATTATTTGAGTTGAAGTTGACTAGGAGGGCTGTGCATTTCTTGTTTACTCTTTATTTGCCTTCTTCGTTGCTTTCAGTTAGGTATTGCATCAGAAAATTAATGAAGGTGAAAATTACAATCAACTGTGTCTACAAAGAACTGGGGTTAATCTGGGAACAGGGGAGATTAACACTGATAGCAGTTTAGAGGAAAGACCTAAGTTTTCAAGGTGATATAATCAGAACCATACATACTCTTTTGGAAGAAATAAGTTTTCTCCATCATCTCTCAGTGTTTCTTGCTGGAAGGTAGAATGCAGCTAGGTGGCTAAAGCATTTTATATCTCTGACAATTTGAGCATTCATGCTTATCAGATTCTGGAAACAATAATATATATGTAAATTTCACATCCAAGTGCTGTGAGACTGTTGGCAAATGTAATTACCTGTATGTGCATCTGTCTACAGTTTCTCTCTACTGGGAAACTAATTGAAGTATGTATAGAAGAATGTTCTTTTGTTTATTATATGTTTTCATATATTCCATAACTGTTTATTCTCCCCATTCTTGAAATATTTTCTTTTCTGTCTCTTCTTATAAAACCTCACTTGATAATAAGTTTTCAAGAATTCATGTTGTGTACATATATTTCTGGGAAAATATATGCTTAAATTTAAGTATGTGTTTAAGTTACACTGATTTAAATAAAAGTATGGGCATGCATATCAATCATATGCTTAAATACTTCTGGCAAGAAGATTTCATTTGCTTCAGTGCCTTAAGTCTTAGTACAGTAGCCTTTCAAAAGTCCTCTTTATGACATTAAAGCCTGAATTTCTTCAATCTGCTTCTACTGCTACACTTTAACTGAAAGTAACAGTGACAACATTATTGTATTCGTCTGTCTATAGTGCTTTAACTATTTCTGAATATTTCTCAATAGTGGGGCTAAGCTTATTCTGGTCACTTATTCTGGCTAGTGAGAGATCCACAGTAGTAAACAAGAACTTTTTGGAAACAAACCCCCAAAAACCCCACCCCTTTTGCTGTGCATGCAGAGATTTGCTAAGTATCCATTCTTTGCTAGGCTAAACACCTATCATCTTTCTTTCCTTGGCCACCTAGATCAAAGAAAGCTTGTGAGAACAGGCCCATGTTTGTTTCTCAGCTTCAGTTTGGAATGAGTGCACCTTTTTTTGTGTGTCTTTTACAGGTGGTGATGTATGAAGCAGAAAGAAGATTGATTTTCACAGGCTACCTTGTACCTGAAGTAATGAGAGTGGCAATTTACTTGTTCACTGAGCAAACATGACAGGAATGTCAGAGAGGGAATTTATATATATGCAAATACAAAGGGGTCACATCAGTGTTACTTTTACAAAGTGACCTTATTCACCAGAGGGGCATTTTTAAATCTGCCTTAGCCTACACAGGAAAGGCTAAATAAAACTGCAAATATCTGCATTGCATGGGATGTAGAAACTAACACAACTAATAAATAATGCAAGATTCAACACAGTACAGAACATAATTTAACTGGCTGCATTATTTCTGTACAAGAGACGAGTGGTCTCAAGTGATTTCTACTACTCATTTAGGCTTTCTCTGAAGTGGCAAATAAAATATTTGTTGTAAAAAGAAAAGTAAGAGGATGTGGGACTATTTTCTATCAGGTTTTTTTATCTTAAGCATTTTGTCATGATTCAGTAGAGAAATAGGCATATGTGTCTCCATATGAACACTTGCATTCACAGGGTGTATGTGTTTGCAAAAGGAAAATGGATCTTACTGACAGTGAAAGTTTCCACATATGTAAAGCAGGAACGAATGAATTTTGATCAGTTTCACAGAAGCTGATGTTTGTAAAGAAAGGAAAGATAAGGAGCAACAGAGAAAAATGTAGTTACTTCTATGAAACAGATGAGAATTTTATTTGTGTATAAGCTCTTAAAGGTGTTACCCAAAATAGAAGAAAAGAACGACCCAGACAATATTAGTATAGGTAATGAAAGCTATTATTTCCTTATGGTTTTTTTTCTCCTCAATAATAAAGAAATATAAGAGTTTGGACTTCACCTAAAATCAGAAAGCAAGGTAATTTAGCACTGACCATACAATGTAAGGTAATTCCTGTGTTATTCTCTAATTCTGAACTTTTGGAAAGGTGGCTGATCTCAAGCCCAGAAGCAAAGAAGGAAGAAAGTCGAAACTCAAAAGCTTGTGGATACTATATTGAAAGCACACATCTGTTTATGGCCTTTTTAGTACAGCCAAATGGTTGGACCACATCTGCTGTTGAGAGGGAGCTGACAGCGAGGTGGAGCAGAGACAAGGAGAGCCTGTGCAACCTACGAGTATATTCACAGTTTGCTGTTGTTGAGCCACAGAGAGCAAGGGGAAGGATTTCTGTTGACATGGCAGCTTGTGAAGCTTCTCTCCAGCATCAGATGGGGTTTCACCCTGAGGAAAACTCCTGCAGTTTTTTGTCACTAATCACCAAAACAGTCTGTGCTTGAGCCCATGATACCAGAGTGGTGATGGTCTCATGACTTGTGCTTCAGAGAAAAGGAATCTTAGGGAGCAAAAGTAACAAATCCTATGAATGTATTCCCTGTGCTACGGTGTTAATGAGGGCTGGGCATGGCAGAGCCATGTCACACTCAGCCACTGTCTGAATTATGTGGATGACATCTTTTTGTTATATTTTGAATGTGTTCCTGAGCCACAAAATGAGCTACCCTTTTCTTTTTTTTTTGCCTCAAAGCACATTGAAAAATGAGCTCAAACACAGCAGCCTTTTATGTCCTCTTCTGTGTGAAAGTGCTGAGAATTTCTTGGGTTTATTTCCAATACGTTATGGTTAGAAATGAAGGAAATTTTTGTTGCACATTAAGTTTGTATTTGTGTGTAAAATTAATTTGCAAATGTAGGCATTTCCTATAGCATTGCTATTCTCCCTATTGATCAGCTTTGGCTTATGTGGCATTACTGAAGGCTGTAAGGATCATAGTGAGGGAGAAGTTCTGCAGAAAGGAAGGTAAATAGAAGACAAAAATGTCTCAAAGAGAAAACCATTCAGGTTAATAGCTATAGTTTGTCTGCGGAGTTCGGCATCACCTCTAGTAAAAGTAGACCTCATTTCAGAGCTCATTTATTCTATCTAACACAGCCGGTTATGTTAGTGTAATAACAGTACCATAATGGACTCAATTTTATTTTCTGGATGCACTTGCTTGGCATGGGTCAGCTTTGCAAGAGGTCAATAGTTATGTTTCAGAGCTGAGGTCAAATAATATCTAGTTCCAGTGTCTTCTCAGTGCTGTATCATGGACTGTTTTGCAAATCCAAGAAAACCATAACCAGAATCAGAGTTTCTGAGCCCAGGTGATAATGCATACACTCAGAAACTGAACATATCTCATGGCCTCTCCTTCTCTTCTAGCTGTTGGCTTGTTTGACTGATGAAGTGCATCCAACCCAACCACTCTGCTTCTTGGACCACAAACCCTTCATTTTTTTTTTTTTTTTTTTTCCCCTAGGGCTGTATTGCTACATTGTGGCTCCTCTGTGTAGCAGGACTGCTGGGAGCAGAGTTCTTCATACTTTGTGCTTATGCAGCCACTCGTCTGTCCTTGGATTGACCGTTGTGAGCAGACAATGAACACAACCACAGGTCTAGGTCTAGGGTTATGCAGCATAATTAGTTTGAAGCGTAACATAATCTTCCAACTTCTTTTATTTGAGCTGCTGTATGTTAGGAATGCTTTATCTTTTTCTTTTTCTTTTAATTTTTTTTTTTTATTATTATTATTTTATTTTTGACGTTTCTGCTGATGGCCTCTGAACTATTAGTCTCAAGTCAGAACTTGTACTTTCACTGATTTTTCTGTTAATTATGCTTATTATGGGATTACGAGTAGACAAAGTTCAGATTTTTGTCCTTCTAAAGGTGAATACGACAAATAACAAGTGCAGAATAATGTAACAGGCTTGTAGTATAGAAATGGTGTATTGTTTTTCCATGATTGGAAAACCCGCAATGGCACTGAGCCCAGATTTTCTATTTCAAAGCTGAAACCCTTCCCCTACTTTGCAGAAAACAGTCTCTTCTCACTCAGTGCTGGTTTATTCCTCTTTGGTATGCTGGGCTGTGTGCAGAGGTTTGTATCTTTCCTCTGCCATCCATGCTGAGGGGCTGCTGTTCACAGGCAGATAGGTTGGTTTTCTCTCTTTCCCCTGCTGCTCTTGTTTTTCCTTATGCATTTGCATTTTCTGATGTGCCTTTGCTGCCAGTCTCGCAGCACTGTGAGTGAATCTGGCATCAGCAAAATAGAGGAAGAAACTGTATTAGATTCAACCTTGCTTTAACGGTGCAAGTCCCACTTGGGTTTTGAGCAGTGTTATGCAGGTGAGGAAGAAAGACTTGATTTTAATGAGAGATGACTTGGCACCAGCAGCATAACAGGTGCAATATGAGAATCCAGAGTGAAAGAGTTAATTCATATTCTTTTCACAAAGATAGCTGTGAAAGAGCATATGCTGAATATGCATTCCAGTTTAATTTTTCTGTTCTTATTTACAGTGGCAAATAATGTATTTCCCTTTAGCTTTGAGTGCTTTGTAAGCCTGGAGCTGATGATGAATATGCAGTTTACACTCCAAAGTCACTGGAACCAGTGCAAGAAGGCAGAGCTTAGTGTGTTTCACAGCACACTGTGACTTCCCCTATGACTATTTATCAGTCAGGCTTTCAGAGGCACATGAAACATCCTAGCTACAGCACTTGCTTACTCCTCTCTCCTTGTGCCGGGTAAACAGGATATCTGAACCTCTGGGAAACACTCTTCAGATGTGTTACTTCTGTCAAAGGATGCTGAGTTCTGTTGAATTCAGGTGTAAAAGGGTTTGGCACACTTTTCAGTGAATTCTTAATTCAAGTAATTGTGTTTTCTTACACAGAGCCTGGTGTGGAAACTTAGAGGTGCTTAACAAGATCTCACCAATCTCCCAGAGAGCAAGATTGTTAATTTTGGGGGGAAGTGGTCTGTTTTTAAGTAGGTAAATCATGAATGGAGTTGTATGTGTCGGTGTTGCATTATCAGCACGTGGTTTTCTGTTAAAAAAGAAATTTGCTCAGAGGAAAGGAATTGTTTTGAAGGAATGGAAAATGGTTTCAGAGTTTAAACACACTACTGGTTAATTCTCTTATTAGAGCAGTCTGCATTTCACAGAGTTGTGGTTGCCCAAGATTGCACTGTACATAAGCAGAGCAAAATAGAGGTGCTTGAATTCCACTGGGGTTTTTATGAGCGTGAGTGGAGACAACTGTGCAACCATACTGAAGCAATGCATTTTTTTCTGCTCAGGACAACCTAGTTCCAGGCATTACAAAATAGCACCAATTTTGTTCAAGTGATCAAACTTGCAGCTTTTCTAGTATAAGTAGTTTGAAATAGGCAGCGTCATCCTATTGACCTATCAGCAGACACATGACCATCATGCAGGGCTGTTTCTTAGCTATCTCCCTAGGGTTCTTCTACAGAGAATGAAGTGAGAGAAGGATTCATTATTATACCTCTTGCCACTCTCTGCACAACTGCAATTTTTAAATACATGAGCCTGCATTTCTAAACTTGTCTCTTTCACAGGCGTGAGGGTATTTTGACTTTGGGGAAGCTACTGAAAGATAGAAAGGTCATGTGTTGTGCTTGAACCACCTCGATGGCTTATTGTCACAGTGAAAACATTGAGCAAGATGAGGGGAGCTGTGTGCAATTTCCCTTGGTGCAGTAAATCAAATCTTTTCATTACTCAATGGTAGACAGGGGAGAGACTAGTGAATCTGCTCTTCTTGAGTCCATGTTTCCAAAACATTCATGTCTTCCTAAGAGGATTTCTCTGTAGGAGGATTGGTATGTGTGCTAGAAGTCTATTCAAATCTGTGCCTTATGTGCCTCATGACTTGTGAGCACAATTCAAAAAAGCTGCAATCCCAAAAGCTAGAAACAACATTGTATGGTCAGAAAGAACCACATTGACCGTGACTGGCCCCAGACACAGTAGTGTAACTGCTCTGTTTATCAAAACCTGCTCATAGCTGCTTGGATTCATTGTTCTTGCCAGCTTTGGAGTCTGCTGTTATGAACACTGCTTGTACCTTGTGAGAAACTATGATGATGTTGAATTCTCCAGGTACTGGACCAGGGTGGAGGAATGCTGACAGACCAGTGAGGGAGGTTATGCCACTGCTCTATTAGGTGTACCTCATTTAGAGTTTAGCAGAATTTAAGACTTAACAGTTGTCAGCCAGGCACTCATAAAAACTTAGTCAATTCTCCCTAAGTTAAGCCAAGATTGTCTTTTAAAAAAGTCTTAAGATAAATATTTATTTTTGTGTATGTTTGTTTTCAGGATGAATAAGAGATACTTACAGAAAGCAACAAAAGGAAAACTGCTAATAATAATTTTCGTTGTAACGCTGTGGGGGAAATTAGCATCTGGGGCAAATCATCATAAAGGTAAGAAATTCTGTTTTGTTCTGTTGTACTTCTGTGTTTGTAGACTCTGTCAACAAATCCAGAAGTGCCTGGTCTGTGCAACCTTTTTTCCTTCACATGTTTGTGTCTCCTGATATTGATTCATAGAATGAGAGTTTTCAGTGGATAGGCTTTTATTAATTTATTGAGAGATTAAGTATTTCAGTACCATTTTCAGCATTCTCTGATTTTAGGTAATTTTGTAATGATGGTACAGTTGAAAATGGGATAAAAAAGGGTGGTAAAGTAAAAAATCAAATAATGAATACTGCTTGTCTCATAAAAATAGTTATCTCAGCAGATATGTGTGCTGCAAATGAATTCCTGGAATGAACCCTAGAAAGAAACAATTTTTAGTAATGTATATGATGCTACTGTGTGCAGTTATCTGTCAAAGCTAACTTCATGGATAATGTGTGCTGAACGTGATGGTTTCATCATAAAAAAAGACCATTGCTTTGCAGTGTTGTCTGACGTCTATGCTTCACTCCAAACACCAGACCAGGAACTTTGGTCATTTGTGACAATGTGAGATTTCTTTCTTCTTGGTCAGTCCTTAATATATATACACACCAGCATAAACTGTGATGGTTTATAGAAGCTTGTAAAAAGGTCTCTTCTTGTGTGTGTGTGTTTCTGTGAACTCTTAGTGCAAGGAACGAGCTCTCCAGATTCACATATTAATGTCTTCTTACAGGCTAATATAAATTGAAATGTGATCTGCAGTATAATATGATTTTGAACTCCATTTCTCATCATCATAGAGGATCTGTTTATCCACTTACACAAGATCAGAATAAACTCTAACAACTTGGATAAAGTAAGAGTGAGACATGAACGTTACTGAGACCTAAGGAATTAAATCCAAGATAAGGATTCCCAAAACACCAGTCAGTTAATTTCTCTGCATTCAAGTACATTTTATAACATTCACTCTGATACTAGGATTTTATAGGCAGACATTTTTCTGTTGTGTGTGGATATTTTTCTTCAAAATACCTCAGTGATTAAGGACTTTGGGAGACACTTTCTGCAAAGTCTTGTGCAAGGTGTAATTTGGTTGCAGACATAACAGATTCTGATGTGGTCCTGCAGGCCACTAAAGATGGACATCATGCCAGATAACAACTGTGCTGACATCCTTTGCTCAGCCTTTGTTTCCCCTCCAAACTGGAAAATGGATTTGTGCCTTGGCTCCCCAGTTTAGTTGTCTATTGGAAAAGAGACAAGATATCCTAGCCTGGATTCAGAATTCCTTTGTCTTTGATTATCTTTTTTGAAAAATCAAAAAGCCTATATCCAAAGCATTTTGATTTCATACACAAGGACTAGTTAAGCTGTGTTTGGTTCAATTGAGTTCAAACTTTTCCAAAGCATGCTTGCTGCTCTTTTTGAAAAATTGATGAGTAAAACCTATCACCAAGTATTTCATAGAAACAAATTATAATACTAAAGACTATTTGAGGAATTGGTACTTCATAATTAAGAATAAAATGATCCACCACCAATTTTAGCTTTTCTGTTCAAAGGAAACCCCAGCAAGAACTGTACCATTTATTATCCAGACAGTATTTGGCATTTGAGCCTCAGCCTCAGAGCAGAAATAACTTAAGAAATATTTAACTTAATCTTTTCAGATTTAAAAATAAGTATGTGCCTAAGTGCTCCTGCACAATCAGATTATTAGCTGTAGGGATTTCTTTACATTCCTGCAAGTTAATGAAAAGCTTCTTTTTATTTAATTTTAATTTTGCATGCCTTTAACAAAATATATGGATAAGTCTTGCAGGGAAAAATAATAGTAAGAAGTATGAATTGAGTGTTTAACTTGGAAAAGCAGCTATTGTCCCTGTCTAGTTTCTTCTGGAAAGAAAAAAAATATTCAGAAAGATTTTGGTTTCTGTATTTAATAAATCAGCTGCACTCACTGTATATGGGGGATTTTTTAAAAAGCACAAATCAGAGCTATGCAGCTCAAATACCATTGATTTCCAAAGATACTGGGAGTTTAGCTTCCTGTCATGTCACAGAAAATCTTCCTCCTACTCTCATGGCAGAAATGGAGCTAAGGTATCTTCAAGGAGAACTTGACACTCTTCACCTTTCCATGGAGTTTCCAAATACTGAGAAATGTGTGAGTTTCTTCAGTGCTAATTATCCCTGGAATCATTAATCTTCATTTTAAGAAGTCCTTACCAACATATTGACATGACAAACCCCAATGACTTTGAAGGAGCCCCTACAATTTCAAAAATCAATAATCTGCATTTTTAAAAAAATCTTTACTTTCCTATTGATTTGCTTGTATGATGCACTAGTTGCACTTACTCTCAAACCCGTCTCTTTTTCAGAAGGCTGTTGTAAAAGAAAAGAAGAAAAAGATTATTAGTGCATGAAAAATTGTTTAATGAGCATTCTGGTCTCCAGGCAGGCTTCAGGAGGAGTATAAACAGATGACTCTGACAGGTTTTCTCTATCCTGGTTACACTTACTTCAGGGGTATGGCACAAATGAGAACTCCCAAGTTAGGAGCAAGACAAACAGAGGCCGAGGCAGGGCATAGGGTACTAGGCTCTGAGGACCAGTCAAGCAAACCATCAGGGTTGCAAACTGGGATTTCAGATTACATCTTTTCAGTGTGATGTGGGTGACAAATCCATCTTTCTTTCTCTTGAGAAGTCTGATTTGAAGACACTTCTGCTCGTGCTATCTAGACTGATTGTTGAAGTTTCAACATTCTGAACAGAA
Organism: Margarornis squamiger; assembly: GCA_035222235.1. Lineage (NCBI taxonomy): Eukaryota > Metazoa > Chordata > Aves > Passeriformes > Furnariidae > Margarornis > Margarornis squamiger. The sequence goes on along the minus strand of JAWWTY010000037.1, from coordinate 31,944,678 downwards.
AGTCCAAGAGCTAAAAAAGATAAACACACAAAGCTCACTTTTTTTCTGCATACAGCATTAAGGATTTTCCTACATAATTCCTCCACATACTTACATTCTGTTTCTCCTGTCTTCTGTAAAAAAACCCCAATAACACTGCTTTTTCTTTTTCATTTTTCTGGGGACTCTTATGCTGGCTGATGGGTGCCTTATGCAAGCACACACACCTGTGAATCAACTCGCAGTTGCTACGTACGAGAAAAGAGGCGTATCAGTCTCCCAAAGGATGTTGTTAAGATTATGAGTCAGTCATGAAAACTGATCCTGATCCTCCTAATTATTGCAAGCCCTTGGAAAACAAACCTGTGCAAAGATACAGTGTTCACTGGTATATATGGCAGGCAGGCATTAATTCAGCATCGTTGTCTGTTTGCTATTTCTGTCATAGGGAACATGAATTGGTTTGGTGACTATTGTATCACAGACCTTGTTTAAGGTTTCAAGTGCTGGATTGGTACTTTTGGGAAAGAAATGTACTGATAGCGCCTTACAAGCATCCTTTGTAGACAACAGGCTACTGTGACACACAATTTCTACCCTAAAACTAAAAACTTTTTCACAATTTATATTTCTGTGAGCTTTTTGCGATTACTAAGTTTTTTTACATTGATCATGAATAAAATATTCTAACTAAATTAAGGGTGCTTTTAAATCTAAACATAGTTAAATATTTCTCAAAATACAAACCAATAAACTTTACATTAATTTTAAAACCCCAGGAAAAAAAGGTTATTTAAAAATATGGCTAATCATGAATGCTCACATGTCAGAAGGAACTTGCTATGAAACCAGAAAACACTCCAGGTATATAAATAAAGAAATTGAGTATTTTTGGACTTACAAGATGAAAAGTCATGATAATTTATTTCCATTTTAAAAAATGTCACTCAGAAGCTGAACTTACTCATCTGATGCTTATCATATAGTTAAAATAAGCTAAACTGTCATTTGGGATATAGAATTGCTGCTCCTACTTGCCTGTGAATTTGCACTAAATTTGAAGTCTGATGGAATGTCTTTCTATTTGCAAGGAGATAGTGAATCTTGGTTTCTCCTTGCAGAGGAGTAGCTGTTCTGAAACCCAGCTGAATGAAGGAGCCACCGAGCCTGTAAAGCTGCTGGCTGGGTCACTCTTCTTGATGAGTCTGCCTTCCTCAGCTGCCTTGCTGTGGCAGGAACTCTGCTGGCACTTGCGTTGTGATGTAGTTTGTTCCACACATGTGCCTGGAGTTTGGGAATGGGTATGACTATGAGAAGCAAGAAACCTAGTGGCAGCAGTGACAGGCTTTCAGTGGTACTAATGTGTTTATGCCCATAGCTGTACTTTCATTGGTGGTCATCCTCTTCCCTGTTCACCAGTTCTCTTTCCTTTTGTTTAGTGAAAAGAGTACAAATGAAATGTGCAGGACTATACTGCAAAGACTAAGTCTGAAGATTTCAACTCTTTGTGAAACTGAGTGAGAAATGCAGCTTAATTGTAATCATTGTGCCTGTGTTAAGGAAACTTCCCTGCTGACCATCCAGGAGCCACTCTGGCAGTCACACTTGCACGACCTGAGCTGGAACCAAAGCCACTTAGCAGCGAGTGGCTCCAGTGATCCAACTAGTGCCCTGCTAGACTTCCTACACACACCACACTCACGCAGGTAGACAAGGTTTCCTTACCAGCTCCAGCCTAGGATTCTCGTAGCAGAGTCTCAGGCATCTCAATCCTTGAAATAACTTAATCTTGGTGCAACAGCTAAATAACAAAATAACAGCTTGAGCTGGGAGCCTCAGAGGCTGGATCTCAAACAAAGGAAACCCTGGGTTTTTGTACCCTCACAGTCTACCACATGATAGTCTGGAGTCTTTGGCTCTTGCTCGGTCTCTGTGTGTCCCATCCCCTGGCTGGGTACAGGTCCCTGTGCCCTTTGTTGTAGCCTCTTGCCTTGGGGTCCAACTACCCAGAGCTCAGTCTGCAGCTGGCACTACAGCTGCACACTGAACTACCTGCACTGAATGTGCACCTGGATATCTTATTTGGATAACTCAGGATTTTAGATTGCTCAGGAGGAGCCTTAAAGTCTTATGTCAGATTTGTCATGCTTTCCATTAGAAAAATGAACCAAAAGGTGGCAAGCCTTGAACAGGTCTCCATGCAGTCTAACATATGTCCTCCATGTGTGTAACCTTGAGAACACAACTTTTTTAAGGGAAGAAATCTCATAGTAGTGAACAAATTTAATCAAATGTGATATCATAGTTCAGTACGGGCAGTAGTACACCTGGTTCTGGAGGGCGACTGGAGGCTCTTGCAGACAGATGTGGTGGTGCAAGTTTGTTCTTTTGGCTTCTAGCATTCATCAGTGCTCTCTAAACAAGTGCAGTAATGCTAACACTGCACTGAATCAGCATGTGGCATGCTCTGCCTGGCTTCTGGGCAGTTTTTTTGAACTGCTCTGTTTTGTGGAGAGGTGATATAGCACTTTGTTAAAAGCTATATGTTGCCTGAAAGCCCTCATGCCTGTTTCCTGCACAAGGGGTGAAATTCACTGGTGAGTAAGAACAACTGTTTAGATGGTTTAATATATGATTTATGTCATATTTGCTCTAACCACATATTTTTGGTTCTTTTGTATCACTAGAGCAGTGCAAGGGACTTGAGGCATGCTGGTGAATCTTTCCAAACATGCTGTGCAATGCTTTCCAAACTGGTAGTGTTGTGAATCATGCCTTAAAGATACCATTGTTCCTCTGATCATTGCAACAGATTTTCTCCTAGTCAAACTTCCTCCTTACAGTTATCCACTGACTGATGTTCATCTAGTCATTTATTTGTAATTATGTGCTATTTATGTAGCTCCACGTTCAGATGTCAGTGTATAAAACCCAGTACTGGCTTGCAGTCCCTGGGCTCCCAGAAGAAAACTTTTTTTATCAAAAATACTGTAAATTCTGGACGTGCATAAATGTACCTTGAAGTTTACTAAAGGCAATGCCTAAGTTGAAATGCTTCTGAGTACGGATGGTTAATTCTGCTTATTTGTCTTCCTCACCTGCTGTTTGTTCTATGTTTAAATCTTCAGTGGCAGAGCAGAAGATACTGTTTTTCTTGTGGTGACTACCTGCTATAGACCCCATGAAAACATCTTAAGTTTCTTGGGAGCAAGCCTCCAGAGCTGAGATGACTGTTGAAGAGACAGAGACTAGCTTTTGAGGTGAAAGAAAGTGGCTTAAGGAGTCAGATGTGACTGTGTTGAGGGGTTCTGGTCTGGGGGCAGACTAGAAAGGGGGAATCCATCCCAACAAGGGAAGATTTCTTTATAAGCTCTTTTATTTCTATTCATCTTTACATAATTTATTTTCCCCTGTTTTATAATATTGAGTTATTAATAATGATTTTGAATTATTAATTCTGCAGAAGTTTTAGGATATTCTGTAGGAAAAGGTCCACCACAGACCTCTGACTGACTTTGGTCTCATTGCATTTTGTATGAAAAATCATATCAAAAGTTCCTGAATGTTATGTCAACTGGAACATTCCAGAATATAGGCAATTGGTTCTGCTCCTGCTCCTGGGAATCACATTGGAGGCTGCAGTCATTCAGAAGGGCTGTGTCAGCCCCCTATTCTATTGTCTTGTTATTGGACTAAGACTACAGATTCCTGACAAAAGTGCTCAGAAGCTTGAATAAATACCTGCAACATATTGCAGCAAAACACTGATGTCTAGTTTGCTTTATTGAGGAAAACTAGGGGATTTCCTATGATTGTTTGAAATCTGTATTCCCAGCATTTTGAGACTCCCTGTCTGGATAAGAATAGCCCTAACTGTTAAATGGGAGACATCTGAAGTATTCAACCTTTGCCTTTCTGTAGAAATGCCTTCATCCTTAAGTTAGAGTTGTTTAGTATGAATGTCCATTTTTCCTTTCTGTTGTGGATTTGACACTGTGTAGAAGACAACATTCATGTTGCAAAAACAGAGGGTGTTTGTATTCAATTTTAGAAACATTAAGTAACTTTAGTGCAGAGGACAGAAACCAGATATATCCAGCTAAGTAACCTCTAGACAGCCACATGCTCCCTCTTGTTCTTTCTTCCTGAATGAGTCTGATTGGAGGCAATGTCATTCTCTGGGGACATAAGATAATGTGGTTTGAATTTCTTCGGGCTAAAGAGGGTACTAAATGCAGATCTCCTAGTTCTATGATATGGGCCCTAGTATAAAGGGTAAGCAGACACAGTACTGTTTTTTACCTCAGTTTGCAGTTTTTTGAAGTACCTCTACTACAACATTTGGTGAGGGATCTGACCCTATAGGTAAATTGCATATGCTGAACATGTACCTTCTGGTTGTGTGGACCTGTCAAAGAATATGAGTTGTTCTGCATATTACTAGGTTCTCTATTGGAATTAGGAGGAAAATGCCTTATATATAAATGAGGGAAGATGCAAGCATACAGAGATGTGTAGATGCCTTACAAGCTACCAGGTGATGCTGGAAGATATCAATAGGGTCTGTCAAAATATTACATGGAGACATCCACTCATCTACTGTTAATCTACTGTCCTGCTTCATCAAACTCTTTTGTCATATTTGCTGTCTCAAACATGAACAAACTTATCTCTTGTGAAAGTTTTGCCCAGAGATAGATTCTTTTAAATGAGAATGCTTTGTGTGCAGCTTTCACTAGCTTAATTCTAAATGTAATTAATGTTTAAATATAGAAACAAAGGAAGATAATAGTTATTTTAACAGCCATGGAAGAAAGATATTAGATGTTCTTATCTAGCTTGGGCATTATTTGAAAGTTTCAGCCATATCAGGATCAGAACCTGATCTGAAAATTGCCATTTGCTTGAAGATAAAATAGAACAGTCAGTCAAAAACTTTCATATCAGTATCTGTCACTGCAATCTAAAATGTTAATACCATGTTTGTTAAAATTCAGCAGATAATATTCCTTGGCCTTCTGCCAGGGTACAAAGCAAAAAAAGTTTCTCTGATTGCCAAGATGCCAGTAGTTCTGATGGTTCACTGAAATATGGGTGCAGAAATTATCACAATAACAGAGTTACATCTATTTCTTCTCTGTGTTGCCAGCTCCATCACAGCAAATGTCTGCCTTCATTTTCCCCCACTCCCAGCATCACCTCAACTGTGAAACTTGTCTGTCCTTGGAGCAGCTATGGAAGGAGAAGCTGGAGAGTTGCAATGAGACACTGTGCATTTTCCTTTATACTAATCACTTAAAAGTATTCTATTTATATTTGGCAAGTAGTATGGTTTCCTGATGTTCTTCTAAGAAAGGGGCAGTTCTGTATTTTGGGCCTGGTATTGTAATCCCAATGTCAAATTTTTGTCAACTTTTCATGAGTAAGTACCCAGGATCCTTTTCTTAAATACATTCAGATTTTGTGCTGCAGTGAAAAGAAGATGACTGCACAGAGGATTATATTGTTGTAGAAGTTACAAAGTTGATTTTACAGTTTGAAACACCAAACTTCTTAATATTTTCCATCTTTTCATTTGTAGTAATGTTATCTTTCTTTGGATAACTGTCCCACTAGTTAACTGTTTCTTTAGCTAAAATCTGTTTTGGAAAATTAAGCTTTTCTCTACATTTGTATTAAGAAAATACTCTAAGTTGTTCTGTTAGCATACTTATCCTTCTGTTACTTGGTCCTATCATGAGTGAATGTTGACATTTCCTTCATACTGGAATCAGATCTACTTTTCCAGTTTTATATTCTTGGCTTAAAATTAGTGCTATAGATTTGTTATGTGGGCCAAGTAATGCATTCTGTTAGATTCCTTTATCCTTATACCTAGGAAAAGAGAGTGTTTACATTTGCATGCCATAGTTTTGACTAAAACCATAAAAGCAGAATGAAATAAATTGTTAAATGCTCCCTCCCCCTCTCCAAGAGTCATCTTTATTCAGTTAGTCTTGGTTTAATAGTACCCTCTCTTTGATCTGTTGACCAGAATTTTCCTTATTGTTTCATTAACTTTTTAAATGCTCATTTAATGTAGCCCATAGTAATATATGTTTTTGTTAACATTTCTAGATTTAAAATATTATTTTCTGGGTCTGCAGTTATGTTCTGAATTTTTCATTTGCCTAAATGTTTATCATGTCATAGAAAATGTCTTAAATACATTTTTCCTTGGAGTAAAAAAGGGAAGCAATGGATGTTAGATACAGCTGTGATCAGGAAAGAAGAGAAGGACTGTTTAGTGACCTGGAGACCTGTCATACACCATGGAGCAGGGTGCTATGCCATAGCAAGCAGATGGCATTGCTGCAGCTGCCTGTGCTCACTTCCCAGAACCTTCCCCTTTTCTGGAAACATTTTTACTAATTGACTGTATTGGTTACACTGTCTTTAAAGAGGATCCTATAGGAGTCATAAATGGGAAAATTATTAAAGATGAGTATCAGATGAGTTTACAGAAATAAACCTTTTGAGGAAATTTCATTCTCTGTCTCTTTATAAAAATACTTAATGATGATAACGAGTCCACTGAATTACTGTGAAAATGTGAATCCTTATGTGCAGGAAAGCTCTGATGTACATTATGGTTGAAGGTTTCAGCCTTGGAATTTGGCATGAATTGTAGAAGAGCTGTGCCTGTATATTCTTATGGCTTTGGAGCTGATGGTAGGATTATCTTGAGGTATATTGTACAGTCATGACTAGTACAAAGTTTATGTCCAAGACCCTGGAATCAGCTTTCTGTGGTGGCGAAACCAAGATTTTTCTCCACTGGTATGACATCTTCATTTTTTTCTGTATTTTTCCTTGGAAAAATGCTCATAAAATTTTAATAATGCCTGGAACTATCAAGCAAGAATATAATTGAAATGAAAATCTGAGTAGTTTGCAATTTCCTTTACATTGTTTTCTCCAAATTCAACATTTTAAGATCATGTCATTTTTATAGGTCAAATATGATGGGTCAATATCACATTATAATTAGAATCTGATCCTTAACAGTATCTGTCTGAACAAAAACATCTTTAAGGTCCTTTACAACACAAACTATTCTATGCAGATGTCTAAAATTACTGTAATGGCATGATTAGGACCAATTCCATCTTCAAAGTCTAGGTCTGGTTTCATGTGTGGATGACATATATCCTAGAGTCAGTCCTAAGGTTTTTTGCACTGTCCCTCAGGCATTCCAACATACATTCCATATATCCAACATACATTCCACTCATCCAATATACATTCCATACGTGCAGTGATGGCTGACCCATACTTTTGCTGGTATCTACTGCACACCCTCATAACCTGACTATTTCAGATGATATTTCACATATTCAGATTGTGAGGTCTGAGTCTGAAAAACCATATCCCATGTGGGGATTATTTCTATAACATTCAGGGCATATGTTAATCTAACTTTTATTTGCATTAATTTTCTGCTGATGATGTCTAAAGACTGTGCCCTTCTCTCTTGACACTCTTCACTGAATTTACAGCAGTGTTAAGTAATTGCTAGTACAATGTCATATTTTAGAACAGCTGTTCTTAGTTGTAGAGCTGCCAAGGAAATGTTCAGAAATAGTCAACTTATTCTTCTTACATGGGAAAGAGCAGTAGAAAAATACTGTCTTTGTTTTGATTTGCAGTTTATAAAGTTTCTTTCTGAACAAAAAATTTTAGTTCTGTTCTTTGCAGGGGGGTGAGGGAATTTGCCATTTTAAGGCTCACTGGGACAGACTTCTGCTGCAGCAGAGATTTAGAATCACAGAATCCTAGAACTATTTAGGGTGGAAAAGACCTTTAAGATCATCAAGTCCAACCTAAAAGACTCAATGTAATTTTGTAAAAGTGTCTCATAGTTTTAGAAGATGAGGGAATGGATCTAAGCTGCACAAACCAACAGCTCCAAAGCAGCAAAGCCAGAGTCTGTGTGCGTGCATATATGCACAGAGGTATGACAGACTTGAATGAAAGAGGAAAATGCAAGGTCATCACTGTTGAAATTGCTTACGTGGATAATTTCAGTGTTTTTAAGTGCTTATCATTTATTTATTGGAGTTTCAGAAAATACTAAGGGCTTTTCAAACCTAATGAAAACTCAGGGAATTTTCCACACCATCCAGTTTTAGGCATCTCTCCCAGGTTCTCTGAAACACATTTTAGAGCTCATTCCTTTCAAAAAGTGGGATCTCAAGCCTTCAGGGTAGGTGTGAGTACATCCCTGAATTGATATAGCAAATAATTTACAACCTATTGAAAAGCTTCTGGAACTTTTAGGGAGTCTCTTAGCAGGAGGACTTGGATATTGTTGACTTTGGATATTGTTCTTTTGGATATTGTTCTATCTGCTCTTCTCCTGTACCAAAGTCATAAAGTCTGAATAAAATTGTAAAGGTCTTATTTTATTGAGGGTGTTCAAATAAAGTCTGATGTTGCAGTTCAGAAGCCAGTGAAATTTGGTCTGTTACAGATTCATTTATATTTGCATATCATTCTGCAAATGTCATTCTGTTGTGAAAAAAAGAGGTTTACTGGTAAAACTTGGCTTTTGAATTTGTTCCATTTCTCCTTGCTGACCTAAAATATACAGAATGAGAGAATGGCTGGGGGTGAAAGGGATCTCTGGAGGTCATCTAGTCCAACTCCCCTGCTGAAGAAGGCTCATCTGTAGCAGATCGTACAGGATCGTGTCCTTGCAGGTCTTGAATATCATCTTTGGGCAGCCTGTTCCAGTGTTCTGTCACCCTCACAGAAAAACAGTTTTTCATCGTATTCAGGTGGAATTTCCAGGGTTTCAGTTTCTGCTTGTTGCCCCTTGTCCTGTCTGTGGGCACCACTGGACAGAGTCCGGCCGCATTCTCCCGACGCCTACACTGTCTGCCATGTGTGCATGCAGAGGAAGTCTGGAAAAATTATTAAATTTGCAAAGGAATAGTACAGAAATTTTGACCTTCCCTTTGGGAGTGTGAAAATAATATTTAACAGGGGCCAAGAAAAACCCACTTTTCCACTTAGATAGGAGCAAAGCCGTGGCATACGTAGTGGAGGATGGAGGCTGGCTTGGGGGTTCAGATGATAGAAAGCAGGAAAATCATAAAAGAGCAGTCTGCCTTGTGCAGCTGTCTCTTACCAGGCTGAGCAAGAATTCTGTCTGTAATGATGAGGAGGCTGAGGCAGGAGCTGCCAAGTCTGTCTTGTTCTTTTTTCCCCATAGATTTGTATAACTCTTGTACTCAAATTGTTCTCAAGCAAATGCAGTAGACTTGGAATTCTTTTTGCAAAGTACTTCTGGCTTCAATATCAAGTGCCCTTGAGTGACTGAAGTAGAAAGCTGAATGTGTGGGTTATTTTGGGTGAATGCAAAGCTGCAGAAAGGATGTGCACAAGGAAAGTGTTCTGTTAAGACCAGCACAAATCTTGGGTGCATTGTGCCATTGTATTTTCAGGTGCAAGTTATTAGATTTGCTTCAGCTGAGTCTGTGCTCCCGAACCGTGTATGAGAGGAGAGCTGTCTGAGTGGCTGGGAAGGTCAGAATTATTCTGAATCTGGGATTTGAACCCAAGACTACATATGTGTCTGATGAGAAGGGAGAAAGGACGAAGCACTTAAGCCTGTAATTCAATCTCAGTGAATAGAACTAATCATAGAAAAGACTGAAACCATCATTACATTCCTTCAGTGAGCTGGAAGACTAAGAAAAAACAAAGTGAAGTTTTAAAAATAAGAGGGGTAGTAGAAAGTATTGTACCTAGAAAAAACAAAATGAAAATATTTCTAAAGTAAAATACTTATTTCAAACTTTGCTCAGTTTTGTTCTGTTATCTAAATATGCTACCAATAGAAAAAATATTACTGGTGCTGAACTTTCATCTGTGCGGCATTGGCATGTAACAGATTAACTGGAAATTTTGTGAAATGGAACTCAGAAGGTGTGCTGACTGCTAGACACCACAGAGTGGAAAGTAAATATATTTCCAGTGAGTGAATATTGAGAAAATAAGCATCTGGAAGAAATTGGAATTTTGGCTTCTTAATTGCCTCATTCACCCCAGAATATCTGCCAGAGATATTAAGAGCAAATATAACTGTATCTGAGAGAAGATATAACTTTAAATAAGGAAGGAGAAAGAGTAATTTTCTGCCAACTTGTTGCACTGCTGCACGCTGTGTATATGAAGGTTGTGTAAATCTCTTTTTTCCTTCTAGTTTTGGTTAAAAATCACCTTAGGAGAGTTAGAATACTATTTCCATGCCTGTGTTTAGCTGGATTGCAGAAGACAAAGGGAATCCTACAGAGGTTATGCCTTGGAAATATCTCAGAAAAGAATTAACCTTTCATGCTACTTAGGCCACTCGTGTTCTTAGCATAATTTAGATGAACATCAGTCCGGGAAACTTCTTGTGGGGGATTGCGGGAATGAAGGGCATTCAGGCCCTCTGCCTAAGGTTAGGGAAGAAGATGGGATAGGATAAAAACAGTTAAAGATGGGGAATTAGGAGGAACCCTGAGGGAGAGCTCCAGACAAAGTTTATTAGACAAACTCTCCCACTCAGTCACGAGGTGCAGAAAGGATCCCCGTGCTTCTTAAACATCTCAGAGAGGAGCCTGGCTGAGTCTGGACCCAGTCTTAGCCCCAGGCTGTCAATTGTTTAAGTCTAGGAAATTATAGAAGTTCAATTGGACAGCTTTGTCCTGCAGGACTAAGAATGGCAGATCAGATATATTTATATAAAAAAGGATATCTATTATGATAAATGAGTAGACAAAAAAAATCTTAATCAAAATTATTTGCTACAATGTATAGAAGTTAAAATGACTTGTATAGTGTTGTGCACTATATCAAAGTGATTTTATTGCATCAATTATATTAAAGCTAGCAAAAATACTCACTCATACCAATGACCATGGGCATATCCCTTTCACTCAGCCTTGAGGAGGAGCCTTGAGGGGCGTCCCTGCTCAAGGGAGGAATCTCCACACACACTCCTAGAAAGGGGTATGTTAGAAGAACCTACCATATGAAAATGGATTGGACTTTTATAGTATAAAGTGATTGACTGACAGTCATTTGTCCAGTCCAGCTCTGTCAGTTTAGCATTTTTGCATAACAATACTTTGCCATATCTGCCAAATCCTTGCTTCACTATCAGGATGTTAACTTTGGGGTAATTGGAGTCAGACTGGTTTTAACATAATTCAACACCCAAACCGGCATGCCACATGTTCTCTCAGTCCACCACTGATAGCCTTGCAAACAGGGCATTCTTTGGTTTGCTTGACAACATTTCAAGGGCAGAGCATCCTGCTACAGTCCATTAGACAGTGCTCACTGGTCTTATGTCTTTCTTGACTTTTCAGTTTTTGTCCTGCATCATTAAATGCATTTTCTGCAAAACGATTTTAGGACAGAACACATTTCCCACCCTTCTGTCACAACATAACATCACTGTCATTAGGTTTTCCTTGGGTTTATTCAGAAAGCAGCTTATATAGAGGAAATGACTGAAGAAAAGAGCATAGGCACCAGAGAGGGGGTAGATATACCCTACGTCACAAATCTGAAGTACAATCAGCATGTTAGAAAAAAAGAAGGAATTTTTAAATTGGTGAAAGTTAAAGTTTTCTTTCAAAACCTCCACCAAAAAACCCCATTGCATATTTTTCCCCATAAAAATGTCATATTCTAGAGGAGCTGTTCTTTAGTGACAGAAGTACCCAAAAAAATGTTGAGAATCAGTCAGCTATTTTTGGAAATAACAAAGCACAAGAATATTTTAATTGGTTTGGACTAAGACCTCCATTAATAGATTATCAACATTTTCTGTACATGTTAAAAAGGCATTTGTTTTGGTGTTTTTTGTTTGTTTGTTTGTTTTTTTTTTTTTTTTTTTTTTTTTTTTTTTTTTTTTTTTTTTTTTTTTTTTTTTTTTTTTTTTTTTTT
>JAWWTY010000037.1:31816794-31932614 GCA_035222235.1 Margarornis squamiger | reverse complement strand
TTTGTTTTGTTTTTTTTTTTTTTTTTTTTTTTTTTTTTTTTTTTTTTTTTTTTTTTTTTTTGTTTTTTGGTTTTCTTTGATTTTTTTCCTGAAAGTGAGAGCAAGACTTAATTAAAATAGTCTGAATGACATATGGAAGTCATACTCTTATTTTTGCAGTTCATGTGGTTTATTTCATGACAGGCAACATTTTACCCTTATTTTTTTCATCTTTCTGAAATAAACAATGCTAGTCTGTTGGGCACTATTGACAGTAAGTACTGAAAGTACTTTTAAAAACAATGAAAGTACTGAAGCAAATATCTTTCTCAAGTCTAGTTCTTGTTTCTATTTTCAAATATGAATTAATCTAATAAACACTTTTAAACTGGATATACAATAAACCGTGTGAAAAACTCCCATTTAAAAGTGTCACACTAAATAATGGTGTATGGGAAAAAAGAAGTAAAAAGTCCAACTAATCAGACTGATCTTGGCTACCAGAAAAGCTCTCCTAAAAATCTATCACTGGAACAGATCTGTAGGAGTGATTATAAACTAATTTGCTTTTCTGCTGCGTGCTAGGGATACAACAGTCTGCAGTCAACCAGCATCATGACCCACACTAAAAATATTGAAAAACGCCAATTTATGGCTTATAGAGTCATTGTAGGAGATGAGTGTTAAACTATAAAATATCACTCCATTTTTCATAACAATGATCATTAGGGGGTAAAAATTTCAATAGTTTTTAATGAAGTTTTTAATTTTTTTTGCATTTATCTTGTACTTTATTTATTTTATGGAAAAGTCTCCTAGGTTCTTGCATTAATTATTCATAGAATATGAATAATTAAAGAGGAGATAGATGGTAAACATGAGATTTCTTTCCTACAGACAACCTGGAGAAAAATATGGAAATGGAACTTAACAGCTATTGAGAGGGATTTAAGTGCTTCAAACTATTACTGTGTCCCTTTATTAATACAATTAGGAAATAAATCAGTTATGTGTTTTAAATCCAGGACCTCTGTCTGAGTCAACGTCCTTTTGCTTCTTCCTCTGACTTAAACGTTGTATTTGGACCTGCAAGAGACTCCTCTGCTGGATCCTGGAAAATGTCTGAGATCTTAAAAGTCAACTTTACACGTTGACTTGATCATATATATGATCACGTATATATGATCATTCTTAGAGCAGACATGGACATGAAAGAGCACTGACCTATGTTAGGCCTGTTTCAGTATTGCGGTAATGCCAGATTCCAATGAGAACACACTTGAAATTCAGCTAATACCTGCTGGGGGAGCTTCTTTCTCTAGCTGCATTATTATACTGGATTGTCCAGATTAGATAAGGCACTGTAGACATCGAGTGTATCCACGTGTCTTTGCTTTTGCAGAGAACAGTGGAAACCCCACTTTATTATTGCTTAACGATACAGTAAATGACATAACAATATTCAGAAAGTGAATAAAAATGTTAAGATGCATTGCTGTATTAAAGTATTGAATACTTCTACTTACAGAGACTTTCTTGTATGACCTTGACTGTATATATATATATGTAGCTATGCAAATGTATAGCACTTGAAAAAAATAAGCAGGGATAAAACTCCAGTGAGTGTCTCCAGTTTGCAGGTTCACACACTGCTGTGCACTGCTTTTGGTGCTCAGAACCATACATGAACTGCTGAAATTCGGTTTCTGTTCATTCAGCCGACAATGTATTCATGTAATACGTGTGTTGCTAGACTCTAGAAAGAGCTGTATGAGAAAGGAAATGTGAATGAACATGCCACTTTCTTGTAGTGGTGGAGACAAAGGATAATCAGATAGCACCTGTGCTATGCAGCATATTTGTTAAAGTAAAAATCCAAATAAAAAGGAGTCACAAACCATAAATATGAGAGTGTGAAATAAAAGGAAATTCACAGTACCCATGCTTACTTTTTTATAGTGTCTAGTTCCTTAGAAATTAGATTTGCCCAATCAACACAGAACTCCTAGACAATGAAACACTTTCATGTAAAGACTTGGGTATTAAAGCAAAGCTGTCTCACTGAAGTTGGGAAAGAGTAGCTGCATCTTCAGCTTCATCTGCTGCATCTTCATTTTCTGATTTCCTCATCCTTCTATTTTGTTTTACAATGATCCGGTAACTATAGTTGCACCTGAAGGATATGCATTAGGATTATTCTGAAGATTTCCCTGACTTGTGAGCCCTGTGAAGATAAAACTCCTGCTAGATTTGTGTGTGCGATCAGACAGGGTATCTCCTGAATGGCATTTTGTCAAATCCTATGGTGTATCTGCTTGCTGCTCAGCTTTTAATATTCTGAATTGAAGAGGAAGGCAATTTATTTTCTGGTTTTGTGAGTCTTCCACACACTAAAGAAAATTATGCTTGGCTCCCTTCATAAGATATCAATGCTGTGGACCTGGACAGTTATTTAACGTTCACCTATTTTGTCTGGTGTGCATTTTAGAACTAAGGCAGTAAAAGTATTTGTTGTGAGGTAGTGTAGATATTCCTAAGGAATTGTGAGTAGTTGGTTATTTCCCCATAACAGTTTCTAACCTTGGAAAGAGGAATAGTCCTGTGGATATTTATAAATGGTCTGCTGTCATTTTTGACACATTGTTAAGCACTGGCAGACAAATACAGCACACTACTATATATTGTATGTGGCATTCAGCTTCACACTTGGGAGTTTGAAAGAGTCAAAATAGCCCATAGATAACAACTACTACCCAATCTACTGATCTCTCAGTTATTTAACCAAAAAACACTTCAGTGCAACCTGAGGGTTGAAGATTTGAGGTTCTGATGTTGACCTCTTGAGGAAAATCCTACATCAAACAAGCAGAAAGATCAGAGAATATGCAGTCATAAAAATGTATATAACCAGCACATATATGCTATAATTTTAAGTGCATTTAATTTTAGATTTTTCTTGAAGATGTGAATTGCAGCAGACACTTTTGTTACCTCACAGTTTTTACAAAGCATGCTTCTGGAGTTCTGGGAACTGTGCTATTTTCGCAGCTTCTGACTTTGGATAGCAGTGAGGGTGGGTATATATGTTTCCTATCAACATATTCTATTAACCAGAGCTCCTTCAGAAACAAGTGGCAGGGAGTCTGCTAAGAACATTTTAAAAGATACTTTTTCAGTAAGAAGAGATATCTGAAAGTATTATCTACTGTAAATCCTTGAGCAAAAGTGTTCTTGATTGCACTGCTCTGAATGGCTCTCCTGGCAGTTTCACCTCTTTTACTTGGCTTGTTGAAATGTGCTTTCTTCTCCTGTCTGGAAGAATAGCCAGCCTCTTCCCAGGCCATCCAGTTTCAATTCATAGACTCTGTCTAGATCCTTATTGATTCATCACACCCATGGCTTAGAGACTTGTTATTTATATAGAATCAATAATGTAGAGGGAAGAATGTAGCAGGGGAGATCACTCCAAAAGAGGGCATTTCACAGTACTAGACACGTGCCTTGTTAGCTGCTTTTTCTAAAGGCCTGAGTTAACTTTCCCTCCCAACTCTGCACTTCAGAGATCTTGCCTGGGGCTCTACAGAAGGAAGCTGAAACTTAAAATTAAGATCTTTCTTTCAGATGGTGAACTGTGTGCTAGGACATCCTATGGAATTTCTCTTAACATGTCAGGGAGTCTGACAGACTGTGGGGAAGTCCTAGAAGGCAGGGGTGTAAAAAGGAACAAGAGCAAAAACTGTTATAGCTTTCAGGAAGGTGAGCATGCATATATGTGTGCCCACAGTTTGTGGGAAGAATATTTCAAAGTGTATTTGATAATTTGGTTTACCTGATACTTTAAGTAAAAATGCATTACAGAGCTGCAAAATGGAATGTGATGTATTGTAAAAATATATTACAGAATTAAAGAAACTTTAAATTAGTACATTCTATCCAGTCGTGACAACAGATAAAGTGAAGAAAAACAAAGTAAAAACAAACACAAAAGAAACAAACAAAAAAATGACACGCCAACTAAAACTCTATTTGTAAAAAACAATGAGCCAACTAACCAATGATCAAAGCAAGCAACCAAGCAGGCAAAAAATCTCACAGAGCTTTTAAATATAGAATTTCAAAAATTAAATGCTTTTTATAAATGTTATGTTAAATTTTGTCACATTGATGAATGTATACACACATATAAGTGATAAAAAGTATTTTCAGTATCTTATAGTATATTTCCATTTAAACATACTTTCCAGGTGAATGGTTGCACAGGTGTACATAAATGTCTTTCTGCACAGAATAGGGATAGAGAGTGACTCAGTACCATGAATATTATCTTTGGAAAAAC
The DNA here is from genome assembly GCA_035222235.1 of Margarornis squamiger. NCBI lineage: Eukaryota > Metazoa > Chordata > Aves > Passeriformes > Furnariidae > Margarornis > Margarornis squamiger. The sequence continues at coordinate 31,928,299 of JAWWTY010000037.1, read as the reverse complement.
TTTGCCCAATGGGAATCTTGACATTGGCAGAATTTTCAGAACTCTAACTTAACCCCACTGACTGGTTTCAATCAGGTCATCACTAAAGTCCCAAAGTGCTTCTAGAGCATGTATTCTAGGTTTGATCGGCTTAATAGTTCTTCAATACAGATATTAAACAAATCATGTTCATATTCATCCTTAGAAATATAGCACAGGGACACAGCTGCACCCTTCTTTGGGAAAATCATGGTTGCCCTTCCCTGGGCTTCAGCTGCTGTCTCCCTAGAAGCCCCTAAAGTCCAGTGAGGTGCTTAAGATATTTTCCAGTAAGCATGAGAAGTCTGAAAGCAAGCAGTTCAAAAGCACTACTCAATTTACCTCTTCACCTTGTTACACTAGTCTTATTTCATAAAGACTTCCATACACAGTACTTTTCTTAAGATGCTGCTTCTGGTGAGGATGTTTTGTCAGAGGGTCATGCAAATACGGGCAGGTAGAAAAATCTTAGATTTTACTTTTTTTTTTTTCCCTGAGAACATGTTAATTTGTCATCTAGTAAAGTGTTCCTGGGACCGTTTGGGTCAGCAGGAAAGAAAAGAAAATCAGTAATGAGTCATCTAAGGAAACAGGGGAGATATATTCCCCAGAACTGTGTAAACTACAGGCTTCTGAAGCCCTGAGACTGAGGAAAAATTGTGGGGGTTTTGTATTCTGTCAAATGCTGAAGGCTGCTTTGAGACATGTGCTACTGCTTCTTGCTGAGTTGAGGTATTTGGCAGAAGGCCCACAGAGAGAGTATGAGAGAATAAAAAGTCTTTGTGCCAAATGTTCTTTTGAGTGCCTGAGAGCTGGATTGGTCTTTTTTCTCAGTGAAATCATATAATTAGTAATCTCAAGCCTCAGCCTGGTAATTTACAAAATGTCTGCACACTTAAATATATAATTTGCTTAACATGTTTGATAACAACCTCAGAGATACTGGGACTTTCAACTTCTTGTATTATTTATGAACTATGAGTTGTCCTGGGTCTTTCCCTACCAGCTCTACACAAGCTCTTCTCATGGATAGTGTCAGCCTGCAGCTGCTAGAGAAGAAACCTGGGAAGTGTGTTGCTTGCAAAAAGCAAAGTGATTCCATTTCTGTCCTGTAAGGAAAGATGCAGCCTTTGCTGCTGTCATCATCCGATAATTTGCTCTGCTGCCCAAGGAATGGGGTGGCTGCAGTAGAGCAGCTCCACTCTGGACACCTGCAGTGGGAGGTGGGGAAACATCTGGCAGGCTGCAGTCAGGGAGCCCAGCTTGTGGTGAGGGCTGGGCTAACATGCAGAAGCCTCTTCTCTTCCAGTGAGTGGACATATAAAGAGATGTAAAATCCCAAATGGCCGTTGCTTGTGATCTTGTCTCTGAACTCTCTGTGGTTTTGTAAACCTAGGCATAGTCTGATTTCAAAATTGAAAGCTGGACCTAGAGAGGGCAATACTTTAGACTGAGAGAAGTCTTATGGAGAAGAGGAAATTATCCTTCAGGCTACCTGAAAATGAGTTGTGTTTTGAGTTCCTGTGTCTCTGGGTGAAAGTTTGGCATGAAGTCATCATTTGTAGCCTTTGCCATAAAAAGGCTCTGATTTTTGTGAGAGAGCTTATTTGAGAGATAAGCTTATTTGAGTAAGACTGGCTCACTCCTGCCAGAGGACTGATTGAATAAAATTAATCTCAGTAAGGCTAGGAGCCTAAAGTCAGATGCTGTGAGCTCTCCAGATCCAGGAGATCCTTTATTTGTGATTGTACATTTAAGATTGTGCAACCAGCTGGGGCTGTGCCAGTTTGCTGCATTATTCAATTGAGTCTTTTTCTCTCTTAGTGGAGATAGCTCAATCCTTAGTCCATTTCAGTGCATAGGTTTTGCAATATGAATATCTGAGGCTGCATCTAAGAGGTTCATTAGGGAGATCTTCTCAGGGGAATGCTTACATTGTAGTTTTCCTTGATTATTTTCCCAAAAGGGAAAATGTCTTCACACACAGATGACTACAACTGATGACTGGCAGAAAGCTGATGAATGAGATTTTCCTTTGGCACTGTGCAGAAGATTATGCTTGGTGATGTGACTATGGCAAACCATTCATTATCTTGGGTTTTAAAGGCTACCAGAGATGTGCTATGCATAGTGTTCTCATATGAACTCTGCTCATCATCCTTCACCTGAGTGGACTAACTGGGTTAATTGCTTGCTAGAAGAGCTGGGCTAACATATGCAGAATAAATACTTATCAAAACTTACTCTTGTGATTTTAAAATGGTCCTCTCAGGAGAGAGAACACCATACAGAATCCAAGAAGCCTGGGAGAAGCTGCAGTTAGTAGCATCTCTGTATGTGTTACCCACAAGTGGCACTGCAAAAATATTCCAAGGAATCAGCTCTGATTTATTTTTCTTTTTTTTTAATGTTTCACCTGAGAACTTGCCCCAAGATGCAAGAGATGTCAGAGTAAAAGAGAAATGAAAAGTAATGCTGTATTTCTAACTTAAATTGATTCCCCATTATTGTAAATAGGGCATAGTCTATCTGGACTTTTCAGTGCCCAAGTTGACCAAGTGACTTTTAACAACTATAGCTGAGGTGAAAGGCATGGAAACATGAATGCAGTAAATAAGACTTCAAAGTCCTATCAATAAGGTGTGTGTGTAGGGGCCTCAGAAATATTTGTATAGAAATATATAATATATACATTGTTGAGATTCCCTCTCAGTCATCTCCTTTCGAGGCTGGACAGGCCCAGCTGTCTCAGCCTGTCTTCATAAGAGAGAAGCTCCAGTCCCCTAATAATCTTTTCACTCCTCAGCTGGACCCACTTCAGGAGATCCATGTCTCTCCTGTACTGAGGAGACCAGAGCCAGACACAGCACTCAAGCTGTGGCCTCACCAGGGCTGAGTAGAGGGGCAGGATCACCTGCCTCCACCTGCTGGCACTGCTCTTCCTGATGAACAGCAGGATACCATTGGTCTTCTTGGCCACAAGGGCACACTGCTGGCTTGTGTATATACACTGTATATAGGTATCTGAAGGAAGGTTGTCAAAAGGATGGAGGCCCACTATGGTCCCTTCCAGCATTACCCATTTTGTGATTTTGTGGTTCTGTGACAGTGTAGAATAAGACAGAACAAAATTAGCATTTTTTTTCCTGATGATTCTATAGTACAACCCCATGTCATCAGGAAATAAAACAACATGAGTGCCTTTCTTGCCAGGCACCACAACTGTGTCATGCCTCAGTGTCACCACTGAGGACACAGGAGTTACTGCTGTCTGTAATTGAGTTTTCAGTTCACTGGCCAAACAGAGGAAAAAACAACCAAACAAAAAGAAAAATACCAAAGAAGTGTTAAAAAAATAAAAAACCACATTTGTTTTTGATAATTTTCACAATTTACAAAATTTCTTATTTTTTTCAAAGAAATTAAAAATGCATAGCAAAATAAAATAAAAAAAAAACACAACCCAAACATGCAGAAACAATTCTTTACCTCCCTTCCTTGTGAGAATGCTTATTTTTATGTTCAATAGGTAATTAAATTCGACTAAATTTAAAAAAATAGTTACATGGCCTGGATACTGTAGTTTTAGTAAAAGAACTGTTCAATGACAACTCTAATGATGGTTTAAAACTTGATTTAATAATCTTCATCATACTTTTCAGTCACATGTCTAAACTATATATCATCATCTGCTCAAACACTGTAATAGGTACTGTATATGCAATCATCAGAATAAATATCTCAGTTTGAATTTCAGATGTCACTTTACTGAAAAAAAGAAAACTGTCATTGGAATTCTGATCTAAAAACCACCTATCAAATCAAACCCATGAATTTCAAAGGGGTTTGAATTTGATCTTTAAAGGTAATGTTCAGCTAGGTTCCCGTTGATGTGTTTCTACCAGTGCTTCTTTGAGAGTCAGACATCTTTTCCTGATGTCTGTGTTGCCAAGTTTCCCTCAGGTCCATGGAGCTGAAACGGAGCTGTGCTTTGTTTTGTGTTTACACAAGCAAACTGAAGCTTGTGTTCCCAAAATCTTGGTTGCTTTCTTTCTCAATTGCACTAATGACTGGTCAAATCAAAGATTATATCTTTAACAAAAAGCTTCACATTGATTTTGTCCGTAGATGACACAACTGCATCAGTATCAGCAACATTACTGATACAGTAGAAATAAAGAAAATTCAAGTGTTTGCCTACCAGCTGTTACATGGATATTACAGAAAATATTGAAAATGTTCAAATCAATTGAATGAAGAAACTGGACAGTGTATTTTGTTTTCATATATCTTTGTCTGACATTTAAACAGAAAAAGTTTAGATTTAAATCCTGACTTGGCTGTGGTTGCATAAGATTTTGATTGCTTAGATGTGGCAGCTACTAACACTTACTATTCAAACTATTCAAAAAATGCAACCATACTCTGTGTGTGTGTGTGTGTGTTTTGTGTGTGAGAGAGATTTTGCAAGTTCATTTATATCCTTCCTTTGTACAGTGACACACTGAGACTGATATGACATATTGAAATTGCTAAAGTACAGCAAACAGATCACCTACATTTGTTTTCCTTCTAAATCAGTATGAAAAAAGCAAATAGACTATGTGAACAAGAAAATCCACTTTTTTTCCTGGTCACCTAAGAGTAGGACAGCGATCTAGAGCCCAGGCTGGAAAAGTGGTAGATTATAACTACTAATATTTTTTTATCAACAACACCAAATCACACCTTTTTTTGAATATTGTGGTATAGAATAGTGACCATTCACTTAGAGAAATGAATGAATTAAGTTGATAATCTGATGAAATACTATTTATTTGTCATTACAGATGATTATTTTAAGAAGTCATTCCACTGTGATCCTTAATGTGTATATCACAAAACCACTTTGAGTCACAGAATATTGTGTTGGAAGAAACCCACAAGAAACATCAAGTCCAACTCCTGGCCCTGCACAGGACCATTCCCGAGAGACACATCATGTGCCTGGGAGTATCATACAAACCCTTCTTGAATTGTCAGGCTTGGTTCTGTGACCACTCCCCTGGGGAGCCTGTTCCAGTGCTCAACCACCCTCTGGGCGAAGAACCTCTTTCTAAAATCCAAACTAAATCTCCCCTCACACAATTTCAGGCCATTCCCTCAGGTTCTGTCACTGGTCACCACAGAGAAGAGATCAGTGCCTGCCCCTCCTCTTCCCCTCACAAGGAAGTTGTAACTGCAGTAAGGTCTCTCCTTAGTCTCCTCCAGGCTGAACAGACCAAGTGCGCTCAGCTGGTCCTCAGAGGGCTTCCCCTCAAGGCCCTTCCCCATCTTCATTGCCCTCTTTTGGACTCTCTCTAAGAGGTTAAGATCTTTCTTATACTGCAGTTCCCCAAAGTGCACACAATGTCCAAGGTGAGGCCGCCCCAGTGCAGAGCAGAGCAGGACAATCCCCTCCCTTGACCGGCTGGTGATGCTTTGCCTGATGCCCCCCAGGACAGGGTTGGCCCTCCTGGCTGCCAGGGCACTGCTGACTCACGTTCAACTTGCCATTGACCAGGACTCCCAGGTCCATTTCCGCAGCACTGCTCTCCAGCATCTCATTGCCCAGTTTGTAAGTACATGTTGCCCCATCCCAGGTGCAGAATTCAGCACTTCCCCTTGTTGAACTTCATATGGTTGGTGATTGCCCAGCCCTCTAATTTGTCAAGGTCTCTCTGCAGGACCTCCCTGTCTCTGAGGGGGTCAACAGCCCCTCCCAGTTTTGTGTAACCTGCAAACTTGCTTAGTATCCCTTCCAGTCCTGCATCCAAGTAATTTATGAAGATGACGAAGAGCACAGGACCCAAGATGGAGCCCTGCGGAACCCCACTAGTGACAGGTGACCAGTCTGATGTCACCCCATTCACTGTTACCCTCTGTGTTCAACCTGTGAGCCAACTGCTCACCCACCACATGATGAGTTTATCCAGCTGTGCTGGGCATTTTGTGAAGAAGGATCCTGTGAGAGACAGTATCGAAAGCTTAACTGAAATCCAAAAAGATTACATCAACTGGCTTTATTTGATCAACTAAGTGGGTTACCTTGTCACAAAAAGAAATCAGATTTGATAAGCAGGACTTTCCTCTCATGAAACCAACAACTGTGTTGTCTTTCAGGTGTTTTTCAATACCTCTCAGAATAATGTTCTGCATAACTTTACCAAGCACTGAAGTGAGACTGACATGCCTGTAGTTCCCAGGGTCCTCCTTCCTGACCTTCTTAAAAATTGGGACAACGTTGGCCAACTTCCAGTCAGCTGGGACTTTTCTGGATTCTCAAGACTGCTCAAAAATCATTGAGTGAGGCTTGCAATGACATGAACTAGCTCTTTGAGGATTCTGGGATGAATCCCATTAGGTCCCATAGATTTGTAGAGATCCAGCTGGAGCAGCAGATCCTGCACAATTTGAGGGTCAGCTGGGAGTTGATTGTTCTCACAGTCAAGGTCCTCCAGCTCAGGGCACTGAGACCCCCTTGGTCCATCATCCATGTTGAAGACAGAGGCAAAGAAAGTGTTAAATACCTCTGCCTTGTCTCTGTCCCTGTTTGTGAGGTGACCATCCATGATATTTCTATACTACCTATTGTCATTAATATATTTGAAAAAAACTCTTTGTATTGTTCCCCACTTTTCTGACCAGCTTTAAGTCCCACTGAGCTTTGGCTGCATGAATTTTCTCCATACAGCAGCAATCAGCATCTCTGAATTCTTCCCATGTCCCTTGACCTTGCTTCCACTGGGCATACACCTTACTTTTTAGTCTTATCTCCAAGAGAAGATCCCTGCTCAGCCAAACTGGCCTTCTGCCTTGCTGCTTGACTTCCAGCATTTGGGAATTGCCTGCTCCTGTGCCCTTAGGAGGTGATTAAAACTTGACCAGCACCGATGGACCACAACACCTACAAAAACATTATCCCAGGGGATCTTACTTATTCCGCATGCAGCCTGAAGTCTGCTCTCCTCATGTCCAGAGCTGAGGTTTTGCTGGCACATTTCCTCCTGTCAACAGAGATTTCAAACTTAATTTCCTCGTGGTTGCTGTGGCCAAGACAGCCACCAGTCTCCACAATGAGATCCACTCTGTTTGACAAGCAGCAGATAAAGGAGGGCATCTTTCTGATTTATCTCCCTTAGGACCTGTTCCATAAAGTTGGCATCCAGGTTTTTTATTAATCTTCTGGTCTGGGTTGTACCAGCTGTGTGATGCTCTCAGTTAATTTCTGGCAAGTTGAAGTCCCCTATAAGAACACAGGCAGTTGATTTGGAAGTGTCCCTTAGTTCCTCAAATAATAATTCATTGACATCATTGTCCTGGCTGGGAGGTCTATAGTAGACTCCCACAATGACATTCGCATTATTTGTTTGCCCCTTGATTCTCACCCAGAGGCTTTCAGCTGTGCCATTGCCAATGTAAGCTCCATACATTCTAACCCTTCTATTACACACATTACCACCCTTCTGCCTCTTCTACCCTGCCAATCTCTCCTGAAGAGCCTGTAACCATCCAACAGGGCACTCCAGTCACAGGTTTCATCCCACCAGGTTCCACTTATGCCAGTGATGTCAAATCTCTGGGACAGTGCCAAAGCTTTGAGATCCTCTTGTCTGTTGCTCATGCTGTGTGCATTGGTGTAGAAACATTTCAGGTGTGGTACATTTGTAGCCAATACCTTGCGAAGCAGATTGAGAGATCCCATTGAACTATCCTTGACTGCTCATTTCCTCAAGTTTTGGCACACCACCCTATTGTGCATCACTGGCAAACCTGGGTTTGTCCCTTTCTCTCTTCCAAGCTAGTTTAAAGCTCTACCAATGAGCCCCTCTATTTCTTGACTTAGAACTTTTTTCCCCCTTTGAGATAGGTGCATTTCACCCGGTGGCAGTAGACCAGTTATTGGGTCAAAAATCCCAAAATTCTAATTACACCAGCCTTAGAGCCGTTTATTGACCTGATGGATTTGCCTATTCCTATCAATATTATTCTTTGTTACCAGAAGGACTAAGAAAATCCCTACCTGTGCTGCTGATCCTTCTGCCAATTGTCCCAGGGCCCTGAAGTCTCTTTTGATTACCTTTGGACTTTCTTATTTCTTCACTGTCAGTTTGAACAACAGATAGCAGATAGTAATCAGAGGTTTATATGAATAAAGACTGCTTATGTACCTACTCTGGTTCATATAGTGTTTCATATGGGACATCTTCCTGATCATAGCCAAGATGACAAAAAGGTCAAAGTTCATAAAATATTAGGTGTAATATGGGTTGAAATTCATGGCTAAGTGTAATTTCCATTCTTCTATTTGGTCCTTCTTGTTTCCCCTATAGCTTTGGTTTTCTGAAAAGCTTTAAAAACCACACAGACACAAGCAAACAAAGCTTTGCACATTTTACATAGTCTTTGTGACCTCAGAGGAATTACCTAAAATAGAAGAAAATAAGATACATTTATTTCATGTAAGACTGCACAGTTGTATTGCTTGTAAGCTGTTATAGGAACTGGTTTCTGTAGAAGGAATTAGTCATGTATCCATGGCTGCCCACTGCTGCTGCTTCCCTATGGCTGAAGCTGCTTCTCACTGGTCTCTGTATCCAGTTGTAGAAGCTAAACTGGTAGAGAACTAACCCTACAAAAAATATTTTCCTGCCAGTCTAAATCCCTGGCATAACATCTTCACCATCAAAAGACAATGTTCATACAAGCAAGGGATGAAAGAGTCCAGTACAAGAGACAAGGGATCTTCTTTTTCTTCCAGTAGCTGTTAATCATTAGATGGGTTTAGCTGTATCACCAGCTGTGCCAGTGTCTTTGATAATTGAGCCTTTTTGATATTTTTAACCCTGTTTGTATGTGGCTAGTGCAATGACGGGGAACCTGAGGGCAGAAATGGCCTGTGACTTTATTTCATCTAGTCCATGGCAACATGATTTCTTTCTCCTTGTTAATGGCCAGTGTATGTGTTAATGCATGACTGTTGAGGCTAGGAAATGGCGATCATAACACTGGTATTCAGAAGACTTTTCTTGATTTAATGCTAGGTTTGTATATAACACTGCATCCACACTAAATACCTTATATTCATATTTGTGAGTTGCAAAATAATAATCTTGAAGAGTAAGTTCCCTCCTTGCCTGGAGCAATCTTTCCACAGAAGTAGAGGAGTAAGGGCCAAAACTTAGTGCCAGATGCACTGTGCAAACATGACTGAAATTTTATTCACATGAAAGAAAGCAATTTAAAGTTGCCATGAAGGAACAAGAACAGTTTTATGTAAAATGAGGACTAATAATTGTTTAGCTTTATTTTTTCCAGGAACATCATAATGAGCAACTAAGTTTTTGGCATATCGATATCATACTGATTTATGAGATAGCTACATGTAAAAAAGCTGTAAAAATGGCAGGTTAATTATAGCATATACCATTAATGGATGAGATATAGTTTTGCCTGTTTTCAAAGCTCCGCTCTCATAATACAGTGTTACATCCTCCAGAATACAATTTATATGTATAATATGCTATGTACAATCATCAGGAAAATTTTGCACATAAAGATCTCTGAGCCTCTTTCTTCAGTCCTTCTTCACATTGATTGCAGAAAGGATAACTTGCACTGAAACAGAATGCAGGACTAAGTGTTTGCAGAGGTTTTGAATAACTAATTTCTCTAGAATTCCAGAAATGACATTTGGTTCCTCAATTTTTGCAAAGCAAGCAGCATACTTTGCAGGCTGTGCTAGTAAAAAAAGAAACAAAACTAAAATGTGAATCTCCCAAAGTACTATCCTCCTTTTGTGAAATGCTTCAGTGGCTTAATGAGGTTAATTTGTATTAGGTTGTAGGAAACCCTTTATCTACTCTATAGAAGCTTTAGTTTCACATGAGTGTTACAGATACTGTACTTACTGCACTGGAACTTAATTATTTGATATCATAAGGAGCTGGAATCCCTACATTTCCTCTCAAGAAATATTCATTACATAGTCTAGATTGTAAATAGAAACTAGAGAATGATTGGCCTAGATTTTTCAGTGTTTGAAATATCTTTGAATACTTTTCTAGCATGTTTTGGTTTATATCCAGAAAATTTCAAAGTAGCTTTATTAAAGATTCCCCCAATACTACCAAAAGTATATGATTATTTTTTGCTATTTTCCATTTTTCATGTATCTTTTCTCCCTCTATGAAATGCTTTTCTGTATTGTACATGAATGTAACTGACTGTTTCATTTAATTACATTCTTTTTCCATAAAAGTATTACAATGCCTGACTTTTTCCTCCTAATTACTACAAAGGAGGCTTTCAGAACTTTTGTTCCAGCATTAAGATTTCCCTCACAGAATTTTATGACAGTTCTTTTAACTGGCTTTCATTCGCAATGGCTGTTGGCATACATTGTATTTTATTTTCTCTTAGCAGCTATATTATGGCATTTCTCTAGACCTAGGAGAGCAGTGTAAAGATATGCAATAAGAGAGCAAGGAAGCAAAATTTCAGGAACAGTTGTACAAAGAATACAAATTAAAACTAAGATAGCGAAAAATTAAGTGGTACGAAGTTCTCATCCTACCACTAAGTTTACTTCGGTTTGTAGATTCAGTGTATGGGGGGTTTTATATATTTTTTATAAATAGGAAGCAGTGAATCTGTGTTAGCATGAATGGGTATAAGATGTGTAATTGCCTTTTCAAAATAAAAAATAGTGTGAACTTACAAAAGCAACATGTGCTTGTTTTCCTATATATTATACATTCTCAATATACGCTAGAATAATTTTTTCCCTATTTACAGATTAAAAACCTTCCAAGTGTTTTGCTGAGAAAAAAATAATGTATTTATTCAAATTGCTTTATTGGCATATATACCAGTGGAATTGTTTGGAAAACAATTAAAAGTAATTTTTGCAGCAGCCTCTGCTAATAGCTGTAAAAATATTTGCTCATAATCAATCGTATGAAATTATCAGAGATTGGAAAGTTCAGGCAGATAGTATGAATTTCTTTTCTTTCCTCTATTGAATTAATCATTATTGTCAGGAAGTGACAGTTTTTGTGCATAAAAATATTTTCTTTCCTCTTAGATTTCTGATTTAAGTGTAATATTTCAGCATATGAAAAGATGATGGATCATGGGTTAATTGTTTGCATTGTGTTTCAGCTGTAGCACAGCATGATGTGGTGGAGTATAATCAAACCTGACATACTACAATGCGTTGAGTGACAACAAAGAGCACAGACTGTTGATTGGAATTTGTTATACTAAAAAATGCATTATTCCCTGAATGAGATGTTTAGTTGTTTATGTTTTGTTGATGAGGACACAGAGTCTAATTGCTGTCTGTGGCTTTTGCCTTTAGGAACGTTCTTGGGGTCCACAGCCTATATCCAGTTTGTTTTCCTTTCTCAGGCTTTTTAGGAGCTGATGCTCTGCAGTAACAACTGAGTAGATCCAGAGATCAATGCTGGACTCCTGAAAGCTTGTTAGTAGAACTTTCTCCTTGTGGAAGCTCTTATTCATTGTTTGACATTAGGGATATAAAAAAGGTAGCTGAAGCATTTAGTGCATATGCTTTGCATCGAGCATACAAAAAGTTAAATAGCAGCAGAAGTAGAAGGCTTAGGGGTACTGTTAAAACATATATTGCTTCATGTAATTAGTATTCCTCCCTGTACAAAGTCATAGGTCATTACCAGCTAAAAGTTCAGATTTCTTTCTCTCTTCCTTTTGATGGGAATGAACTATTGCCACAAATATCTGATCTTGTATTAGTAATCACTGAAAGTTCAGTTAAAATTATTTTTTCTGAACTCCAAGTCCTTTGGTAAGTGGCTGCTGAACCAGAAAGGCTACTTTGGTTGCTCTCTTACCAAATTGGTCCTCTCATAGGACCAATAGTAGTATGGTCCTGGTGATCACTTAGAACAGCTTTAATGGGAGTGATGGGTACAGATGGAATAATGAAAATTGCCCTGTTGCTTCCCTTGTTTGAAAAATTTGGTTCCCTACGTTACTAGACTGTGACCGGTTGAAATTGGCCAAACACCAAGAGCCGAAGGGCCCAGGACAGAGGCCACAAAGGCCACAGGGAAAAAAAAGGGGCAAAGGGGAGGGGAAAAATAAAACCCTGCAAAACCAAACTACAGCAGAACTAAAACAGTTTATATACAGACATATACATGTACATACAGAAAAAAAAGAGAAAGAAAACAGGTTTTCACTTCCCTCTCACCAAAACCACTGCCGTTCCTGTGTCTCTGGACACCTCCCCTGATCAGGCTGGCCGATCAGCAGACCCACACCTGCAGCCCACTCCCACACCAAGGGTGACCGCAGGGAGCTCCTCTGCTCTACAACACTGCCGGAAGAAGGACTAACCCCTGACTCCTGACCCCCCCTCTTTGTATCTTTGTTTATGTAAAGAAATGAGATGGAATACTTCCTTAGTTATGACCCAGATACCCGGAAAGGCCTAAACCAAAACCACTGCACAGACTTACTTTGCAGTGCCAAGCAGAAAGATATAAAATATGATCCCTTAGTAGATTTTATTTCTGGGTTTTGTTTGAGGACTGTCGCTGTATCCTGCTAATTGTTCTCTATCCACTTGTAGGAAGGTTTTGGAATACCACATCTCTTCTGGACATAAAGCCTGGAGATGTAGAGTCTGAAAACATATGTATATATGGGTATTTTAACAGTGATACACTTTCATTTCAAAGTTTCCCCTTTAGGGAAAAAGAAAAAAAAAAAAAGTAGAGATATGCAGCTGTTTATGGGAGTCAAGAAATTAATATAGTTTCTAGATTAGTTTTATGTTTCTTGTTGCCACTTCACTGGAACAGTCCCATATACAGCCTTGTCCAACTGTTCTTAAGCCAATGTTTTCTGCCTAATATACTACATTTGGAAAAGAAATCAACTTTACATTCTGGTGTTAGTGACATTGTAATTCTTGTTTCATGAATGGCAGATTGCCTTACAGAACCAAGTTAAATTCATGTCTGATTAAAAAACCCCAAAACCCAAACCAAAGAGTATGATACTACCATGCAAAGTTATCAAGTTGCTCATCTTTTTATTTTTGCAGCTCACCATGTTAAAACTGGGACCTGTGAAGTGGTGGCACTTCACAGATGTTGCAATAAGAACAAGATAGAAGAAAGATCACAGACGGTGAAGTGCTCCTGCTTCCCTGGGCAGGTGGCAGGTACCACCCGGGCAGCTCCTTCTTGTGTTGATGGTGCGACTACTTCTATTGCTTCCTTTCTTTGTGCTCCTAAGAATTTTTGCTGGCTTAACATTATCAATGAGACCCACTCCATTACTGTTACCTATTTAAAATAAGAGTAGGACAGCTTCTGCATTTTGAAGGGGATGTCCAAGGTGAATGGGAGGAAGGTGGGAAAAAAATAATTATTTGCCATTGCTCTGTGGAAATGCCAAGGAAAATTATTAAATCCCAGTGAAAGAAACCTCTTGAGAGGCTAAATTTGATCTAACTAACAGAGGACCCTTGGAGTTGTATGAAATTCACTTAATTAAAAGTATTTATACAAAATTGAAATGAGCATATAATTTTTATGTGCTACATCTGATTTATATATTTATCATAAAGGAAAAAAACTAGCAAAGAAACAGAACACAGTTCTGTCGAGTTTTTAGTCTTTTTAGACAAACACTATTTCTATTCACAGTGCTATATTAGTGTCTTATATAAAAATTCTAGTGTAAGTTCATATGTTTTATTTGGGAAAATACTAGCTGATTTTCACATTGCTTTCCCTGAAAGAGAAGCAGGATTCACCCTTTACATGATCTCTTTACTGCTGATATGTTGTTGGCTGTCAGAGAAGCTGTAAATATGTCATCATTGGGGAATAAATTCAATAAGACTATGCTAGACTATATAGTAGACCAGGCAAAAGAAGAGATTCTACTTACCACTTTGAAGTCTGGCTGAGCAAGAAAAAATGAGTTTGGAATGAAATGCTGTGAAGAGATTGACTTTGAAGTATATAGCACATTTTGCAAATTGAAACCTAATTTCTTGTTATGATTCTGAGGTGGCTGAAAATCACAGACTAGTTGTCAGGCAACATATTTCTAATATTTTTCTGGAAAATAAAAGAAATGTTGCAACATAATGACATATTAAAATGTTCATTTCAACAATATGCAAATATGTTTGTTTTCCTCTCTTGTAGCTTCAATAGTGGAGCAGAAATGGTGGTGCCACATGCAACCATGTCTTGAAGGGGAGGAATGTAAAGTTCTTCCAGATCGTAAGGGGTGGAGCTGTTCCTCTGGGAATAAAGTGAAAACAACTAGGGTAGGTATGATACCAACCTGACATGTTATCAACAAGTTAAAAAAAAAAAAAAATAGTGCACTGGGAATTAGGTGCACATAGAAGACCTGAGTTGGGAAGACTAAAGAAGCATGGGAAGAAAGTCATACTGGAATTGGACTTCTTGGTTCTGCACACTATTCTCAGCATACTTTTCAATTACTTGAACATAGTAAGCAGTGTGCCAGACCTTCTCAGGTAAGCACTGGGGATAGAAGAGTTGATCCTTTCTACTAACAGTAATGATCAAATGTATTACAATCTAATATGTATTTCTTTCTGAAACCACTTGCAGAAATTCTGTAGACCTTGCTAAGCTCTTCATTTACAGGATACCAAACAGCTGCACTTTTACCAATAACATGGGATTACCATGTTTCTACATAGAAACTGCTGAGTATGGTAAGAATTTGATGTGTCACTACAGTATGATTTTCTGGTTCTTTCCATCTTGTATGTCTGGGATTTCCCAAAAAAATTTGACAGAGTTTCAGTGAGTTCTTTTCCTCCTTTTGGCACTTCTTATATTATTGGTTCAAAATTACATTGACAGAAATACAGCTAACTTTCATCATCTGCAATTCCAGACAATAAAATATACATGTTGTCATCTCTGTTTTTTAGTGGCTAAGAGAAAGAGAAGATAAACAAACTCTTCAGATATACATTTAAACACACAAACTTCCTAAAACTACAGCATTGTAGCTCAGTAGGGTCAACACAGTTCTTCGTCAACATACAAAAGATTAAAATGTAGTCTGAAGACACACATGCATGTGTTTTAGTATAAACACCTTCACCCCTACACGCCAGCATACATACTCATGATACTCATGACTGGTTTTTTTTAATGATGCTATGAAAAAGCCCATCCTTTTTTTATATTTGCCATCATAAACACTGTTCCGGTATAATGGGTACCATAACCTGTTAACACACTTAGCACCACTAAAAAGAAGCTACTAGTCATCTTAAACATCCCACTATTTGTTTGGCCTTCTAGTTTGTCCAGATGTTGTATGCTGTCCTCCTTCTTCCTTCATTTCCCACACAGCTGCAAGGCTGTTTTGAGACAAATCAAACTTGAATTCAGATTTCTGACCAAGAGTTTGTTTAAGTCATTGAAACCTGGTAACAGGTGAATGAAGGTCTCTGTCATTCCTGATGCAGGGAGCTGTAATTTTAGCAGGCATCATTCTGATGGCCAGAGAAATACACACCGGAAATGTGAGTGGTTCTTTGTGTTAAGAGAGTAGCTTATTACCAAAAAGCAAGTACTTTCCCCTAATGTGTAGTGACTACAATATTTTTATATCTCCTTTTTCTGCTCCCTAAAGTCTATATAAATAAAAGGAAAAATTCTAAAGTGCTGAGTAGTTTCAAAGTATGTATCTTCTCCCCTTCTTTTCATTTTTCTTTTTAAATAAAAATAACTACAGAGAGTCAGTATTAAGAAGTCATGAATAATAAGTTTTTGACTGTAAAATGAAATAACCCATATGTGACTATCATGTATAATGTAAAAGCATAAAGAAACAAAGAGAACTGAACAGCTTTGGTGATTTAAGTGGTTTACAGAGAAACCTTGTGAAGACTTCCCTGAAAGGCCAAAAAAAAGTCTATATTTACCTCCAAACACTTTCTAAGCTTGTCTCCTTCGTGTGCAAAAAATCTGCCTCAACTAACTCCTGATGTAGTAGGAACTCCACATGGTACCAAGTTAAAAGCAGCACTTACATTATTGTATCTGGAGTTGTTAAGTTTTCTGTAAGACATAAAACCAGTGGACGAAAGAGGTATTTTGTTTGTCCACCATTGTTAGCATGTTTAATCACACTATTGTAACAAATGATAATACCAACTTCCTAATACTTATGGTATTAGGCAAAAAGGCCAAATGAATAATGGGAGAAAACTAAGTGATTTTTAAAAATGTGGTCAACTTGAGGTTTTGCATTTTGTTCTGCTATAGGGAACTAATAGGGTCACACATGAGTAATGAATTAGAAATATCAGAATTTAGATGTTAAGAAAACTCCTTTGGAAATTATCTTCAGAATACAAAACCAGGTATTGTTTTCCCAGTTTTTTTGCATATTAGTGGGAAAAGGCTGATGTTAGAGTTAACCATAAAAAAGGACTGAATACAGGGAAAAAGTGGATATGAATAAGCTGAGTAAGTTAACCTATGCTGGTTTAGAATTGACTACTTTGGTCTATGTAGCCTGCAGGAGGGGAAGGGAAAAAAGCCTTCAACTCAGCTAAACGAGAAATTTTTTTGACTTTGTATGAAGAAATGTGTTTGTCTTCCTGAGCATTATACCACAACAAAAGAGGATATTCAGAAACACGTTAGAAGAGTTATGAAGTGATAGCTGAGATTTCACCAGTCACATTTGGGTGTTCTCCTCTGGACTGAGAAACTGTTGTGAGAGGAAACAATTGAATTTTTTCTATATGGCTAGCCTCAATTTTTGATAAATAAACACAAAATTTTTTCACATTGCCTCTTCAAATGATGAAAAAGGGAAAAATCCTTTTTTTTTTTTTTTTACATTTGAAATACTCTTTTTTCTTACAGTCTCTTTCTAATATAATTGTTTTAATTCACAAAGCTGTCCTGCTTGTGTTTCCTTTATTTCATTGCAATATAGGATAATGTCTGTTTAAAACAAATTTTCCTATCAGTTGAAAACTACAAAATATAGCAGTCTTATGTATGAAACTGACAATGATATTTAAAAAATAATATGAGTTCATGTTAAATAAAGGAGCCTTTTACAAAGACTAGATATTTTGCAGTCAGATAAGAGCTGAGGAAAAAGAATTTGATATTTCTCTTAGTTATGGGGTGTATTCCACACCAAAGGTCTCTCTGTGGATAAGGATTTTCTGGGGCAGATCCAGATGCTAGGCTTGCATTTTTAAGAACAGTACATTGCCCATTATCCTTATAATAGAGGCAGACTTTACATAAGAGCATGAGAAGCTGCATGTAAACTGTATGAAAGTGCGTTTCAATGCCCTCTGCAGTCCCTGTCCTCCAGGCATCCACCCTGGGACTAGCTTGGAGTATGTCATGGCTCCTGGGCAGCCCATAAACATGTGTGTCTTTCCTGCAGAAACTAGACCACAAGAACAAGGTAAAGTGGTGCATCCCAGGTCTCATCTTGAGGTCTTGGAGGTGCAACATGACTAAAGAAGTGTGTGTTTTCTTTGGGCAGTGTGAGAGTGTTCCTCCCATGAAGATGTAGAGAAATATACATCTGTATTTTTCATGAGAAAAAGTATAGAACAGACTATTTCAATTGAAAAGAACCTACAATGATCATCTAATCCAACTACAGGACCAGCACTAACCAAATTAAAGCATGTCAATAAGGGTGTTGTCCAAATGCCTCTTAAACACTGACAGGCTTGGGGTATTAACCACTTCTCTACGAACAGTTCCAGTGTTTGACCATCCTCTTGGTAAAAAAGCTTCCTTATGTTCAGTCTAACCCTTCCCTGGTGCAGCTTTGAACAGTAATGAAATAGTACCTTGTCTTCAAGCTTTTAGTTTGATTTGGTAGAACTGCCTGTGGAACGAGGCATAGTTTAACACTAACCCCTAAGGTCTTAGGCTGAAATATGTGGAGTGGAATTTACTGGACTTTGCTTGGGTTAGGACACTCTAGAGTGAGATAACTGCCCAAGCTCTAGACTGTCTTTTAAGTATTGAATAGAATTGTTCAATGCCAGAGAACAATCCATTTTGTTCTCTGAAGATAAGGTAGATGAATTATCTTCTGGAGGCATTTATGTTTCTCAGATAACCCAGGGGAAAGGTATGGTGACTAAACTAGTCCCTAACATTTAGACTCAATGTTGAATAGGAAGCATCTGCCTTAGACAATTTACTCTCTTTGATGTGGTCTTCAGTAGAAAGAGGATCATAAAGGCCCCTTCTTTGTCTGTTTGGAAAGTTTTGGACTTTGAGCACTATCAAATGCAATATAATATTTCAGAGTTTCAAACATGTTCATATTCTGAAGATACACAGCTAGGGGCTAAATTGGTGAATCATATTATGATGAGCAACACGTCCAGTATCTACTATTCAGTTAAGCTGGCAACAGTGTGTATTCTTTTAGAATTGACTAGTTGGTATAATACAAACATTAATACTAATAATATAAATTAACAAAAAAAAAAGTCAGATACATAACAAGTATTGATTATTAACCTCTGAAAATCTCTAGAAAGGGAAAACGAGGAATGTTTCCCTATAAACAATTGAAAGAAGTACTTTCAGATAGGTCAAAAAGGGCCATCATTTGGAAAAGAGCATTTAGCTACTGGAATAGCTGAACACTCACACTTTTAAGATGAGCTGATGGAACTGCAACTGTCACTCTGAAAACTGGCTAATATTTTTAACATGTGGAGAAAAACACACTGCAGAACAGAAAGAAATCAATATCTAATATATTACTATGTAACTGTATGCTAAACCAATATTATAAATAGAGTACTGCAATAAAATAAAAAAAATATTACAAGAGCAGAGAGAAATAAAAGAGAAATATTACAGGGCCAAAAATAAATCCATATTGAGTATATTTATCTACATTCCAAATCCAAACAAATCTGCTTTCCAAATCAATACCAGAGATAGACGACTAGTGTGAAATGAACAGAAATATTGTCAGCATGGTGAGAAATCCATACTGAGAGTGTTTATTTACATTCAAAAACAATACTGGAGAGAGCCTGCAGTCAGTTATTTGTAATATTCCAATTTATCTAATTTTACATTACAGCTTCCAAAGTTTAAAAGAAACTCAAAATTGAATAACATCCTTGGAAAAAGAGAAAGTGTATCATCCAAACACACCAACTGGCTGCACATGAAGCCAAATTGTGTTCAGTATGTGCATCCCACTGCTCTCAATCAATGCAGTTTGTTTGCTATCTATAAATACTGCTTGTATTTTTACCCTGTCTCCTCTTTCTCACTCGCAGATGCTGGGTTGTTTCTAAATTAATTACAGCTGGTGAAAGGAGAGGCAGTAATTTTATTTATGTTTCAATTTATAAAATATGCTGTTCATAACCCTTTCAGCATAAGGAATGAAAGAACCTCTGTTGGTACCTTTACAAAATAATGCTTTTCCTTGGGCTGCTCAGATTCCCAGTATCAAAAGACAGCATTACGTGGTTACTCAACTACCACCAGTGCTCTCATAACCACTGCTTGAGTAAGATAACATAATACAAGCGAGCTTAAATATGGCCCTGGATATGAGAAGAAACTGGCATTATTCTTGTAACTGAGCCTGACCCAGTGTTAGCAATGCAGCAATGTTATTTGTTGATCTGTACTTCTCCAGATGAGGAAGAGATGCATACGTTCTTTAAGGAGCAGCAGAGGAGAAGAAAATGGAACAAGCATTATTGTTTTTCTGCCAAAAGTTAAAAGAAATATCACCATTGTGGTAGCTTCTTCCCTCATGTCTTTGTTCCTCTTCCTCCTCCAGGCTTTTCTGGAAAAACAGTAGTAATGATATGTAATTGGAAAAAGCAGAAATGCTTTATATAAATGTTATGTATATGTTATTCCAGGGTGCTTCTGATAGGCTGGATGTACGGTAGGTGTGGTCAGTGAGTGCTGGTAAG
Organism: Margarornis squamiger; assembly: GCA_035222235.1. Taxonomy (NCBI): domain Eukaryota; kingdom Metazoa; phylum Chordata; class Aves; order Passeriformes; family Furnariidae; genus Margarornis; species Margarornis squamiger. The sequence continues at coordinate 31,908,252 of JAWWTY010000037.1, read as the reverse complement.
GCAGTGTATTTCCCACATGACATGTCTTACTGTTTAAAACTGCTGCTAACTTACATCACATGAAACAATTTGCCTTTTGTTTTGACCACTGTGAAATGTGAAATACTTATAGGATAAGTCAATGATCTGCCATGTGTTTGGTACAGGAAGTGCTTTCCCTAATATTTTTTAAGGAGATGTATGTATCAATGAAGAAACCACTTCACTGTAAAACTGCTCTGTTTCCCTGTCTCACTTCAGGGCCTCCATCTATAGACTCCTACCTTAATTTCAGATGAAGAGTTATAGGGATAATGCACATATATACAGTGACCAGCAACACCTTGTGGTTCATGCAAATGATATGATTACAATATAAGCGAGTGCACAGACCATAGTAAAATATTACCCATGGAAAAGAGTGATTGCACTTGTGACAGCCTCTTTGTTGCTATGGTATCTCTTTCCATGCCTTTCGCTAATCTGTCACTAGGAGAAATTTGCAGCTGTTGCAGCATGTTTCTCATTGCAAACTCAGAGACTCACGGTATCTAATCCATCATTAAAATAGCAGTAAGTCATATCTACGCATTTTCTAAGAATACATACAAGTTTTAGAAGGCAAATGAGCTGGTAATGGAAAAACAATGACATTTTCTAGGATTGAGATAGATTTGGTATCAATCAGTAATTACTGCTTTGATCTAGCATCACCATTCTTTCATTTTGAAGCTTTATATTTTTTTTAGGGCACCTAAACACTGATGCTTTAATGAAAATATCCTGCCAGCTAACACAGGTTATAAGAAAGCCTCAGTATTCAGGGCTATGCAATTCACTGATTTTCCTAAAAATAGTCCTTATAATACCAAATTTTTTTCTTTAATGTTGTTGTGACAAGTTTTATCCTATGAAAAGTTGCAAGGCTATATTTGACAGGAGTCTAGACCTACAGCTTGATGATGTTCATTTGTTGTTAACAGAAATCTAGACAGGTCATGGTCCTTTCCCCAAAAGCAAATATAATCTAAAATATCCACAAAAGACAAGTTATGGCATAAAGAATTACAGGAATAAGGGTTGTATTGTGAAATTTTATAAGAAAAAATCAGAGACTGAAAGATCAGTAAAACTTCTTGGGCAGGTGAAGATAATCCAAACATTCAACTCCCAAGACATTTTGAGTTTCAAATTTTGTTTAGTTCTGTTCTGACTTTGAGTCTGATGGATAGTGAAATTAATAACGAAAGCAAGGAACATCAAAAGAGGGAATGAGTTAAAGGCAATGTTCATAGGTACAGCTCTTTTGAAAAGAGGGAGCCTGATAATACATTGCCTTGCTAAATCTACCTGTGAATACACAGTCTTGTCTCTAGCTACTCAGAAGGGGTAATCTAAATTTTTATTTTTTTTTTGTGAGTAGACACACTGTACAAATCATGAGAAATTAAATCTTTTGCAATCCCTTCGTTGCACTTGCAATGTTATTAATATATGCTGTAGTTTATACATTTTATCAGGGAATAGTTTTTCCTAAGGTAAGAATGCAGCTAGGATCCATTGTAAAGCATCATTTTAACTTCTGCAGAACCTGAACATTGACAGAATTACTCTGAAATTGAGGGAAAATATTTCTACAGTATTTAAAGAAAAAGGCAAATAGGTTTCAGTTGCATGTCATTAATTAATAACCAGAGATTTTTGCAAATATTACTTCCATGTGTGAATCCTACAATTCATCAGTCCAGCCAAGAGGTTTTCTGCCTTTGTCCCAAAAGATTCAACTTGTGGTTTGATTTTCTTATTCATTTTTCCCCCTTGTCTTTTGCTGGCATGTTTGAGACATTGACTTCATGTCCAAAGAATAATTTTCTGCCTCTGTGATGGAAAATAAGGATTAGTTCTTAAGGGCGTTTGCTAATGACGGGTTTTCTTCACTTCTCCATGAAGTTCTACTTTTCCAGCATCCTGACACCAAAATCAAAGATGTTTCCACTCTCATTTGCAGCTTCATTCTGACAGTCTCTTTGACATTCACTGCTGTGCAAGAAGGGCTCTTTGAATATCTAGTAGTCCTTTTAAATTTTCTTGGAAAATTTTTGTCAGTTTCTACTACCTCAGAAATTACCATACATAAAGATGATATTCATATGCCAGTATCATGGGAGTCATGCTGGCATGCTCTAAAACTAGTGTTTCTTCCTTGTCTCACCATCCTTTGTAATCTGTCGGGGCTTCTTTGGATCATTTTTGTAAGTCAGAAATGATACATTTCAGGTCAGAGGGACCAGGTTGTCCTCAAACCTCACCTTTTTTTGCTACCTAAATTGCTGCAGGCAGAATTCTTACCTCTTTCCCTGGGTATTCGGCACAGGCTTCACAAACTCTGTATCACTGCTTAATTGCAGAACTGATATGCGGGAGTGGAAAAATGACCCCCAGTTGTTCAAAAGGTAATAACCTTCAATTCTCCAAAATAACATAGTTTTCTCGAGGTATTTCATTAGGACTGATTATTGAAAATATCAGAAACATCGCCCTATCTTAGCTCTGCTTTTCTGCCTTCCAGGAGGGAAGGAAATGGGTAATAATCAATATGAAGTTGAGAGTCAACCATACAGAGCATTCTGAGAATACACAGTGGGAGAGGTGAACAACCCTCTAACCAGTTGAACTCAGATTATTTAGATATTATTCCCTTTCATAGCAAAGTGAGCATGGTTACATATCTTACATATTTCTTCATAAGAAGAATGAAGATAGTCCTGTCCTACCTAAGAACTCTTCAACATGAAGTAAAATTTCACACAGGAATAACTGGAAGATTGATGTCTTGACTAAATTAATAAAGAAGATGACTAACATAGAATTAATTTACATAAGAATTTCAAAACTGTTCATTGTTTTTCATAGCATGTAGTTTACTCCTCCTTCCACCTCAGGGAACACCAGGTCAGTTTCAGGAAAGACACTATTGCTTGGAGAAAAGACTCCAAAGGACTTTCTATGTTCTATAAAATGGACTTGAGCTTTCTTCTACTTCATTATTAGTACACACCGATGAGCCTTTCTCAGATCTTACAGTTCCGACTCTCATTCGTTCCCTTCCATATCTGCAGTGATAAACGTCATAGAGCTCTGAAGTGCAGATTCTGGATGAAGTTACTTGATATCCAGTTCATCGTGGCTTATTTGTATGATGCAACCTGTAGAATTATACTGACATGACTGAACACAAGTATGTCTCCAATTTATGAAGATGGATCTGATCTCAAGGAAGCGGTTGTGTCTAACCAACATGTATCTACACATTTAGTAGTAATAGAAGATCTGAGAATTTTCATGGAGTTGTGTATTTTAAGACATTCAAAACAGTTGTGTCTCCTCAGGTTCAAGAACATCCGAAGACGTATTACTGATGCCAGCCAGAAGAACTTGTTTCTTCATCCTGTATTCCATCTTTGTGGCTTAGTAACATGGCCCTGCCAAAGGAAGACCAAAGGACTTTACCTCTTGTTCTGCTGTCTCTAATTCAGGCAAATACACTGAAAAATCATATTAAGTTCTTCTAGAATCTGGAGATCCCTCTGTCCTTCCTCCTTGTCATCTTTTCAGAGTGTTCTTGGAAAAGGCAAATTTATCAACTTCAAGGCATCATTACAATTCCACTTGCTAATAGTTATTTTTTGTCATTATCAAAGTACAAAGAAAAGGAACAGGAGACTGTCTTCTAGAGTGCACCTTGGCGAATTTGAAGCTTATTACTTGAAAAACCAAATTCTTTTGGATGGTCATTCAGAAATTACCAGAGTCCTTTTTCTCTCTCTTGACCTTAGAGCACATAATTGGTACTGAACATTCCCAATATCTGAAGACAACAACCTCTTCAGAGCCTTTTGGTCTTTCCTTGATTACTTGAGATTTTAGAATACCAGTGTCTGATTTCATTTAGCTACTTCAATTCATTCATGCTTACCTTGTCTTGGGCCACATACTAGTCCGAACTTAACGAGAAGATGCAGGTATGAAGATCACTGGACAGATTCTTTAAGAAAGACAAACTAAATTAAATACTACATCAGATTCTTATTTAAATTTCTAGCATTTGTTTTTTCCTTTGACAGGATACTTCTCTTCTCTGTACTGTGGAGTTCACAAAGAGTATCCAGATGATCCCTAGTACAGAGGAGTTATAAGACCTTGTAACTTTCACCTGGACATCTCCATAGTGCTCAAGCAAGAAAGCATTTACTTATTAAAGTGACAGTAGTGGTTGTTCTTTTCGTCTTTGACCAAGATGACTACAACTATTAGTTGGGAATCAGCAATCATAATCTTGACTACTTCTTAGTGAAACAGATTTTATATGTTATTTTCCTGAACAATGAGAAATCCTTCTCATTGTTTATCTATTGCAGCCCCTAATGGAAAAGCCCTTGAGTCTTCCTTTTCACAGTTCTATTAAGAATTCAGAAAAGATTGCAGGGATTTTTCTGAAATCCTCCAAATTTGCCACCTTTCTTCTCTTTATCTGTATGGAGTGATGACATGATGGGTACTCATACCAGAGAAAGTTAAAATTAGATTTCCTTAAAATAATTTTATATGCTCCGAATGGGTACCCACTACTCTGTCAGCACCCATTACTTTGTCTAAAATTTCTCCAAGCACAGAAAAGTCTTTTCTTCATATGGAGATTCTAAATGGATGAAAAGAGAAAGGAAAATGATCAAAGGGTTTCAAGCTGATCACTGATTCATTGTTTTTAAAAATTTTTTTCCTGCCTGGATATTGCTCTGCTGTTTTCTAACTTGTTTTTTAGTTGTCTTATATTCCCTCAGCTGTGGCAGTATTCCTGGAGCCAAATGTGAGTGCACTACCTCAAAATGCCAGCAGTGGAAGCTGGTAAGCAAGTGGGGAAAAATCACCAGAGGAATCTCTGAAGCTTGGGACAAAGGCAGAAAACACATCAGTACTGCACTAACAGCAGGTACCCATTATAGAGAAGATAAAATTACAGGTAAGGAAATAATTTACATTTGTATTTTGATCTTGTCCAAGTGGCTGTTACCTTCCATTCAAAATCCCAGGAAAAAAACCCCACAGCATAAACATTTGAAGAAGAAAAAGATATCAAACATGATTAATTTAGAGTACCTGATTTTTTTAGTGGGGATAATTTGTAGTTCAATCTTATCCAAATTCTGGAAAAATACATTAAAAAATGAAAATCCTTTATACCTATTAGGCAATTTAAAACATCAACCTAGTTTTAAGACAAGGCTGATTTTGTTTTTCTTTTTAATTTGTTGTGCTTTTTCATACTTAGAATATAAATACAGCTTGTTACAGGTTTTCCTTTCCAATCAGAAAGAAGTGTAGGCTTTTTTTTAGGTAAGTGAAGTCAGATAAAGCCAAAGACAGAAGGACTCTGTTCCCATCCCTCTATCTCCATTTATTTTCTCACAGTTGAAAAAGTAGCACGACACTTTATTACGCTTCAGTTTCCTCATGTGGAGAAAGGAAGGAGGTTGGTTTATCTCCCACTTGGGATGATTAGGTGGAATAAGTGGTGTAGAAGAGAAGAAAATTACATTTATTTAATTAATTGTCTTGCAGTCTTCTATGCCGCCATGTTGCAGTCCCTCCATGGAGTTGCGATCACCACAAAAACCTCAAGAGGATATATCCTTGTCTGAATTGCTACAGTTTTTATCTGTTACAGAAAGTAAAATAAGGTTTATGTTTAAGTGTTCTTTTAATATAAAATTCTTGTATACAAATGTTAAAACAGTTCTACCATAAACCTAACTTCTATGCTGCGTTACAGAAACATTGAGAAAGTTAAGGGATGTGCATTGTAGTGGCATAACCTTTTGGAAAACAATAATAATGAAGTACATTGGAAAGAGTAATGAATTGGATTTAGCCTTGGCATAACTCATATGTCTTCATCAGCTATTTACTATTATGATTGTCCCAGTGAGTTGTACCAGTTAATTTTATTTTGTAAACTATCCAGTTCAAGGAAATATGAATATGGAACAATATCAATTTGTTCTTGAAGTTTTGAGTTTAATCTTGTAATGTATATTTCCAACGAACTGCAGGATGATATTTAAGTTAAAAAGCCTAAAGGAAAAAAAAAACAAAACTTCAAGAAATTTTGGTGATATTTTGAGATGTTGTGCAACCTTTTTCAGAAGCAAATATCTACCAAAATCTACCTCAACTATTTAGATAAGGAAATATCTTTCTAAATTGAATGTTGTCTTTTGAAATGTGCCATCCGTTATTTTATGATGTTTCCTGTAACCTTCTAGCCATAGAAATGTCTGTAGCAGAGTTCTCCTTAGTTCAGACTTTAAACTTTTATTTCGTTTTGGGTTTTTTGTTTGTTTGGTTTTTGGGTTTTTGTTTTTGCTGTTTTGGTTTGTTTTTTTTTTTTTTTTTTAAAGACTTGTGAGAAGAACACACTCAAATCTTTCATTTTAAAGGAATTTTATTCTGAGTTCATGACTCTTTTCTGTATCACAGGTCTATCTGTGGACTTATTCTGCAAGAACTTTTCAATTACTGTTTTGTCATACTTAAATATTGCTGATATACTTTCAAAAATGACTGTAATCTATCAGTTTCCATTGCTTTTCGGTGACAAATAAGAGTTTGAATTTGAGCATGTTTAGGTATTTTTAAGACTATGCACTTTTCCTAAGAGAATTTGCTGTGATTCTGAAATGTGTTTTTTCCTGTTTTGTACTTTTCCTTGTAAGTTAAAAAAATTTCCGTTTATTCCAGTTCTGGTTGTGGTTTTTTTATTATTTTCTGTAACTAATTTCATAACAGTGTAGTACTTGACATGTGTTTGTTTCTTAGGCAAACGTGTAAAACTCCTCAAGTCCGAATGGAGAAGTAGAGAAAGGAGGTTTCTGCTGTGCCTGATGACAATATTTGTTTTTTCCACACAAAAAATATTCTGGCTCCACGTTGGAGCACTAGTTGTGATGAATCCTAGTCTTGGTCGGATTCTAAGGAAGGGCCAGAACGTTCGTTGAGGAATAAAGAGTCAAACCACTCCAGAAAATGTGTTCCAGCCCTGATTTATTACTCACAGAGCAGCAGGTGTGTACAAATACAGGTTTACACAGTATTAACAGGAATTGTTGTACCTTACTCGTCATTGTAGTTGTGCAGTTTGCTGCAGGCACCAAGGAATTGTGGCTTATTTGGGCAGAGCTTCAGGAGGGTGGTTGGAGAGACTCTGCATTGCACTTCTAAGCAGCTTCAGTGTGTCAGTGGGATGCTTCTGGGAGCCTTAAAACATCTTTCTTCACTCACTCTACTTACGAAGGTAGACCCAGTCACTCAATTAGCCACTCTCATGGGAAAACAACAGATACTGTGGAGAACAACATTTAGAAAAGAAGCCCATCTTGATACATTCAGTTCAGTGTCACCTTTGTAGTTGAAAGGTCACTATCTCATGTTGGATTACTTAAATTTCAGAAAAAGCTAAGAAAGGGGTATTTCCACTATTTTCCCAAGATATGCCACTTAGTCTTAAAACTATGTTAAAGATGAAGTACTTTGTCATTTACAGGAACTTATGCCATGCTCTAAAGTGTTTTTCCTTTACCTATTTTTCTAGTTCTACCTTTCAGATTATTTGAACCAAGTGGAAAGCTCAATTTAAATGCGAAACATTTCCAAAGCCTTTTAGTTTCAATTACAATTTTTAACACTGATTGTCTAGATCTTCACTTTACCACCAATAATCTCCTGCTGAAAATATTAAGAGCAGTGGGAAAACAAGGACTACAGAGTCATGTTTCAAATGACGTTCTATGAAATGAATTTTCAAAATGTTTCTCTCTTTATAATGGAAGGTCCTAAGCACAAGAATTATCACAAATGCAGTTCTGATTAATCACAATGCAGTAAAAGTATGAAAGAATTAAAAGATTTTGGAGTCTGATGGTTGTCAAAGAAATGGGAAACTTTTGAGTCACTTCAGTATACTGGGAAATGTTCGGTTTAATGAATAAAATGAGCTATTTCATGTTTGCTGAATGACAGGCCTGAGAATCTGGAATTCTAAATTGCTGTGTTACAGGCTTGAGAACATGTTTAGACAAATACTTTACATTCTGTAGTGCCTAAAGTAAAGCTAAGGAAACAATTTAAAGCTCTCAAGTTTCAGTATAAAAAGTTAGGTAGGCCCAAAGTTTTATAAGCAAGAATGAAATATTTCATGACTTGAAAATGTGTCTTCCAGTATATAACCTTCTCTTGAGATAATTGAATCCATATAGTTATCATTAAATATCTATTTTCCAGACTGCTCACAAATCAGTCAAATTTTGCCTTTTTTCCTTGGCCCAAATCAAATAGCGGTCTGTAATTCTGAAACAAGGGCCTGTTTCCTAATTCATGGAATTAGGAAAGGTACTTTTGCAAGGTACTTTTCAGCATCATTGATACAAGATAGTAGTAGTAGAACAAAAACATTTTCTAAGCTCAAAGGTATACTGTTTCACTGAATGAAATTGCACAAGTGTTAGTGCAAACTGTCATTGGCTTTCATAAGCCATGTATGAATGATAGTGCATGCCAAACACACTGTATGAATTTTGAAGTTCCAGAAAATAGTGTGCTTCCATCAGTTAGAAAGATTAATTTCCAACCTCAACATCAATCTCAGAAGGCACAAGGGGGAAAAATGCATTGGCAGATATTTGTTTCTGGTTATATGGGCCCTTCTGTCTCTGCTTTGTAGTATTTATATTAGGTTCTCACTACCAAAACAATGTTATTGATGTTATGGGAAAATCTGACTGATATAGCCCTCTCAAGTTCATTCCGTTTGCTAAAGAATCACTTTGTCAACCATTTAATTAATTTTTTGTGGTCTTTTACATACAGTGTAAGAAAGAATACAGCAATAAGGATAGAAAATGAATGGAAATGTACTGTATACAAATAAGGGCTGTTTTGGTATGGGATCCCTGTCTTATCACCATGGCTTGGAGGACAATCCACTAGGCATTTCTTCAAGACCTATTTCCTCAAACATTTATTTAAGGGATTCTTGTGTCATTCCCTGCACTTAGTTTATGTCATGTTGGTCATTAAATAAATTTGTGAGATCCTTTTTAATTTTGGTTGAAATCCCCATACCATTTTTTTTCCCCACAGACCTTTAATACTTTAGGGAAGAATGCTAGAGCTGCCAATATGTCTTTGCCTAATGAAATTCCACTTAGCTCAGGGTGAGCTATTAATTGCTTTCATAAAAAATAATTTCCTTTCTTTGTTTTATGTATCTCAGGAAAGAAAAGAAGGAAAAATATAGCTCGAGTATGCTCAGATACCACAGGCTATGATTGCACACAATCCTATATGGTTGATGAAACCGTTCTAGTTAAAAAGAAAATCTCCAGTATTAAGTTCTTTCTGTTTCTTTGGAGAAAACCTAGAACGGAGGGTCCATCACACTGCAGAATCATCTGTAGAGGGAAGAAACACCAGCTTAAAAATTTGCCCCTTTCTGCATTTTCATTGATACATAGTCCTGACATTGTTACAGCTTCAGTCCAACTCTCCACACACACTAAATTCTCTTCTTTACTGTGCATGATGGAAAAGAGATAGAAGTGCACTTGCAAGGGCACACATAAAAAGGCAATTTGCTAACTTTCAAGTGCTTGATTCTGCAAATTCAAGAGAGAGTTTTCAGTCTGGATTTTGTGTGTGGTTTACAAGAAACAGTAAAAATTCAAAGAGCTGCCATTCAAAAGTAGCAATGCACAAAGCTGTGTTATGAAATGGTCCAGCACACACTTAATTTCAATATACCATATATTTTTATCTATTTTCCCCTAACATTATGAAATAATAATTAATTATGTGGCTTGTTTGCTTTATAAACTATTCTGTAGTTAGCAAATTATTAATGATATATTTGTGTCTATGAAGAAACAGAGGATTTGTATTATACCTAATTGTGGTTTTGCAACTTTGATGCTTAAGTGTTTGAAAGTAGGGAAAAGTGCTTTACTATTCAGGGAATATTCACTCAGCTTTTCTTTAAATCCTATAGTCTTGATTTTCCTTCATTCCTCTTCTAAAGCAGAAGAAATTCTTGAGTAAAAGTACCAGTCAGGATTTTTATTGGGAATCTATTCTATATGAAATAGACAGTATTGTCTGATGTATTCATCCACTGTGCGGATTTCACAAGTGAGGACATTTTTTTCACCTATTGTGAGGAGCATTGGAATGGAAGATATTAAAAAAAAAAAAAAATCTCTTGAGCTGGTAGCTTTTATAATGTAATGCCTTGAGGTCTTTCCGTCTCTGCTCTATTCTGGCAAAATTGTTCTACCCAAAGACTGAATTTGTTCTGAACATTTTGTAAGAAGAATGTGGAAAACTTCAGCAGCATTTAACTACATATTGTTGTGTTAAAGTAAAACAAGTGAGTTCACATACAATTACAGCCAATTTACAGAAGCCACTCACTAGTTTAAATTAAAAAGTCTGCAACTGCAGAATAATTATACTTTAATTGCACATTTAGGACAGGAAAATGAAGAGAATCTAATGTGGTGTATTTATGCCATAAGAACTATGTGAAAAAATTTATTAGCATAAAGGGAGTAATTTTGTTCCAAGAATGAACAAATTAATTCAAATCAACACCTAGGATGCTAAAGGTTTCATGTACTTTTTCATTTGTATTGTTAATTTTCCATACATAATAATTATTAACTGGAAACTTCATTAGACTTGATTTGCACCTATTCAGGGTGTTAATGTTCTCTAAGGATGTCAAAGATCAGACACATACTGTTACTGCTCCCCCTTTTCCTATAAAGACCTTTGGCACAGTACCTTAATACCTTACTTCCCAGACACTTAAACCAAATAGCTTTTACTATACCCAAAATTAAGCAATTCTGGGAATACCATCACTAGGTATTAGCTAAAATTTCATTGCTTCTTTATGAAACAGCTTTTACCAACCAAGAGGTTTGTTCACTCCCTAATGTGTATCATGTATGGGTATATAACTTTCATTGATGTTAATGTGTAACCTGTGCTTGCACATAACAAGTATTACCATTTGACTTAGAGGCAAATATGCACCACTATCTGAGTTACTCAGAGTAGCATTGTGTGACCTGGTGGTTAGCAGAATGAAAAATGAGGAAAAAAAGAAGAAGAAGAAAAAAGAAAAGGTGAAATAATAAAAATTCTGGCAAGGAAAAGTAGTTAAAAACTTCAGTCATGTAATGTAAAAACTAAGAATATGCAACCTGACTTCCTGTACAGACTGTATAAGCAAAATGACCTTTGAATATGATTAGCCACCTGTTATAGGGCAGAGATTTGAATGCCTATCTGATTTTTTCTTATTTATATCACCTATTTAATCTATGTGAGAGTGTATGTTGCCTTTATAGGGGTATTATCACCACAGAGTTGTAGAGCTAGATGGGGGAGCAGATAGGCCTTCAGATTATGATTTTACTGAGTTTCTTTGTGACTGAAGAGAACATATTTGCACTTCCAAACAGCCATGTAACTGAGCAGTCATATATGTGTAAAAATACCCTTATTGCTAGCTGCAGTTTATCACGTAAGCCAATGCATTGGCAGAGCTGCATGTAATAGAAATAATACATCACAGGATAGATGAGGTTGGAAGGGAACTCTAGAGATCCAATACCCTTGCTCAAGTAGAGCCACCTAGAGCCAGTTGTGCAGGACCAGACAGCTTTTGAATATCTTCAAGGATGGATACCACAAACTCCTTGGGCAACCTGAGCTAGTGCTCAGTCAACCTCACAGTAAACAAGCTTTTCCTGAGAGGGAGCCTCCTGTGTTTCAGATTGTTCTCATTGCTTCTTTTCCTGCTGCTAGGCACCACTCGAAAACAGTGTGTCTCCATTTTCTTTGCACCCTCCCTTAATGTATTTGTACACTGTGGCATGATCCCCCCCAAGCCTCCTCTACTCCAGGCTGAACAGTGCTCTCAGCCTTTCCTTATACAAAGAAGGTCATGTCCCTTATTTGCCTTAGTGGTTCTTTACTGAATAGGTAGATAGATATATATAGATAGAGAGAGGTATATAGACATGTATCGTAAATGAAGCTAATAAAAATCCACTTGTGGATAAGATCAGAAGACTTGTATTTTACATTATGTAGCTCAGTGGCATCTGGTTCCATGAGCAGAATTCCAGCTTGTTACAATAAACCAAAAAATGAATAACAGTAAGATGCTGCATCAGCCTTTTGAGCTTTGGTGCAGGCCACAGAAATATGTTGCCTGACTTTAAAATTAATTCTTTATTATTTTTTCAGGCAATCTTCCATTGGAGAAGGTGCCACACGAGGTGTTTCTAACAATAAGAACAAAGCAAAATAAGTCCTTGTATCATAAAAATCACAAAGCACAATTTTATTATTGCCTTAAGTGCAGTTCCTAGAAAAAACTTGGTGGAGAAGGCAAACTGAAGTAATGAACTCCTTGAATAGTCTTTTTAATATTCTGTTCTATGTTTGTGCTCTGCAGAGCTGGCAAGAGCTGTACGCAAACAGTTTTGCTGAGGGCAAAAGAATGTTTCATCATTAAGGAGCATGACCCTTCTCTCTGTGATCAAAATGAAAAGCATATGCCCCTCGATGTCATAAAGTGTTGTTGTGACCATTCCAATGACTTGTTCCTCAAGAATTGCGAAGTTGTCACCTGACACAATTTGATATTAAAATGTTACATGATGATTAATTGTATCCACTGACACAGCAGAAATGTTCCTCAAAGTTACATTTCTTTGATATAACAGATTTTTTTCTTTTAATGATTAAAATCCAAATCAGAGGGAAAATCCAATTACTGTGAAATGATTTGTCTCCCCTCTTTCTCTGGTCCTTCTGTTTCACTCTTGTTTCATGTTAGGCTGTGTGAAACCACTCTAAATTAAATCCTTGATAATTTTGTACCTTGTGAATAACAGAATGTCTATCTTTCTTATTAATGGATGCATGATTTTTGTCCTCTTTCTCCACTAAGTAATTATTGCTTGCTAAGATGCATTTAGCCTTTAACAGGACACTGCCTTTTGCAATCTAAATGATTCTATGATTGTGTTGTAAAGAAGCATGCAAACAATGAAAGAATACATCTCCAGTATCAGTCACTGCAATGGTTAACATTTTAAAAGCATAGTTGTTACTATACAGAAATTTTAACAATAAAAAAAATAAAATAACAGAAACAGAAATTTGTGACTTGGTAATTTGTGAACTTCAAATTTTTTATTATATTTTTAGGTGTGGTTCCATTTCAGTTTCTCCTTGTCAAATCCAATTTCAACAAAACTCTTACACACAATTTAAGTTGGGGAGCAATGCCATTTAATACCATTTGTGATTATTCACCTATTTTAAAAACAGTTGAAAATGCTTTGCTGGATATTTCAGTCTCCGTTTCCAGTACTTCAAAAGTAGATTCACTATGTCCAGTTTTGATTTTCTGATTTTCTTTTTCTTTGCAGGTAACCCGATAGCTAAAGACAAATCAGATCAGTCTCAAGGCTGATAACACTAAATACAACACATAGGAATTTCATTTCTCCAGGCAATCCTTGAAGTGAAATTTTATACTGCTGGGGTGTATCCTTCAGAATCAATTGTGTCAATGAGAATCTGGCTTGTAATCAGCAACAGCCTTGAGATCAAAACTACTGGAAAGTCATTTTGAACTTCTGTGTCACAAAGATTTCAACTGATTGAACTGTGTACACTTGTAAAATTGCACTTGCTGAGGAATTTGCAGCTGTGATCACGCGCTGATATTGTAAAGGTGCAGAAAAACAACAAACTGGTGGGTTCTTCATTGCAGACCAGTGGCTTTTCATCTTGATGAAGTCAACCTCCAAAATGTATTGGATCCTTTTCTGGAAAATGATCCCTGATTCACTTTCAGATTGCTGGTGGGACCGGACACTGCTTTAATTAAATTTCTGTTGCAGAAATTGTCCTCTGGCATGGTGCAGTTTTAGACATTTTTATTTGTGTTCTAATCTTGCAGCTCTGAAAGGTGCATATTTCAACATCTTGAAGTTGCTTTTGTTATAGGAATGGAATTATATATCCATTGTTAATAATTATTGTTGACAAGTAATAGTTATCTGAACACATCAATCATATTACATAGTATAGTCAGGTTGACATGTTTCCCTAAGGCTAATCAACTACTGCAGCTTAACAGTTAAAAAAGTAGTGGTCAAAACTCAACTACCATTATAAAGCATTTTATACCTCTAAGATATAAATTTCCATTTAGTTTGAAGGAGATGGGTATTCCTGATATGTACTTTGCTTTCCTAACCTTTAATTAATTTAAATTCATGGTAAGCAGTCAATGACAGTATTACATCCTTTTTATTGTAAAGTTAGGCAGGGATGTAAATGAGTTTTGCAATTACGAAATTGGATGCTCATCATTCAGAATTTTTGTCCTTTTATTAAAAAATAAAATCTCTTACTTGAACCTAAGTACTGATGGATGCTTATGCAGGTGTCTGCACAGTCTGTTTGCTATAAAGGAAAAAAGTCCTAGTGCCCTCCCAGATTTACGCTTCATGGGTATTTTGCTTGCTTATAGTCATCCAATTCAGATCTGATCCTTGACAAAATTTCATTTACTTTTTTTTTTTAATTTGGTAGCAATTTTTGAACTTCGTGATGTGCTGTTACATGAAAAGAATCCTCAATATTTAAAGGCCTTAAGCGTCTCTGAGCTTTTTTCTAAGTTATTACAGAATGTATAATTTTATACTCCATTTAATATATATTGTACAATCTGTAATGTTGATACAACAGAAAATTGGTAATTCCTTTTAGAGACACTGCATAAACATGCTGACTAGAGAGGGTAATGGAGTTCTGACTGTATGCTTTGGTGAGCCACACATACAATGATAGTCAAAAATACACAGGGGTAAGCTTATTTAAGTCCTGTGTTATTACCAGACTCACAAAAAAAAAAGAAAAAAACAGAAAAAAAAAGAAAAAAAAAAGAAATTATTTTATCATTACAAGCCATTGACATGACTAGTTTAGTTATATATTAAGTTTCATGATGGATGAACACCCTGGAGTGCTCTGGCTGTCACAGTAGCCCCTGCTGTTCCAAAACCATTTCATTACCTCTCTTGTATTATTGCACAGGAGAGCTTAAATAAAATAAATGACTGTTGGGAATAAAAGTGAGAAACATATTCTATCATTCTGCTGAGAAATAATAAAAAAATGGTGGCAAGGAAAGATCTTATTTTCTAATTAAAATTTAATTAGAATAAATGGTAGCAGCAACTAGATATCTCAGTATTTAAGGATGGATTAGTATTGTATGGATTTGTGCTAGCTGGTTCAGGACAGAAGGTAGCACCTTAAAGAGATTGTCTGGGACAGTGCAAATAGTAAATGTGCTGTTTTGTAGACTCTGAATATGGCCTCTCTTTGCTAAAATTCTATATCATGCTTCTAAATATTTGTTTTCTTTGTTTCCTTGTTCTCGAACCAACGCTGAAAATACTGTATTATATACAAGTGTAACACATGCATATCAATAAATTAAATTAAATGGATTTTCAAATATACTGAATAGATTATCTCCAGTAGATTAATGTTGTGACTATTCATAGCAAGTGAATAAAATTGTAATATAAAATAGAGTTCCCTGTATGGATGTGCACTTTGGAGACCTGTTCTGTTTACCCATGGAACAAAATTATTTTTTCATGAATAAGAATCTTACTCATCTAATATAAGGGTTATATTTCTTCAGTAGAGCTGGAAATATCTCCTACCACATGGAAAGGTCCTTTTTGAAAAAAACCCTGATAGCTAGCACAACTGTTCTGACATTGTTATGGCAAATTCTGTTGGGTGTACTGTTGTTTTCAGGCCAGACTGAATTTTTTTTTTTTTTATTCACAAAATGTTAATCCTGAAAAATTATCATTTAGACATTTTAAATAGCAGCAGGACATGGATGGTAGACATTCCTGAAAAAGTGATGTTCTAGGTCAATTTGTTGGACTGTATAAAAGAAAAGGAAAGAAAGCCAATTCGACAGTGAACTCTGTTTGTGCACCTTGCTGCAAGCTGGGAACCACAGTTCAGCTATCCACAGTGCTGGTTTAGTGCTGCCTTTGAAAACGGAGGACCAGTGACTAGATCAGCTATGGGCATTCATATTGTAGGCATGTGAGGATGAATCTTGCTTCGATTACTTATTTATTTTTTATATACTACTTCTTAGATTATGTCATCTCATTACAAAAATTATCAGTAATTATGAGCAGAGGGAAATCCATGTTACACTTTGGATTCAGTAAAACAAGAACACTGAACTGCAGAATATGCATTCCTGTTCTACAGTTTCAAGTGACATTGCATCGAGAGGGAAAGAAAAATCACTACTTTCTTCATACCTTTCAAAATTAAATGCATTGGATCAGATCAACAAAACATAAATGAAATCCTGATATGAATTTTAATGAAAAGAAGTCCAAATCAGATCTAATAAATCTAAAATAGAGGTAAAAAATCCATTCAAGTCTAGATCTTGGTTGTATTTGGTTTATTGGTCACAAATGAATGCTAACCTTTAAAACAGCACTGTTGCAGATACCACTGTTACTACCTACAAATTCACCTATTGTGCTGTATCATTTAAATTTTCAATTTATCCTATATTTTTTTAAATCTTGGTTCCTTCAGCTCTGCTCAAGAATATTACTGGTGCAGTGTTTCAGTATTTCACCAAACCAATGCAGCTGTTTTGACAGAGTGCATCAGATACATTTGTTTTGAAACTACAAATCTGCTATAAAGTGTTTTATTTTTTTACGTTTCGTAAAAATATGTGCAGGGACTTTTTGCTCATTATAATTGTACAGCTGGCTTTTATACTTTCAAGGTAATTCATGAAAGTCTATAACAACAAAACAGAAATAATGTGATTGGCATCTTTATCTGTTGATTTACTGCCTCCTCCTACATGCCTTGAATTTTACACATCTGTGGTTAACCAAGATATTGGCAAGGAGAGGGAGCACAGTTTTGGTTTGTAAAAGAAGTGTTTCCTTAATCTCTAGTTTCTTTTTGCCAATAGTTAGATAGATCTGTATCAAATGTATCACATCTAAACAATCACATGGTATTAAATGATTTCTCATGGATTCAGTGGTATTAAATTGAATACTAAGAATCACCTAATCACTTTTTTTGTCTTTATAATGTGTTTTTTACTCTGATAACGTTTACTCTTTATTCTTTCATAGAATGAGAAAATATTTCCAGATTACAACTTTGATCTTGTTTCCGTAACAGGTTATATAGCTTTCTGATACCACTTTACATAGAGCCATTGCACATATTTTAGCAAAAATGTCTTCCATGGCAGTTGTTTTCACGTATTCTGTATTCATCTGTACCGCTTATGTGTTGATTAGAAAAGGTAGGATATGAAAAGGCTGAATTTCCCACAACTTTTTTTTGAGAGGTGTTTTGACAAGTGTTGCCAAGGTCTCTTAATCCAAAACTTAAGACCATCTGCAGGAGGCCCACTAATGGTGACACTGGATACTCTTGTATAAGAGAATGACTGTTCTTTCTCAGACCGCTGTGAGTGGGATGCCAGATGAGTCAAAACCATGGTTTCATCAGCAGAGATCTATGTTCTAAGGAAGTGGATCCAGTATGTGAGCACTGGGGTACAGTCAGCATCCTGAAGCTGAACTCTATTTTCACTCCCTCCTTGCTAGTATACCGGTAATTCTGTGTGGCAGTGGGTAGTGAAATTCAATTATTCTTTAGCAATAGATTCTTTTGATTAAATATCACTAATTCTATCAATATTAGCCATGACTGAAAGACTTGAAATATATCTGGCTTTCAGTTCTGAAAAGCAGTTTTTAATAAATAGTGGCTTGGAACTCAACACAGGCTCTTCATAGTTCTTGGAGGGAAGAGAGAGAGAGAATGTGTTTCTATAATTTTATCTTAGAGTAGTTTCCAGTTTAAACTACTCTTTCTAAAGAGAAACAATTTTTCCTAACTATAAATGGACTGTATTTCAGTATGCTCTCTGATCATAAAGCTGATGAAATGATCCTCTCTGTATGGCAGATTACCTCAGCAGAATTTACAAATAGAAGATGATGATTTTGCTAATGTCCATAGGCAGGTAGACAGAATTTGGTCCCAGATGCTCTGCCTAATATTCATGGCAAAAGCGACTCAAAAACAATGCCTCCATATGCCGTAATTGCTGGAATTATTTCTCAGGCATATTCCCTTGTCATCCCTCATATGTAGAACTCATTAGATTCCTAGTGGGAGAACATATGGAGAAGAGAGATGATGGAAAGCATTATAAAACAGACTGTGTATTTAAATTTATATTATAGAAGACCTCTTTGCACAGGCAAACTTTGCAGAGAAAGTTCAAACTCTTTCCACTTCATAAGGAAAACAACATTTGTGGAGCTGTTATCTCAGTGCATTCAAATCCACTTATAAATGATGGGTTAACACCTGATTTTAGGGATAATAGTGGGAATCTTGCTGCTAATTTGAGGTCACTTCTCTATTTTCTCCATTATTTTTCCAAATATTTAGTTAAACTATAACTGCCTAAGATGTTTCCGCTAACAGGAATGACTAGAAGTCAAAGTTTCACCCATACAAGATTGATGACAGGATCAGGCCTTTTGCTATGGATTTGTGATTTCAGTGTCAACATAATGACTTTGATGAATATCTTGTTTGCGGTACACAAAAAAAGTGATAAGGTTTGTTTCATTCAGCTCAGCTGACTAATGGATGGGGATCATATCCGGTGCAGAGCTGTTCTAATGACTTCTGAACATTAATAATTAATTATTTATCCTTTATATTATAGTTATATAATGCTAAAATAAGCTAATCATACATGAATCCAAAGTATTATACACTGACATTTGTGATGCTTTTTTAGTTCCATTTAAGACTCTTTCCTGCTTTATTGTAATTCTTTTTTTGTTATTTTTGCTCAATACTGATCATGAAACTGGCTTCAACAGGGAGCATTTAGGGTACTGTGAAGTGACCTAGTAGTACAGATGGGCAGTAGAAGAAGCGACCCACTGGACAAGGTGGGAGGTGGACAGACTGATATCTGGGAACACTATGGCCTTGCTGCAGTGGCTGGTAAAACATGACCTATCATGTAGAGAAAGTGTAGAAAGCGTTGTTGTCCAGCTTCTAAAGAAACAGTTCTGACAGGGTGTTGCTTATTGCGTGGAGCTGAATCAAATGTCATACCTAAACGAATACTGGAAGGACATAGAGGAACAGTATGGACATCTATTACAGTGTGGCTCTACAGGCCTTAAAAATGTCAGATATGTCCACAGGATGTCCATTTAGGTCACTCCTTTTTAAAAGGAGACACAAAGTGGCTGTTTAGGCAGCATTTGTAGTAGAGTTGTGTGTATCTGCTGGAAAATATGCCTGCCTAAAACCAAAATTGGTGTCATGCTGTGAGGGACTCTAGGAGTTCAGATCTGATACTCCTCTTTTATTACCAAAAATGTACTCTGTTATTATACTGTTCTTCTAAGCTAGAACTGTTCAGAATACTGCTGGCAAGCTGTACCACTTGCCCTGCACCTTTCAGAGCAGAATAGTTGTATTGGCAAGCCTTGGCAGGAAGCAAAACATGCATTACCATACATGCTTTTGTCTTAATACTGACAACCCTGATTGTTCTCTAAGTTTGGTGGGGTTTTTTTGTTTGTTTGTTTTTTTGTTTGTTCATTTTTCCTGAAGCTACAAGATCAATGTTTATTACTAGGTAAAAATTTAAAATTCTTGTTTTGCACCAGTCTGAACAGTGAACTTGGACAATATATTTTGCCACTTTTTATTTGTTTATCCTATTACAATTTACTCATTTGTGCTATAAATGTATTAGCCTCTCCGTCAGCTGCTGGTGGCACCTTTTAAAATAGTGTCAATGGTTAGTGGTTTTTCAGACACTGCAGGGAAACGCTCTTTGGATGGTAAGTTTTTCATCAGCATGTGGCGGTTTTTCCTTTCTGTCAGTACCTGTATTAGAAACAAGATAATGAAGTAGTAAAAGAGCCTTGAAGATGTACAGATTTAATTACTCTCAGGCAAATAGCTAGACTCTGCTTAGTGACGGAATTTATAGCTGCTATATGTAAGATTGTATTCTGTCATTCAGAATATCCAGCCCTCTGCTTTGATTCAAATTCGATTATACGGAAATTTGTGCAGTAATAATATCAATATGAAAGATTAATAGGTACTTGAAAGATGGATCCTTAAGTATTGATGTATTGCAGTCAAGTATCCAGCACATTTCAAATTGAGGGTTTTACTTCATATTCTTAATGGATAAGGACAGTAGCAAGTATTTTTCACATTTTTATGTCTTTGGAAGGAAATAGAGACATATTAGAAGACTGGCAGCTAAAGTGCTGCCTATACTTCAGTTAATGATATGTTTATTGGCCAAGTCCATATAGCTTGGATCTTACCTCACCTTTAGTTAAAGCACGTAACATAAGGACCTTAAACTGATCGATTTCTGTAATTAGCAGTTCTAAAAGAAAACACAAAAGGGAGTTCAAGGCTGCTTGTGCCTGGGTTAGCTCTACTGTCTTAAGTTATTCTCCAGGTAAATCTAGTCTTAACAGTCTAGCTAAATAGTTCAGAAAATTAAGCTGCAGTTAATTTGAAGACCTAGATGAAAGAGTACATGAAACATCAAGGACTCAAGTAAGAACAAAATAGAAATGACAGAAAATTTAGATTTCCTTTACTGTTTCACCAGATATCACATTGCTGCATAATTGTGGGAATTATGGTCCTGGTCCCATCCCCAACAGAGAAATATGGGAAATTCAGTAGTGCTATTATTCCTGCCATAAAACACATACCAAAATCAGTTTATAAAAGTCATTTGGCATAAAACATTACCATTCAAAACGCCTGTGTAAGTCCCATGACTGTGCTCCTTAAATCCTGAAAACAGAGCTTTCTGGGAACTTTGCATGTTACTAAAGCTTTTTGTGGACTTCTGCTGAGGTTTACATTTCATATGGACTACCTGTGGCAACTGTTCCAAGAATTATATCATTGGCTCAGACTTCTGCCTCTCCTTACTTTGTTGTTGGTCAATATAGTCAAATATATGTTTTGCAAATATTATAATTAAATGTGATGATTTGATAATCTGCAGCAATTCGAAAATTATATTTCTTACTTTATATCAAACTTGTAAATGATAAAAATATCCCAAATAGTCATAAACTCAGTCAACTCATTCACAATAAAGAACTGTGCTGCCTTAAGCTACTTTTTACCAGTCAGAATATTGTCAAGGTGACCTTTCATACTGTTTCAATTGCACAGCCTTGACATTATTTAACTATTAGAATGATGGAAAGCTTGCACTTTGCTATTTGAGTGGCAACATTTTTATACACAGGGACTTGAAAGAATGGAACCTATGAGAGGCTATAATTAATGTGCCACATTAAGGAGTTAAGGATAAGCAGACAAAGAAAGACTAAATCTGGTGGAGCAAAGCAGCTGCAGTCTAGTCTTGAAGACTAAGAATCCATTTGCAGTGCTTTCTATAATCCTATATCTCCTGCTGGTATCAAGTTATTAATGACAACTCATTTTTCCTGCTCTGTGTCTTGACCATCCATTGTTGAAATCCACATGAAAATGCAGACTCTGGATTGCTATTAAAACTCATCTCAGATTTAAATATTAGTGAGATAAATGCCATTTTATAGTTTTACCTTCAATTTTAAGAAGAGAAAATTAATTTGTTTGGTTTAAAGTTTTTACGTAGATATTTATACAACCATGAATAATTAGAAAAAAACAGTAAATATCTGAAAGCTTTTTTTTGTGTGTGTGAATGTGTAGAATTAATGTGTGTTAAAACAGTTTCAAGCTATACATAAGCCCACTAGGGACTGGTATACTAGAGCAGAACTAGTGATACTCTAGATAGACTAATTCTTGCTTACCCAGGACATGCCCACTGTGTAGAGAAGACAGGTACACTACAGCAAATACTCTACAAAATCTGCATATGTATGTCTGTGTACATCTTCACTGAGGGCAAGGGATTTTTTATGATGTAAAGGCAACATAGAGCAATCATAGAAGGCAGTGGAAACCCCATCTTTTGGGGAGCAGAGGGATAAAAAAGGGAAATGCTTATCTTTTTAGTTAAAATGCAAATTTAGAAAAATATTTTTCATTGTTTTAAGTGAATTGAAAAGGAAAACAAGAGTTGTTAATGTACTTGCACAACACTAATTGAGAAGAATAATAATTTGCCTTCTAGAAAATAATTTTGCTGTAATTTTGTCTGTTTATTATCATGTTGAAATGTAATTTTTTCATGACTGTGTGATTAAAAGCATTCTGCCTACATGAGGCTTGACTCATCTTGACAGAAAGCAAAATCATTAGAAAGATGTGGCTGTTGAAAAACCTTTTGTCTTCACAATGCTATTGGAGGAGGATGAACATCACAGACTGTGGAAGCTGTGTAAAAAGCAGACCAGAAGAAGGTTTCTTTTTCCATCAGCAGTTAGGTGATTTATATACATGACTCTCATTAGCATTAATGGGAGTTATCTGCCTCATTTTTTATGAGCCTGATGTGAAGTTAATGGCAGTCTTCCTATTGTCTCTAGTGGGCTGTGGATCAACCACTAAGTGCACAAATGGGTTTGGTTGAAATATTGGTGCTTGTAGAACGGTGCTTGCTTAGAATTTCAACACGCTTCATTTACAGTTCCAAAAAAAAATAAAAAAATGCAGTGTGAATGCCTAAGTGTCTGAGCCGAGGAGTTCAATATTGCAAAGTGTGCTGATCTGTGTGCACTTTGGGGCATTCACAAGGCAGACTGAATAGATGTCTGAGCCAGCTGACAATGAGCTGATGTGAGCAGGAGCAATAATTTCCCAACAACAAGAATTGATGTACTTTTCAGAGATCAGAACAGGAGTAGGTGTAATGGGATCTGTTGTCCAGATCATGGGATGGGGGAGTTGCAGTGACATGTGATGCTGTACTTCTAACAGTAATTACTATCAATGGTAATGTGCAATCCTGCTTTTTTGAAATCTACCCTGGGATCTGTCTCTGTGCTGAGTTCTCATCTGGTTTTCACTGGGTCTATTGTGCACTGTTTGCTTGTTTGTTTGGTTGGTTTTTTTGTTTGGTTGGCTTTGTGTTTTGGTGTTTTGGTTTTTTTTGTTCTTTTTTTTTTTCTTTCCAGTTTCTTGTTTTGGGTTTTTGCATTTGGTTTGGCTTTCTTTTTTTCTTTTTTTAATAGAGGTGTTTTGTTTCTAGAGAAGTAGTGTGTAAATCAAGGAGTTTTCAGTGTCCCATGTTCTGCCAATGATGAGATGCACAAGAAGGCAGGAGGGGTCAACTGACCCAAACTGACCAAAGGGATATACCATACTGGAGACTATCAAGCTTAGTATATAAACTGGGGAGAAGTTGGGTGGGAGGGGTGATTGTTGCTCGGGGCTGGGCATTGGCCACTGAGTAAGCAAGAGTATTTTGGGTCACTTGTTTCTCTTAGAATTTCTTTTACTCCCTTTTCTTTCTTTATCTTTTTCTTATTTTTTTTATAGTTCCTATTTTTATTATTAGTAGCAGTAGTAGTATAATTTTACTTTGTTTCAATAATTAAATTGATCTTATTTCAACCCATGAGGGTTTTTTCCTTCCTTTTTGACTCTCATGCCCATCCCACCAGTGAGGTAAGTGAACAGCTGCATGGTACTTAATTGCTGGCTGGGGTTAAACCACAACAGTATGCATGTTCCTTAGTATGAAATAACCACCACAAGGACAAATGACTAGGCTTGTCATCAGTGAAAAACATTTCTCACTACACACAGACAAGCCAGTACAGGATAGCTTTCCTGTGGATTGAGAACTTCTCTTACTAATGTTCTTGCTAAAGTATTCCAAGAAGTGCCAGGTTTCTCCTTATCACACTGTCGTGTTGGTGTATGCATAAAAAGCTGGCCTCCAGAAGAACTCTTGAGACGAAAAGTTTTAAGTTGAATGTGAGCTTCTAATAATATTATGGGAAGCTAGATCCTGAGGACTTTGAGACACAAAATATTTCTCCCTCCATTCTGCCAGACATGGCCACTGGTGGTTCTCATTTTCACGTCTGGGCTGTAGCAAGACTGGGCCTGTACTCTGAAGACACAAATATGCAAACACTACAGCACAGACCAACACAGGCAAGAGACTTGCACCTTTATCAGCACCAGCTTTAAGACACACAAAGCATGCATGGGGCCACACGCAACACAGACCATCCACTCCCTCCTCTCTGGCTGATCAGGATTGAAACTTATGAACCAATATAACTTGCTGCAGCTGAAATGTGCAATCAAATGCAGTTACTTCCCTCCTCAGGTTGAGATTTTGTTGTGGTCTTTCTGTCTGCATGACATCCTGACATGTCAGCTGTTGCAGATGGATTGGATTTTCCCCAGGTCTGTGTTCCTCACAAAGTTTCAAAATAGCTGAGAGAAGCAGGGAAGGTGCTCTATAACACTGGTAATCCATCAGGTAGGGAATAAGCAAACACCCAAATGTGGGATTTACTAGCTACATTCACATATTTTAGGGGATGCACAGTTGGAGTAATTGTAGGAGGAACAGAACAAATACTCCCCACTTTTTCAGCTGTTCCGCTCTGGTACAGCTCCACACTGTGCATAACAGAAAAGGTAGGTGCAGGGAAGAAAATAGAGATTACTACCATTCTGTTTGCCTGTAGGAAGTCCTATAATGTTATTTACAATCTGTGGTTTGGCGCTTTGGTTTTAATTAACTTTTTCTTTTTTTTTTTCTTCTTTTTTCCCCCTTATTTATTTTTAGATTAAGCATTGTTTGATAATTTAAAAAAGTACTTTCATATCTTGTTAGCAATAATAAGTTGGACTGCACTGCTCTGGAATTTTTTTATTGAATATATTTCTAAGTTTAATAAAGTTCTGCATTTTTATTACGGACTTGCTTTCTGCTTAATTGTACGGAAATGAGAATCCACAGCAATGCCAAAGGGTTTTATTAAAGTATCAAAAATCAGCAAGCAATCTACACAAACCAATTAAATAGCACTCTGTGTCCCTGAAGTAGAAAGCATAGAGGCTTGCACTTAAAATGATACTTTCTTTGACAAAGAAATCAACCCTTGTCAAACCCATAAAATTTATCAGATGCACTATACTATGTGCAAATTAGCAGTCCTCTCATCACTGCAATAAAAAAAACTCCTAAAAGCACAATTATTTAAAAACCATATAACATATCAATACTGCAGATTTTAAATTATTTCCATTAAAATATATACATCTGCAATCAATGAGTGATCTAGATCACCACGTGTGCCACAGATACCAGGGGTGCCAAAGTTTTCTTGACTGCATTTATGCTGGGACTGTACTGCTTCTAGGGTTCTTTCCAGGGGCTTTGAATGCCCACTCCACAAGAAAAACTGCTATCCATGGTGAGGTAGGTACTTCTTCAGTGCCTAAGAAGTGGTGCAGACCCTCTGAAGGTGGTTTGATATGATTAACATTAGAGGGTACTTACAGAAATGTCTTCCAATGGATCCTGCTTTTGACTATTTGCAGAGATGCAGAACTGATGAGTGTGGTTAGGCAACAAAAAGCCCTATCACACTAACAGGAGTCCTTCCCCACTGTTCATCATGCAGTTGTTCTTTGTACAGTTCCATACATTGCTGGGAAACCTGGGATGTCTCTGAAGGCATTCTTGTACAAGAATCTTGTACAAGATTCTTGGGAGAATCAGTTAAGATATTTGAATGCATGTACTTAGTGTTATGTGTTTTTAGACAAATTTATGAGAAGGCAATAGAAGTTTTTTGCTCACTGTCTATTTGCTGGATGTAGTCCCAGTAAGCCTTTCCTGGGCTAGAGAAAATCCTACTATAGAGCTAATAACCATTACGAATTAGACTAATTCCTTGCAGTCTGTCTCTGAATCAAAAAGTGGTTTCCATTTCATGGGGATTTTTTTCCCCAGTGGATCTTGCAAATCTGTCCACTTTTTCACTCATTTTTATTGGATGAATGTTTGTATTTCAAAGTCATCATCATTAAACATCTTTTGATGGCAGCTTTATCACAAAGGATAAGGCTAGAGTGATCACAAAGTATTCAGTCTCCACTTTTAAGAAGACCTTTTATTGTAGTACCAAAACATGCAGTGTGATCTGTGGACACTATTTTTCTAGCACTAAATTTCTCTTAGCTCTTTAGTGGATTGGGAAACCTTTTTGGATTACAGAACTCTTCATAATCAGCTGTATAACCAGAAGAATTAAGGCAGATTTGCTTAAAATGCTAAGCAAACAAATGGGGATTTTTAATGGTTCCATCACCACTACAATTTACCCTTCATGAACGCATAAGAAATGAGGCTCAAAGAGGGTTCACTTATGCCTGCAATGTTTAATCTCCTCAGTCTACAAGATGAAATGAACGGATGCAGTCTAATATATGTCAATGGAAAATGCTAGTGAAAAATATTAACAATTATCACATCTGAGCAAAAAACACAGTATGTGCCACTATTTGATTCCCTTGTATTAAATATAAATTTTAGATTAGCTGAAGATTAGCCTCCAGAAAGATGTGAAGTTGTTTAATTTGACAGGATTTGAAACATATGCTGCGTGTTCTGATTGGAAGTTAATATACAAGATCCAGAAACTAGTGCAGAAAAGAGTCATGATCAACATCCACCTGTATTTAGTGTGTTCCATATGTGCATCTTCTAATATTTTTAAATCCCTATTCTGTATTAGTCTTTGCAAACTAAATTGTAGTGATATAGGATATATAGTAATATATAATACACTTTCTTAGAAGAAAGGAAGTAAGAATCCCTCATTTATAGGCAAGCATTCCAAAAGACATTCCATACCATAGCAAATAAGTTCCTTACCATTGTAACCATCATCCTGAGGTGGCAACTAAGACAAGAAAGAGTTTATAAAAAAAAATTTATATGATTTCCCAAGTAAGGTAGCATATTTATCCTTTCTTGGTTCGTGTATGTCCACCAGTAAAAAATGCTATGTCAACTGCTCCATAGCTCCTAATTGGCATGGATGTAACTTAAATGGAAGGAACAACCTTGTTCTCAGGACAACTTTAGGAAGCGTAAATCTCTTATTCCATAAACCCCTCCTTAACTCTATTTTACCATATTTACCCTTGAGTAGTTTCCTGTCTTCATAGAGCAAGCATGACATTTGAACATCCCACTAGTTGCTGCATGTTCAGCATAGTGAGAATTTTCTGGTTATGAATGACTGTTTTTAAGGAGCATCAATTGCTCGTTTGAATGAAAATCACACTCTTGTTCACATTAAGTTTTCTTGTTGTTCTTGTCAACACTTTTAATGACCTACTTATGGAAGAGACATTTTTTAAATTTTCCTGATTGCTGCCAGTTCTTGCATTATATTGTATCTTTTACATTCTTTTCCACATTTTAAGTAAGGGAGGAATGTCCTCAGAGTAAAAATATGGACCACTCATAAGCACTGTGGTATGAGTTAACCAAATTAAACAGAGGCAGCAGGAGCAGAGTTTAAGCTACATCTAAGCTTCACTCTGGTGCAGTGAAATGTTTGCAACTTTTCATTTTTGCTCCCTATTGCTGGAAGTTTACAAGCAGCATCTCCAGTTTACATTATCAGCTGACTTTATGCATGTTTCATAACCATGTGAACTTTATTTCCTATCTATTAAAGGAAATAGAACGCCATGGGAGGTAGCAACTTCACCTTCATCATCTTTCTGCCAATGAAAAATCCTTGGCATAGGCATAATTCTCATAGTTGTCAATGATACCCTTTATGCTGCTAGAACAGTGGAAAATAGGTTTAGCTGACAGAAAAGTCCATCCCAGAAGGTCACAATGAATATATAAAAAAATAATGCACACATCACCTTACAGC
This sequence comes from Margarornis squamiger, assembly GCA_035222235.1. NCBI lineage: Eukaryota > Metazoa > Chordata > Aves > Passeriformes > Furnariidae > Margarornis > Margarornis squamiger. The sequence continues at coordinate 31,880,122 of JAWWTY010000037.1, read as the reverse complement.
AACTCTGTTATGACAACCTAGAAAACCAAGTATTTCAAGAGTCTGCTTAGAGACAATTGTGAAGAAAGGAGCTATTGGTACAGGTCCAAGAACTGTTGCCTCATCCCTGCAGGCTAATGTGGCTGACAGCTCCTCTGAGTTGATGACTCCTCCCTGAAACTCACTCTCTTCTTGTGTCATAGTTTGATGATATTTATACTGACAGGTGTCACAAAATGACATTGTAAGGCAATTTGGATTCAGACACAAAGGAATGTTTGTTTTGAACTCAAAAGTTCTTGAGGTAAAAACACCCCAAACTTCTATACTGTACATCTATCCACAGCTGAAACTGATAGCCTGCAGAAAGAGACATCTATAGATATGACATGTTTACAAACTTTTCAGAACATGCCTGCTGCCTTGACTGCTTTCAGATATGCAAAGGACTGATGTACAAAGTTTCTTAGGATTGCAGAGTTAAAGGACAATTCAGGCTGAAAGAAACTTCAGGAGGTCTCTAGTGCAACCACCTACACAAACCAGGGTTATCTCTGAGATCATACCAGGTTATTCAGGGCTTCATCTGGATCAGTTTTAAAAATCTCCAAGGAGACTGCATATCTTTTTAAATAAAGCTTTCGCTGGTGTTTTCATAAGGAGTCTAATTAGAAAAAAAGAGGTATCTTAATGCAGGGAAGATTAGTGTTGAGAAAGAGTCTGACAAAATGGACTTGACATCTTTTCCCTATTCTATTGCTCTAAATGTCCATTTCTATTACTCCTTCCTTTTCTTTGCCTTCCTCCTGTTCTCTCTTCTTTTCCATTATGCATTAAATTCTGTGGAGGGCCATGGCATGAGGCATGCATAAGCTGGCAAACATCTGGCAGGTTTTCTTTGTTGTGAACTGTAGGGCATCTTCCCTGTTGTACAGATATCACAGTGCTATGGTTTCTTTTCAAGTAATGGTTGAAACTTTTATTTTACCTAAAGTTGTTTTGCCAATCCCAATCAAATATTTCAGTAAGCAACTGTGATGAGTGTCACTTCCAAACACTAGCTGGAGCTTCTGTGCACTGTGTGTTTTGGTAACATTTTATTAAAAAATAAAGTATCTGTGGTATCACATGTTGCAATTGCAGTTTGGACAACTTTGTGATGCAGCAGTAGTTAACAAGCATGTACTCAATCCATAAATCATTATTAAATTATTTGTGCCTGTACCAATTCAAGTTGATAATTTTTTATTTTTTCATTCATTATTCAAAAACATCTTTGATAGAACATGATTAAGAGAGTTCTATCGAAGACATGCAGAGAAAGATGTAGAATAGAAAATTTTAAAACATTAGTTTTGTCCTGGATTACATAGACTTTTCACAATGGCATAGGACAAGGGGGAATGGCTTTAAACTAAGAGAGGAGGCTTAGATTAGATATTAAGAGGAAAATCTTTACTGTGCGGATGGTGAGACATGGAAACAGGTTGCCCAGAGAAGTTGTGGATGCCCCACCTCTGTAAGTGTTCTAGGCCAGGTTGGATGGGGCTTTGAACAACCTGGTCTAATGGAAGATGTCTCTGCCTGTGGAAGCAGGGCTGGAATTAGGTGACCTTTTAGGTTGCTTTCAACCCAAACCATTCTTTTCAATTATTCTGTAACTGTTCTTAGTGGGATACATTTTTCAAAATTAAATCAAGTCCATAAATTCTTGTCTGTTTTCTTATGATTTTATTGAAGAACTCTCTGCCATAATTTCAGAATTTGCCTCAATTTTCTGCAGATTCTCCTCCTTCTTTTAATCCTGAATGGGTTTCTATCCTGCCTAATCGACTACCTCCCTCCCATCTCTGAAAGTGATTTGCAGTCACTGACTCCCTTCGCCTTGCTAAGCTGTGTGGTAAAAGTTGGTCTGCACACCCAAAAAGGAACACAGAGGGTGAAACCACAGCAGGGCTGGCTGCTATGGACCATGGGAGGCATTCTCTCTGTTTCTTTCTGTATATATGTAGAGAGATATATATACATTCTCACTATAGGTATTCCACACCTATACTCTGCTCGGCCAGAAAGGGGAGCAGGCCACTGTGCTGTGTGTATTTGTGTGAGTGATGTACATGTTATCTGGATGCCCAGTTGCATATATTTTATAATACATACAATGCATACACGTGCTCTGTATATGCCTGCTGGGAGCCCATGCTCAGCCTCGTTACTGGCTGAACCCAGGCTATGGAGCTGCTGCAGCCTCACCTCCCTCAAGCTACTGGATCTGGCCTGATTTCTCGTGACATTCTCCTTTTTATTCTGGGCTTAACTTGGGAGCTGATAACAGCACATTTTTTTGAGAGCCTTCTCATTCCTCCATTGCGATGATCTGTTTCAAATTCTTAAAAATGTGGAACTTTTGGTGACTATAAGTGGAACAAGCTCTGATATAAGAAAAGAAACAGTCTGATTTAGGAGTGTTTATAATCTCTGCCTTCTCTACCACCACTCCTGCCCCCTCCATTGGAAGCAATTAACTTATTGCTTTTCTCTCTCTATTTATCTATCCATCTGTCTGTGAATCCTTAGCAAATAATTAAGACCTTGCACTGTCATGTCAGATTGCAGCTCAAGGTAGAAACAAAATACACCAGAAAAATAAATTTCACTGCTAAAACCCCTAAGTAACTTTCCAGTTCTTATTAATGAGTTTTAATGGCTTATCACTCTGTCCTAGTCAGATGCCAGGAAGGTAGAAAGAATACTTGCCTGCAAAGAAAATATGCTGTGAAACCTGGAAATGTTCTTTCCAGCAATGGGAAGCCAAAATGGAAGATGAAATACAAGCTCGCACTAAAGTCTCTGAAAACAAACAGTATTGTCTGACTGAACAGTCAGTTTTGTAGGTAGTCTGTGTCTGGTGGGAGTTGCTCTGCAAATATTCCTACATTTATTTGATTCTTACCTGAACAAGAAAGTGAAGGTTCCTTTTGACATTCTCTGTGCTCAAATAAAGGTTCAATACTACATCTAGGTCATGGCTTTCAGGGTGATGTAATATGGTACTATTCCTCCAGCTTCATCTTCCAATCTAAACAAGGGAGTATGATCTTCTGGCTGAAATTCTTTACTTGCTAAGCCAGTTGTTAACATCTAAGGCTTTTTACCATCTACCTCAAATCTTGTGACGAACTGCACTGTGCTGAAGTGCCACAAATAAGCTAAATTTCTTCTGTGAAAATGCATTATTTGTTTATGGTCCTACTGGGAGTGAGGTAGCATTAAAGAAGCAGAAAGTGTGATTTCACGTGATACAATTTGGAAGATGATTAAGAATGGCTTCCTTTTAACAGACTGTATTTTTATCTGTATCTTGCATATTTTAAGGATTATGCATATTATCAAGTATCTGGTCCTAAAAATGACAGATCAATTTGTGCTCATAAATGTAGCAGTTAATAAATCGTGCAGTGAACTAAATCTAGTCAGTAATGTCTAGTTGCACTTTTTCAAAGGCAGATTAATCTACATACTACAGTTACAGGATTATTAAGAAAAGCTGTAAGAAATCAGGATTTAGGTGGAGAAGTGTAAAAATGGGACAATTGGCTTGTCACAGTAAATAGGCTGCTTCAGTTTTAATTCACCCAGCTATTAGTTTGCTGGTAATATGGAAGAATTTAGTCTAGATCCATCCCCCCTCTTCCCCCCCACTGTCAAGAAAAAGGCCTACTCAGAACAAGTCAGCTGAGCCATGAAAATTGTGACAGACCATGAAGTAGCAAAGACAGATTGGATCTTACCTTCCCTTTTGTCTTTTTCTGCTTAAAAGTACTGTGCTCTTTCAACTTCTTTTTACAGTTTGTGTTTTCTAAACCATTTCATTGGTCGTGCTGTCTTCCATTTTTTCTTTGGATTATTTATATCTTTCTGAAAGCGTGCTGCTGAAAACTGGACTCCAGTGGATGCCGCTCTAGTGCCCTGGACAGCAGGATGGTTGTCTTCTTTTCTTATGTGGTATACTCCTAATATGTTCTTTCTTTGCAAGAGCAACACACTTGACTTTTATCCAGTTTTACACTCTTTGTATACTCCAGATCCCTTTTTTGCAGTGTAGCAACATAGTCCCCTGTCTCCCTTGTTACATGTGTGCACTTGAGTTTCCTTTAGTATTTCATAGGTGTTGTTATTGAATTTGGCCATATTGATCTGAGCCCATTTCACCAATCTGTCAAAATTATTTTGAATTCTAAACCTACTCTCCAAAGTGCTTGCAGCCCCTCCTAGCTCAAATGTTATAAAGAGCTTCTCCACTATTCACATTGTTCATGAAAACAACTGATTGGACTTATATGTAGTTCAGCCTCATCTTCTCCCTACCAAATATGATCTTCCAGTGTGAGGCAACCTACTGATAATTACGTTAAAAGTGGATCTTTTACCTGCTAAGCTTCTGTGGTCAGTCAGAAACAAAATACCAAACACTGATCATTCTCACTGACTTTTTCAGTGGCTGGGCTGATGCCAAGGCAGACCGTTTCCTCCTGCTTTTTGTCGTGAAACTGTGACAAAAACATTCCCCAGTTCCAAACACAGCTTGGCCTCTGCTTCTCCTCTGTTTACTGAAGGAGAAACAGCCAGTAAAGACAAACAGGTTAGTCATTAAAAAGGTTTTGTCTCAAGAAATGGATAGTGGATGCTTAATGCTACTTCAGTGGTTTTAGGAACTTAAAAATTGATTATTTAATCATTTGCTTCAGTATCATTCTGCAAAAAAAAAGTTATGTTTACTGATCTCTAATTCTCCAGGTGTTTATTTTTCCTTTTCTTAAAGATAAGGTCAATATTTATCCATCTCCATCCCTTTCAGATTTTTTCCATTCTCCATGAAGTCTGGAAGATAATCACTATCAATTCCAGGTTTGCTTTGCTCTACGATAAATTTTCTCCAGACTTGTGACTTGAATATATATAACTTTCCTGAATACCTAAATATTCTCTGATGTATTCTTATTCTAGTCTGGCTTATGTTTACAACCCTTTGTTGTTAGCAGCAGTCTTGTGAAGCATCTGATCACTACTAACCTTTTCATGAAAAAGGAAGTGAGAAACCCTGGGACATTTCTGCCTTTACTATGCTATCTGTTAATAGCTCAGCTTCTCCATAAAGCTCAAGACATTCCACTTTGTTTTGCCATGCCCTCTAATGCTTTTATACATTGTCTCTTTCTCTTTCATTTCCTTTTTTTTTTTTTTTTCCTTTTTTTTTTTTTTTCCTATCATTTGCAAGCTTAATATCCATTGCTGGATTTTACACATTTAAGCTTATCCACTCCTTGTTTTGTCTTTTTCTGCTTCCATACTTCTTCCTTAATCACCCTAAAAATTTTTTCCCTGCTTATGCTTTTTAGACAATCTTTGTTTGATTACAAAATACTCAGAAATCTCCATGTGAGCCCAAATCAGCCTTGCCACATTTCCTATCAGGAATTGCTTAACCTCAATATTGTTTAATATTGCACTAGTTGCAGTCCTAAAATAATTTCCCCCATTATTCCATTGTCTGGGACCTTATTTACCAAACACTGAGTTTATTTAAGTCTGCTTTTGTTTCAGGCTCATAATCAATTATTTCCTATTCTTATTCTTGCTCACTTGATTCAGAATTCTAAAGAAATAAAAGCTAAATTTCCTGTTTCAGGAACTACAGTTTGGAAAAAGCTGGAGTGTCTTTTTTTTTAAAATGATCCAGCTGGGGCATCAGGCTACTAATCTGCCATGGTATTTTTTGATACAAAACATAAGAGAGAAAGAGCATATTTTACAAGGTGATAGTCTGTTAAAAGTGCTAACTGTATTATGAAAAACTGTGTGGAAAGGGACTAATAATAAAAATGGCATTCTATTTACATGGCAGGGTTTTTTGGCATATGTATTAGTGAGAATGTTACTTCAACTCCTACTGAAATACAACTATTCCAGTGCAGGCAGAATACAACAATAGCATGCATTATAAGACTGAATGCAGTAGAGCCATTATCAGGAAGGATGAAATCCTTTTTGTGAAAAAGTGTTACTTGCAAATCACAGATTATTATATTTGAAACTGACCAGGAGCTCAACTCCTCCTTCTGAAAATGGATATTATTGATTGATAATTCATATTAGAAAATGAGTTCTGCATTCAAAGGTACCATAATTATTATATGTTGAAAGCAATGTCATTTCCTCTAAATGTAGAGGAAGAATTCATAGCTGAGTCTGTAAATAGGGTATTATTGCTGGCAGGGAATGTATGAACTCCTGGAGAGCTTACAGTGCTTCGCTCTGGGAATGAGAGGACCACATACATTATGCCAGTCCACCTGCCTTAGGATCTCACCAGGCGCTCTCTCTCAGTATGCTGAAAATTCAGTTATGAGCAAAAGGCATTCATATCATATGTATGGAGCTAAGAATTTATTGCTAGCCCAGTTAATGTTTTAACAGACTAATATTGCAAACTAATGCACAGGACCATCATCAATAGCATTCTTAACATTTTTATTCTAAGAAATACTAGCATCTTCCCTTTGTTCACTGGTGTTGTCCTCACCCTTTCAGGGTCCCCATGGGCCAAGGCTGACCCTTCAATGCTTCTAAAGAATGCAGAAGGAAAATGTAACAAATCATCAGACTCCTGAGGTATTTCTCAGATGGAACATGATGTTCATGAAATGTGTTTCTTCCTCAGTCTTGCATCTGCTTGGATTCACTTTTATATGTTTTCTTCACACAGACTTCTTACATATTGCTTATTTTAATAATTTCCGTACTATTCAGTTTTTCCTGTTTGCTTTTCCCTTTACAGTTAGTGTCCCATTCCCCATGAGGCTGCACTTGTATAGTGACCACTGGTTGATTATCATTGAAATTTACGGTCTGGAACCTCAGATCAACCTTTCAGTTTTTGTTCTGGAGTCCTAGATTGTTCAACCCACATACTTGCTGGCATGAAGTAAAACAAAACTGAAGAAATTGTTGCCTTGCTCCTAGACAATTGATATAATGTCTAAACCATGTCAAGACAAGTCCTGCAAGTTCTTAGACTCAGCACTGTAAGGGCAATACAAACCTTTTGTTAACAAGGGCAAAATTGTGTTTACTGGGCTGCTTTCTGTCTCAACAAAGGGAATGTACTGTGACCATACTCCTAGCTTGACCCAGTTAAATACTGCTAAATTAATCTGTGTCACCATTTCTGTTCTTTTATGACTTGTACGTGCACAATTTATGTTTTGTCTAACAGCATTTCTGTTCCTCAATTTCCTCAGTTTAAAATGCGAATAATGCTATTTCCTGGACTGTCATTTGTAAAGTAATTTAATAGCCCTTGGGGATGTGTGTCTCATTAACTACTAATATTACCAAATTGCTAGTATAGGGAAGGTCCTGAAATAAGTTTGTTACTTCCGTTTTTGACAACTTAATTATTCGATACAATATTTAGAGACATTAATATAACCTTTCCCTTTCCAGCAGTTATGCGTGTTTAAGGTACTAAAAGAGCTAATGGAGTACTGGGAAACACAGCATGCATTGCAGCTGACTGATTTTATTTGGGAGTTCTGAAACAGGTAATAATAACAGAGCAAGTCTGTTGAATCATTTTGTCATACTGTATTAATTTATCTTGGGTAATGGAACTGCAAATTGTGGAATGTGCTAAAATTTTTTTGGCAGTTATAAAATGCGTTTTATCTACATATTCAGCAAAGAAAAGATGAGAAACCTTAAGTCCTCATCTACTGTAGAATTAGTTATTACTTCTCATCTTGCCTTTTGGCCATGAAAATCAGCCAAGAGTCAGATGGGCACTGTTGTATTGCTGCAGTATATATATCTGCTGAAATGTTTTTAATACCTTTCAATGGTTCCATGTGAACAGTTATGCAGACATGCCACTGGCAAACAAGGGGTTGGCGAGCTGTGATGACATCAAGCAGTTCTATCCCAACATACCAGTATGAAAACTAGATTTAAGGGAAGGAAAAGGAAAAGGAAAACAGAAACACCATGAGGAAGTGTAAAATAGGAGGGCACAGGCTCCTGGAGAGTCTGCTGTGCCTAGGAAGGACTGTGTACAACTGTCTCTGTGGCGACTGCTTTCTTGTGTGCTGCTGCAGATAGAAAAGGGGACCTGTGAACTGATCCATGTTTTGGGTAGAAAGATCCACCAGAGAATACCACAGAATCATAGAATAGTTTGGGTTGGAAGGAACCTTAAAGATTATCTGGTTCAAATCCCCCTGCCACAGGCAGTGACAACTTCCAGTAGATGAGTTTGCTCAAAGACCCATCCAATGTGGCCTTGAACACTTCCAGGAGTGGACCATCCACAGCTTCTCTGGGCGATGTGTTCCAGTGCCTTACCATCGTCACAGTAAAGATTTTCCGCCTAACATCTAACTTAAACCTGCCCTCCATAAGCTTCAAGCCATTCCCCCTTGTCCTTGCAATACCTAAAGGATGAGAATTTCTAAGGGAAGAGTGTTTCATTTTGTGTTTAGTTCTGCATCTGCTTTTACTTTTGATCACTGATAAACCCAAAAAGGAAGGACTTCCATATCAATAGCTGGAGGGCTAAGGTTCCTGTTGTAAGTTCCTTCCACAGGCTGCAGGCTCAATTTCATGTGAAGATAAACACGTTTTATACCTCTAAAGCTTCAGGAGACAAAACCCATTAGAGCCATGAAACAATTTACAGTTAGGATGCAATTGGACTCTGAGCCAAAAATAACAAGAAATTGTCATATTCTCTGTAGAAACAAATGGGGTTTTGTTGGGGACCTCTAATGGTTCCATATTAGAGTCTGACTTACAGGATATATCATTGTACATACTTATATGTTATAATACTTCGTATATACATGTTTACCAGTTATACTAGTTTTTCATTGTATCTGTAGTGCTATACAGTTTCTAAATGATTGTATGGAATAATTCTCTTCAATGTGGCAAATACATAAGTACAGCAACCTTTCTGAGAGTGAACTCAACATTTTTAATAAAAGAAAAACCTGAAAAGGGCACATGAAGACATTTAAAAAAATGCTTGAAGACAGACATGAACAAACACTACCTCTGTAGCTATAAATGCTTGCTGAAACACAGTGTGCTCTCCTTACCTCTCTTGCCAGCCTCCCCTGATTAGGAAGGCAGTACCACTGACTCATTAAAAGAGAAGGGCTTAGCTTCTAGCTTCACACTGGTAGTCTGTTAAAAGGAAGGGCTCACCTAGTGTTCTTATACTACTGGTTAATGAGCTGATACGTCTATAATCAGAGGAGAAAAAGGTACCAAATGTACCTGTAATGTTACATGGGTGAGTTATTAGCCATTTTTAACTACTGCATTAAGTATATTGGAGTAGAATCAATGAGATGACATAACTTAGCAATAGTGCATTTATATGAAAAGCAATCTTGAAATATAATTGGCAATAAAAAAAAAGATCTATTAATGTCTTATAATATGTTAGCAGGGTCTTAACACTGAGTTGCTGAATGATGTAACAGAAGGTAATAATTAAGAATTCAGAGATTAGAATGTTACTGGCAGCCATATGCATGGATATGAAAACATCCCCAAAAGTCTAACTGCTTGCAGGAGACCTACACATGCTGACTCAGGGTGAAAGGTAAACATTGTGTAATATCAGGGGAAATTTTTAGGGATATTTTCTATTTTATTCTCTACTTTCTGCAGCAATACAGCTGGAAAATTTAGCACATGCTGCACTTTTTGGCAGCAGCAAAATCCATTTCTAAAATATTCACTAAAGAGAGGATGAGGAGAAACCCTGAATGCTAATTTACTGAGGAGTTTGTTATAACTTCTAATATTGCCTTTGGCCATGGAAATCATCCAAGAATAAGATGGCTACTCTTCTGTTTGCTATTTCATATCTTTCTATTATAATTTTTATACAAATAAATCGTATTTTGTTAGGGTTATACAAAGCTCATATCAATGAATGTAGAGCTAATGAGAAGCACTAACTCACTGTACAGTGAGTTAATTCTCATGGGGCTGTGATACCTCCATGGCATCTGTTAGTGGCAGGATGATGTAGAACAAACCTCAGTGTTACCACAGTCTTTATTCATAATATCCTGAACACTCAAGCAGATGGCCACAGGTGGTACACTCACTCCCTAACAGCAACCAGTTACACCCCAGACTACCTCTTAAACCAGGATCACTGACAACCCTTAATTAAAACCAGAGTGCAGAGGAAAAGTTACTGCTGCCTTTTGAACTCATCATACAGATTTTAAATGAGGAAAGAATACACTTCTCTGTTTTCTAGGTTTCTCTTGACCTTCTTAATTCCTTTTTGGACAATGTTTAGGACAGAACTAAATGAAGCTTCACAGATGTCAGGCTGAATTTACCCTTTTGCCATCAGGGGAATCCTTCTGGTTTAACAGGTCAAAAATTAATGCCCTAGACTGGAAACAATTGTCACAATTGCAGCCAAGAACAAAACCCAAGTTCTTTGCCAACATTGCTATCTAATGAAGATGCTTAATACAGGCAAGCACAGAGGCATTAGTGGCTTCCCCAAACTATTGTTTAGAGTTCTTCTGAGACACTCTTGGTTCTTGTCAGGCTGGGACAGAAGGCTTAATAGTGAGGAACATATTACGAAAATCATCCACTTGACTTTCACTAAGCCACTAGAGCAGTCAGTCATAAGTGAACATTTTTTGAAATGTTGTCACATTTATAGTAACAAGCAATACATTTAAGTAGCAGAGGAGTCATAAAAGAAACTCAGTGTTAAGAGTTTTGGAGGAGAAACTAAATTAGGCTTGACTAAATTATTTTCTCCCATGATTTTTACATAACTCTCCATGACTGTTCCTTTTGTCCAAGGAATGTATCTAAATCTCAGGATTGTATGAACTCACCTGCATAAACAAAACCTTCCAAAGACAATTCAGGAATGATACAAGATTGCCTCTAAAACAATTATCTTGAATGTGCTTCCTGGTCCTGCGAATATGAAAAACTGAATATGTAACACCAAAAAACCCTTCATCTACATAATCTGGTTGGTAAAGATATGCAAGTTTAAGAGTTCCTTTTGAGTGTCAGGTGGATATCACCTTCAGGAAAAAGAAGAACTGTCCCTTGATGCAGGCAAATTAATTCAGAAATTCCTGCTATTGCAGTCTATCATGTGATAGATTTAATTAACTTTACAGTTTTCTGGCATAGTCCTGCTCTTTGTGACAGTCTTTTTTTTTTTTTTTTTTTTTTTTTTTTTTTTTTTAAGTCATCTGCTATCCCTCTGTTCTGCTAGAGCATATCATTATAACCTCTGCTGGGCTAGGTTAAACAAATCTCCTTTTCCCACATCATCACAGTGACCATGCTCTGCAACAGTTCTAGTCTGAATGTACTTATCCTAGGCACGACTGATTACAATTATACTGAGAACCCAGATTTCTAATTTTAATTTAGTTTCTCTAATTAAAATTTAACTGGCTCAGTAGATGTAATCTTATACATGGTAATAATTTGAAGTCTTCCAAAATTTAGATAATCCAACCTGAGAAGCAGATCTTACAGATATTTTCTTCAGAAAGCTCCAGGAATTTGCTCTCTGATCTCTCAAAGTGGTGGGTACTCAATTGCTCTCAGCCCCGGTACTCTAAATTGTTATGCCTGTTTAAATACTTATATAATTGATACGTCTGCCTCATTAATAAAGTTTTTATTTTAAAATATATTGCCTTCTAGGTAAATAATGGAATTTTTTGTTCATTAATAACACCACATATCTTGAAACTTCAAAAAGGCAGACACAAAAAAAGAGGAACCCCATGTTTTGGAATGGTATGAACATGTGGCTTAAAATCAAAACAGTGCATTCTAGCACATCACACTGACACTGTGAACCAAAAACATTTGACTTTTTCTGCCCTAAACTAGGATGGTGTCTCTTGGTCACAATAATTTTAATTTTATTGAACCATGGTGATATAGCTGACTGGTAAACTGAAGATTTTACTCTTGTTCTGAAAAGATTTATATACCTAAAACCTTGGCTGGGCTGAACAATGACTCTCAAAATAAGAAAAAAGGGAGCTGGACCACTGTGTTATAGAGATGATGAGGTTTTACCCAGGAAAATGCTTGCTCTACAAGCATTGAACCAGTATTTGCAGGCACTTACCTGTGGAGTCAGATCTCTGTTTCTTTGCATATATATATATATATATATATATATATATACATATACAAATAATCTGGTAATATGTTATTATTTAACTGTTATTTATGATGTTGTATGTTATATTAATTCACTATTCTGTGTTTTCTTATGTAGAATTCATACTCTTACCTATTAGACTACACAGTGGATTACAGCATAAAATTCATCATTACATCCAACACTTTCTTCATGCCCCCTCTGAATTCTACCTAAGTATCTAGAATAGATTAGAATAGAGGAGATTCTGACTATCCACAACCAAGACTAAATGGGAGAGAGTTATGACAAAATCTGGATGCGGACTTTTTAGTGAAATGTGTCGCATAGAATAAGAAGCAACCCAGACTGCTTTATTTGCTTAGATGGGAGAACATAAATTGGGAAGAAATATATTGTCTCTTCTTCATATGCAATTAGTCTAATACTATCTCCTTTCTGATCAGGTGAATTCTCAGAACATACAACTGCAATGACAGTGGCAATATTTAGTCATCTAAATCAAGTAAATCAATTGCTGTCTTCCATTATTTCAAATTGAATATCTCAGGAGAAGGTTTTACTGACAAATGGGTGCAAAAAACCACTTGTCAAATTCTTATAGGATAAATTGTACACTGACAAACTTGCTGACCTCTATAGTATCTCAGAGGCAAGAAAACCATCCTATGAGATATACTATCTTTGTAATGAACTCTAAAGATTCTAGATTTAATACTTTTTGATACAAAAGAATTTTATTTATCCTTTTAAAACATTTTTCCTTGAAAGCTGCCTCCTCAGATGTAGAAGGAGCACAGTACATGCTTTGAAGGATTGACAAATCAATAAAAAAAGTACATTTGTTTCATGATTTTGAGATCATCAAGACTGATATTGTAGAAAAGAATGAGACACAGAAGTAGGATGTGATTTGAAATAGCAAGAAGTTCCCTGCTGAAAGGGGATTAGCAGAAGTTGTTATTAAGGGTTAGACAGTGAAGAGTAATCTTCATTGTTTTGGTCAAATTGACTGGGTTAAGTAAAGTTCAGGAAGGCATGCTGATTCACTGAAATCTTCTCTCCTACTTCACTCCTGTCAGGCTGCATTTTACAAGGACAGAAAAAGAAAGGGTGAAAAAAGTCCTTTTCCTTTCCTTCTACATGGCCTCAGAATTTTCAAACTGGCAGCCACTGATGTTCCCCCTTGTGCTCACGGTGGATTTTGCTGGAATATTATTAATTTGTAAAACTAAAATTCATCAGCTATTTTCCTCTGAGATGTTTGTTGCAGGGTGCAGTCTGTGTCGAACTAACTTGTGTGCTCAGTAAATGTCTGATGGCAAGCAAGGCTGCTGAGAGATCATAAACGCAGCACTTGAGCTGATATGAACAAAGTCAATCTGAGTCAGTCACTGTCAGTGTCTTGTCTGAAAAATACACCTTCACTGGCCTCAGCACAGTAGTGTCTGTGCTGGTATCTTTGGAAAGGAATGTGAACCAGACTGTTGTCTTTCTCCCTGTGCTAAATGATTGAGTAGTCCATATTTCATCATTCAGAAACACCCATGTCTTGTCATTTCCCAGTGCAGAAGCCTGATTTCAGTGACAGAGTAGGAAAGAAGATTTTTTCCTAATTCAGAGCTCTAAGAAGGAGCTTCAAAGCTTGCAGAACTGAGACTCATGTTTTTGAAAACCGATAATCATTGGATAACAATTGGGGAAAGAAGACACCTTATTAAGTTGCTTGATAAATTATGCATGTATTAACTGCTTTCTTTCATGTTCCATTAATGTCGCCAACTTTTGTACCTAAAAGGATAACCTTTTGCATCACAGTTCAGGTAAAGTAATTTTGGCTGATTTCTTCTCTGGGATTCATTTTGTAGAAACTCTTTTTTCCCCAAAAAATTTTCTTTCCTTTTCCTTCTTTTAGAAGATTGTAGTTTATGAGGCGGATTACTCTGTGGTTCCTTAGACTGATTACAGGAACAAGGCAAAACTGTCCAAACAGACTGGGCTGTCCATATTCTCTCTTCTGAATTTGAAAGAAATTCTGTTTCACTCTCTTTTTTCCCTCAATTTTGTAAAACTGAAGAAGAAAAATGGCGAAGGAAAATTTAGATTATGCAGGTACGCTAGTTTTGGCTGGGGTAGAATTAATTGTCTTCATAGCGGCTAGTATAGGCCTATGTTTTGGATTTGTGCTGAGTGCAGGGCTGTTAATATAGGAATGCTTTTGTTATTGCTGAGCAGTGGTTTAAAAGAGCCAAGGCCTTTTCTGTTTTCATACTGCCACACTGGCAAGGATGTTGGGGATGCAGGGAAGGTTGGGAGGAGTTACAGCTTGGACAGGTGATCCAAAGTGACCAAAGGGATATTCCATACCATATGACATCGTGCTCAGTATATCAAGTGGAGGGAAGAAGAAGGAAGAGGGATGTTTGGAGTGATGGTGTTTGTCTTCCCAAGTAACTGTTGCGTGTGATGGGGCTCTGCTGTTCTGGAGATTGTTGAACACCTGCTTGCCCATGGGAAGCAGTGAATGAATTCCTTGTATTATTTTGCTTGTGTGTGTGGCTTTTGCTTTCCCTGAGTTTTTGCTTTCCCATGAGTTTTCTGGCTTTTGCCCTTCTGATTCTCTCCCTGATCCTGCTGGTGAGGGATTGAGCAAGTGGCTGTGTGGGGTTTGGCTGCCAGCTGGGGTGAAATCACAACAGCAGGTGTCACATACTGCAGCTTCCTACAAGTGGAAGAAAAGAGAAACCTTGTACTGTTTTGAAATGCTGGAGGAATTATGCCTATAACTTGCTGTCCCTCTTTCTTTTACTGAAGATGTAACCATCATGATACAGAGCTTCATACAGGACTAACTTAGCTTCATACAAACTTAACTGGCCTATTTGAAGTGTGATCTGGAGCATGGCTTGAAGTGTCTACCCTGAGCTGGTCAAAACTGAAACCAAGCTTACCCAAGGAGATAGTGAATGGGGTGATGTGGAACTGAAAATGACTGATGGAAACAAAACCACACAGGTAACAAATCAGCAGAGGGTTTTTCAAGTTGCCACACAACAATCTCATCAGAAAAATCATCAAAATAAAAATGGCCGGGGGAAATCCTCTATGTTCAACAGATCTATGTTTGGTGAAAAAACTCTGGTTAACAGGGTGGAGTTTAACTTGCTCTGAGCTTGTTATTCATGGTATGCTTTTTAAAATTACTAAGCATGTTTTGTAGTAAGACAGGATCAAAGATAGAGTCAAATTAGAGACTGGGAACCTCTTTTTTTCTGAAGTCGTTCTCTGAAACACATGACTGGAAGGCATTGAACTCAGGCGCTGAAACAATCACCACCATAGAAAGGGGACTAACACTGGAAAGGCAGAGTGGGACAGGACAGGAGGACTTCTGCTATGGGAACTTGTTAGCTATGTGTCTACCACATCTTCCCTCGGATGAGTAAAATATGCAGCATTACAGCTTCAGCATTACAGTCATGTAGGAGATCTTTCTGCACAGGGACTAAGATCCTGCAAGGCTGTAGGTGTAAATCCTGAAAGTCAGCTGTAACATTTTAAAAAGTGCAACTGATTTAGAAACTGCCTTTTCATGTTCCCCCTTCCTTGTGAAACTCCAAGCACTGCCTTTCTTTTGAGAAGCAGCAATAAACCTGAACTCCATCTGCTGCCTGTCTCTAGTAGTCTGTTTTCCCATGCCTGACATATTAATAAAATATCTAAAGTAGTGTCCTCCAAAGGACAGTAATGGAATGATTGTTTGGTATATGACTATCATTTGTTCGACTATATTCCTCTGTCCATGTCAACATTTTATCATTTAAATCATTACAAAATCAAGTAGTAAGTTTTTGTTACTTTAATTCACATCGGACATATTTATGCTTTTTGCTGCATTTATGTGCAAAAGAACATTCATATTTGAATGAAGGTTAAACTTTGTCAGTCTGCATAATCAAATAGTCCATATTAGATGTTGCCGTGTTCAAAAATGTCTTGGAAGGATATCGTGCTGTCACTCTCCTGCACTGTTCTGAAAGTACAAATAGAGTAACTTGACTAAATTAAAAGAAAGAATAAAATTCTGTAAACATTAGTACTAACAGAATAAAGTACAGTTCTATTTGAAATGGAAAACACTAATTATTAACAGCAAGCAATTTTCTCTTTTAACACATTACTAGAAATTTTTTTCATTCTTGCTCTTCTCTTTGGTTTTTCTGAAATGAAAACAAATATTACAGCTCTATAGGTGCACCTGTGTAAGTACTGATATCAGGAAAGAGGACTGTAAATAAGACACTCTTCTAGGAGGAAACAAAACTTAATTTTACAGCCAATATTTTACAGTTTTTCCAGATTGCTGATTTTTCAGTTACATTCATAATGATCCACTAATTTTAAGTTACCTAACACTTATGCCAAGTTACAGGATGAATCTTCCTGTGGGTTCTCACAAGTCAAATGAAGCACATGATGGTGAAAAGGCAGCATGAATTCAACTAGTGTGAATCACTCTCAGCAAACATCATCACTTTCTAGGATAAAGTAACCTCCTCGACTGATGTGGGGTGAGAGTGAACATTGTTTTACTGAATTTTCCCAAGACTATTACTACAGTTTCCCACAGCCTTCTCCTAGAGAAACTGATGTGTTACAGTCTAGAAAAGAGGTCTGTGCAGTGAGTGGAGAACTGGTTGATGGGTGCACCCAGAGAGTGGTAGTAAATCGCTCCCTTTCAAACTGACAACCTATCACAAGTAGAGTCCCTCAGGGATCAATACTGGGCCAAACACTGTTTAATATTTTCATAAATGATCTGCAAGATGTGATCAAATGTACCATGATGAAGTTTGCTGATGATACCAAACTGAGTGTGAAAGGCAACACTAAAATGCAGAGCTACCCTGCAGGAAGACTTGGATAGGCTGGAAAAGTGAGCTAACAAGAACCTTATGAAGTTCAACAAGGACTAGTGTAAGGTCTTTCACCAGGGAAAACACAGTCCAGGAGTGTGGCACAGGCTGGGATATACCTAGCTGAGGAGCAGCTTTCTGGAAAGGGAGCTGGGGGTCCTGGTGGATAAGTTCAGAGTGAACAGTGCCAGTTTCTCTGGCAGACAAACCCAAAGGGATGCTGGGTTGCATCAACAAAGGCATCACCAAGAGATAAAGAAGTCATTCTCCCACTCTACTCAGCACCTATCAGTCTGCACAGTGTTCAACTTTGGTCTCTGCTGTACAACCAGCAACCAGCTGTGGGCTGGTTGGAGAGGGTTCAGGCAAGGGCCACAAACATGATTAAAGGACTGGAAAGCCAGCCGTATGAGCAAGGGCTGAGGGAACTGGGTTTGTTTGGCATTGAGAAAAGGAGGCTTAGGGGAGACCTTATCACCATATTCCAGCATTTAAAGGGTGTCTACAAAGAAGATAGAGAATCATGTGTAGTCACATGAAAAGAGGAACAGTAACTGGCACAAGTTAATCTTGTTTAGAATGGGCTTTTGACAAGAAAAATTGGACCAAATAATCCATGATATCTCTTCCAACATGGGATTCTATGATCCTATGTTTCTATGAATGATAATTTTCACATAAAGTTTAAAGAAAATACAATAAATTTAGTTAGAAAGTACATTGTTGTTATGTATTTAGGTTTGTTATACCTTCTAGCTATTTTGCCTTTAGGATAATTTACCATTTTTACTATATTTTTTATGTTAAAACAGCACAATAAAAATTATTCTGTGCATACTGGCCAAATGATTTATGCTTGTAAATCCTGCTTTTTAAAAACAGATACTATTTCATAGTGCCTCCAAAAAATGTGAGTATGTTTATATCGATGACAGATGAGACTGGTGAAGTGCTTTTCCAGATTGCATTAAGCTAGAATTGCCTCGGACAGCCTTCTCTGCTGGTCTTTATTTTGTCCTATTTCTGTTTAAGAAAGGGAAGGTGTATTCCGCCCCCCCACACCCCTTTTCACCCAAAACCCATCCCCTCCTGGATATTTCCCTCTCCTTTCCTCTGTTTTTTTTTAGATTTCTGAACTCCATTGTAGGACATATTACTTCTCAGGCTGCACAGGCACCAATCTATGCTGTTCATTTCTCAGGGGGAAAAAAAGCTGCTGATGGTAATGTGTCTTTTAGCAGAACTTTTCCTTGATTGGTAGCCCTATTAAGAAAGTTTTCTAAATGCAGTACAACACCATAGCCTCTCTACTGTACTATAAAATACAGGTGCTGAGTAAAACGTTGACATGCCTTGCTACCAAATGTGTATGATAAGAGAACGTAAGTGGGAACAATAGTACTTGTCACAGAAAGTGTGAGATTTGATACAGCTATAACACACTCAAGAAAACAATGCAGAAGACAGTTGTGTTTGCAAATCAAAACACTAGCCTCCCTGCTTACATTGTTTCCCATGCTTTCTACTCTCTGAACCTTTGTGTTTTGCATGAACTAAATCTTTTAGGGAGGACTTATCTTGATATTGATTTGTAAAATCCTTGACCTAACATTATACTTCTGTAGGCAGGATGACAGCAGTGATAGTAATTGATAATGTGGATATTAATGCAGGAATAACATGAACCTAAGTTTCTGAGTCCCCTGAATTTATCTCATAATCCCTTTGTTTCCTAATTCTGTCAAATGTGAGCAAAACCACCATTAGTTACTGATCTCTTTCTTAGTCAAGTGTTTGTCACCATGCTGTTTAAATGGTTATCTTGAAATTCTTGAAAATATAGAAAAAATAATTAAATTTTAGTACTGCAGCAGTCTCTCCCTTGACAGACTCATGAAATTTTAGATATGTGTGTGACTGAAGTTCCTCAGTACCTCATTCAGCAATAACAGATGGCTGTTCTCAAGTCACAAAAAGGTTAGCCAAGACCTCTACCCACAAGTAATCACATTAGAACAAACAGAGATTGATAGAAATGGTGTCATTGGAAATGCAATTATGTTGCCTAATTTAGGAAGTCATATATGGGTCCCCCCAAAAATGCATTTAAAATGCAAAAGTAATACAGAAATGCCTTCCCCCCCTCCCCCGTTTTTCTGAGCTGGGACACATAATAAGTATATTCTTTGAAAATGCTACCAAAAAGAAAAATCTTTTTATAAACCAAAATTATTTAAACTTACTCTTTGGACCCAAATTTAGGTATTATATAGAAACAGAGCTTTTATTTCTGTATTTTGCAGTGATAAGTGCAAATAAGAAAAATACAGCATAATACATAAAAGAGTATTTTATACAATAATAGTGTAACATTGCAATATAAGACCATATAAGCTCTCATAGACATAACTGTATCTGAGAAGTGTGACATAAAGTTCTCCAAAGACAAGGAATGAGCTTCATGACAGTTAAAAAATCAAATTGAGTTTGAGGAGTTACAGAGCTAGAATCAATTAGAAAACATTTTCATGCTAGTGTTTTAGAACAGTGTATGGGGGTGCTCAAACTTGGCATACAAGCCCTGCAAAAAATGTGAATTTAGGGAAAAGAACAGGCTAAGACATGTAAGGGTCTGTGAAAGGAGACAGTAGCTACTCCCTTGAGGGTATCTGGTCAAGGACCTTTTCAATACAAAAGGCTCAATACGAAAAGGATGTAGTCATAAAAACACACAGACACAAACCTGACAGATGAAAATAAGGTAGGCAAAGAGAAGAACACACCTCTCCAGGCACAATAACCGGTGGACCATTATATCAATTCTCTCTTAAATCTCTCTGTGTAATCTCACTCGTCACCCCATGTGTCCTGTAAGGACTTGATGCCAGTTACAGGGGGAATAGCTGTGAGCAGATTTGATATCAGCAGCTGGAGTCAGAGTGGGGGTGTGGGTGTCTCCCAGTCTGTGGGGTCAGCTACTGGAAAAAAGGGTATCCCAGTATCACCTGCCTCAGTGGCTGGGGCGTCTCTGCCTCTCCACTGGGGTGTGTGTTCCAAAAAAACCAGCTACTGGGGGTGACCAATGTGAGTGAGGTCAATAGGGGCTCAGTGCTTGGCAGCTGGAGTGGGACAGCCCATGTAGCTGGTGCCAGCTTCTGAGGGAAACAGTGTCTGCATTGTCCCCAGACTATGGGTGGGTGTGATGTGACTCTGTCATTCACCAGCACACCTCACACAGGAGCTGCCAGCAAGTATGGGGACCTGGCTCTAGGCAGGGGGATGAAGCTGCCAGGGAGTCTGTGCTGGTATTCAGGGGATCTGAAGATCTGTGTGTGTGTGTGTGTGTGCGCGCGTGTGATTCCAGAGAGTGGTCTGTGTGTGCTCTCACTAGTAGTGGTGGTTTAGTTTTCTTGCTTTTGGTTTAGGCCTTCCCTGGTAACAGGGTCATAACTAAGGAAATATTCCACACCATTCCTTCATGTAATCAGGTGTATATAAAGACAGGAGGAAGCTTTCCTCTGTCTCTGTCCCTTTTGTGTGCTTGGAGGACATCAGGTCTCTGTGTTGGCTTAGCTCTTCTCTCTATGAGCTGAGGCCTATTGGAGAAACTGGTGTCCCAGCTGCGTGGAGGGGAAAGACCTGCTTCTCTTAAGGGGAGTTTTTGGTGAGAATTTATTGTATTAGTTACTTATCGAGCTTTTCTCCGAGTTTACAAGTGTGTGTATCTGTTTTGTTTGTTTTTACACATTTTTGTCCCATTTCCCTTTCCCTTTCCCCCCTTTTCCCTTTTGGAGTTGTTTGGGGTTCTTATTCTGTAGATTCATAGTATTTGATTGTATATAATTGTAATATATGTGAATATATATACTTTTAATACATTGTCTTTTGGGTATTTTTTTTCCTTCTCTCTTGGGGGGGAAGGAGAATCTGCAGCAGCTGGGTTTGGCAGGGAGTCAACCCAAACCTCTACACTAGTGTGTTGGTGGGCTGTGTGTATGCATGTCTGCGGTATGTGCTCATCTTCACTACCAGGTGAACTTGCAAACCTGAGCAGAAACCCTGGGTCGTCAGGCATATGAGGCTGGGATCCAGTGGTCAAGTAGGAATAGTCCTGGTACACAGCTGCTGGAGAGACCATTTGCTGCTACATTCCTTAATAAGAAACACAAAAACTATCTTCTAAATAAGGGGAAAATATATGACAACTCCAGCTTGGAAAAGGTTTGTCATGGAGAATTATGAGCATATGAATGGTTTTGAGAAGGTGAATAGGGGCTGATATCTTTATTATATAGGAAGCAAGGAGTAAACACTTCGGTTTGATGAAGACAGACTCTTTTATATAATTCATGATGAAATTATTGCATTTGTTTTCACAAGAATCTGTGGAGGCCAGGAGTAAAAATGGATTCAAAGACAGATTAGACATGCTCACAGAAGGCAGTTCCCTTAGTAGCTATTAAATGTGATGGACAGGTGCAATGTCCAGCTCATGAAACCCCTAAACACTCACTTCTGGATGCTGTGAGACTATGCTTGGATTGCACTATTCCTACTATTCCTGATAAAATTTTTCCCAAAGCATCTATTAGCAAACTACTATTGGAAGCAAGACTGACCTAGTTTGGCAGTTTTTATGTCCTTATGTTACTGAGACCCAAGCATTAGTCTTGACTTGCCCTGAGTAGTGCTGTAAAAGCTTCAAATACAGTCCTCCAGTACTGAGAACAGATGCTTCCTCCTGGTCTTTTTCCAGGGGATAATGTTTACCTGGTTTGTGACAGCCTATTGTTAAACTTGTTCTTTCACCACATGCTCTATGTAATTGTTGAATACATTCCTTTAAAAGGCTGAGATTTAGGGAAAAAAAAAAAAAAAAGAAAACAGGAAAGCTGCCTTTTTCCTTTGTCAGATGGAGTCTTCTCAGGGCAAAAGATGAGAGCCCTCATCTGGGCAGCTGGGTATGGAGGCAAGCAAAGGGTCATCAGTCCAAACCCCTATAATGAACATGGGAATCTTCAGCTGGATTAGGCTGATCAGAGTCCTGTCTAACCTGTCCTTGAATGTTTCCAGGAATGGGGCAATGTATTGTAGAATAGGGAATGTATAGTAAAATTGGGGAATGTATTGTAGAAAGCCGTTGCAAGTTGCTGGGCTAAGAGCAAAACTAAAATATGAAGTACACAGGACTAGAGAGACTTAGGTGGTTTTTTTTTCCTTCTCCCCCTCGCTAAGCAGATAAGTTTTTCTATTTTAAATGTTAGATTTTTCTAATTTAAATGCAAGTAAAATGCACCTTTTAAGATTCAGGTTTGTGGGACTTACAATGGAAATAACACATAGTAAACTCATGACAAAGCTTTGGCTCCATTGCAGTCCTGTCACATGGTCCAATGTGATTCGGATAGCATAGAAAAAAGATTTGCTGAAAGAAGCAAACCTAGACCACAGTAATATAAGATTTATTAAAACTGCTGTTATTTGAGCTAATTTTCCTTTTTACTGGCTTGACCTTCATTCATAGCACTACTTTTTTATAGCAACTGACCATTCAAGATGCATTAAACTATGTTAAACCATGAATGACAGGCTTTTGGTCTTGGCATAGTATCATTTAGCAAATACAGAATCACGGAATATGCTGAGTTGGAAGGGACCCACAAGGATCATTGAGACCAACTCCTACCCCTGCACAGGACCATCCCCAAGAGTCACACCATGTGCCTGGAGTATCATCCAAATGCTTCTTGAACTCTGTCAGGCTTGGTGCTGTGACCACTTCCCTGGGGAGGCTGTTCCAGTGCCCAACCACCCTCCAGCTGAAAAACCTTTTCCTAATACCCAACGTAAACCTCCCCATGACACAACTTCAGGCCATTCCCTCAGGTCCTGTCACTGGTCACCACAGAGTGATGCCTGCCCCTCCTCTTCCCCGATGAGGAAGTTGTAACTGCAATGAGGTCTCCCCTCAGTCTCCTCTTCTCCAGGATGAACAGACCAAGTTACCTTAGTTTTGTAGGTAATTCCAACATGTCTTTGGAAACAAAACCCAACTTGTTTTTCCCATTATAGTCTTAATTTGTAGCAAGGCTGTTACTAAATATATATCTCTTTTGTACTTAGTAGTGACTTAGAGTAGGAAAAATATCTCTATGAGGTAGATTTTGGAAAAGGAAGAGAAAGCTAATATTTTTGTGCATGGTTTGAATACTTCCTGCAATTACAGCAAATAATTATCATACTAGACAGTCAGTTTAGTTTAGGAGACTTTTTCTTTGATTAGTCTGTCTGTATATGAAATGTTACAACAGTCAAATGAGACTCACAGAGGGAGGGGAGAGGTATGAGAGAAAACAACAGCTACAAACAGAACAAGCCAGCATCAAAATGGAGGAATGATACTTAGGAAAACACAGAATTCTGGACCGAAAGTCCCACATATATATTTAAAACAACGGAACCAAAAACTGCATCAGTTTGCAGAACTGCTCATTGAAAATAAAGAAGAGGGAAAAAAAAGCAAGTTATTTTTGCCATAGACAAGGCTGTTGCTGTGCGAAAGGCTGGTAACAGCATATGTATTGGAATGAGACTGGAGACAGAGAGAGGTTGCTTTGATTTTCACTTATTTTAATCTGAAATCAGAAGCAGAATAATGATTTAAAGAATTAGAGAGCTGAGCATTCTGGCACATCTAACGGCTGCTCTGAAACCTCCTATTCTGTAATTCTTTAATTAGAAAGGGGCTTGGTTGTGGAAACGTGATTCCAGGGTATGCAAGAAACTACACAGAGGTGTGAAGCTAAACTTGGGAAATTAATTCTAAGTAAGCTTCTGAACTGCTAACTAAAAGGACTAGGGCAATGACAGCCAGGAGTGGAGATCCCTGGGTCTGCTGAAAGAAACCTTGGATTCAGAGCAGGGACAGACTGTGATGCTGTTATTACTGCAAGTTTTCATGAAAGGAACAGAGGAATAATATTGCCAGGATTATGAGATACAAACCCTCTTTATTTTCAATCTCCCAGTATTGCAGCAGCTACATGAAGAACAGAGGAAATTGATGTAATAATTGAGATGATTGTGGGTTTTTTTCCTCTGGAACTCTGTAGCTTCAGGGTGACTTGACAGATCCAAAGACTCATGAAATACACATAAGGTAGGAGAATGCTTCTGGCCTTTGTGGTGTGTTTACATGACTCTTGATCTGAATTTTATAAGACCTACTAAGAAGATGAACTATATAGATTTACTGACCATCCATTGACTTGGGAATATTTGCACTGACCTCTGCAGTGTGGTGCGCACATATCCAGTAGCTTGCTGGGTGGCAAAAAAAGTCTTCATAGAGGAAATAATTTAAACCTAGCAGAAAAAAAGCTGCTAACTGAAGGATAAAGGCAGGCAAATTCGTGGAAACACAAATGGACTTATTTTTAATTAATGGCAAAAATATTCTGGAATATGATGGCTTGTTCATCATGGAAAATTTTCAGATCAAGATTCAACATCTTTCTAAAGACACAGGCACCAGCTGTAAAGGTACAGGCACCAGCTCACCTGGGGTTACTGATTTGATGCAGGAAAGAATGGGTGGAATTCAGTGACATATTATGCAAGTCAGATTACATTAGTCCCATTAATGCTTGCTGGCTTTAATATCCTTGAATCTGTAGAACTTTGTGCAATAGTGTAGCTAACAATGCTGGTATTTTAAGTGGTCCTCTTCAGATTTCAGAGCTGGAAAAATGGGGCAGTTTGTTGTTTCCTTAGCAAGTATGAAGGTGAGAAATTTTCTTCTGAAATATAAAATCTTTCATGATATAGAAAAAGGTAGAGGTATTGTTAAGCCAGATATGTAAAAATTCTGTTTTGGTGGGAAAGACTTTTTAAGAATATCATGGCTTGTCAGCTGTACAAAAGTCAATATATAGTCAATATATTGACTATATATATAGTCAATATCAAAAAGACAATTGACCCTGTAGTGACTATTAGGGTTTTGTAGGAAGCTAACTCCCTTCGAATGGCATAAGCAGTTGAATGTAGCTTTGAAGTGGTAAAGGGCCTGTGTAAATATGGGGCTCCTATATAACATGCCTGTGACCCTAGGCAGTGGTGACTCTCTGACTTTTGATAACTTATGGGAAGGATATGGAGACATGAATTTGAGATAAAATCATTCCAGTCAAACTATTTTCAGGAGGGTTTGGTAGTTAAAAGCAGACAGGAGCACTCTAACATACCAGTCCCTAGTGTGTTGATGACAATAGAAACCAGCATGCCTTGGCCAGGCTAGCAGGATGGGCTGTGTAGGGCGGTGCTTCTCAAAAATGGCACTTAAGCAATATAAAGCAGTACAGGCATCCACTGCTGTTTGGCGTAGCTGTGGTGTGGCATACCATTATTCCCCACAACAAATGAGAAGTAGAGCTGTTCTCTTGCATTTTTCAACTTGATTTGCTCTTGGAGGAAAGAAATGCTGTGTTCAACCACCAAACACGTCCATCTTTTGACAGTAAACAAACGCTCTATTCCCTGTTTCTTCATTATATTAAAAATTATTCTATTCATTCATGTGTAATTTAATCCTTTAAGCTGTGGTATGAATTGTTAATGTCAGAAGTAAACCTACTTATTTTGCTTGATTTTCAGCACAGCTGAGTAGACTGTAAAGCTATTTTGATAACACATTTGTGAAGTTGCCATACCTAATAGATATCAGTGGCAGGTGGATACCAGAACATTGTGTCTATGTATGTCTGTAGACATACGCATCATTATTTTTAGAGAAGTAAATTGTTCAATGCCCTTGGAACAGGGATGTATGTGTGACTAAGTTATGCTAATAAAACTTTAAGATGTGTTATCAGGAAGCCACAGCCTGAAGACCATTGAAGAGAAATGAGATTGTAACAGGCCTACAAAAGTACAAGAGCAAGATGGTACAAGAGCTTTAGAAGTGCAGGCATAGGCAGATAACAGCTCCCCAGGCTATAAACGCAAATCACAGCCAATTGCAGGTCACTAAAGCAATGCAACCTTGGGAGCTGGGTAAAACCAGTTGTAAGGATAAAAAAGAGAGCAAAAAAGTCTGTGCATACCATACAAAATGAAACTCATGAAATGCAGGTATAACACAGAATTAGAGCAAGTGGTCTGTGTTAGCAAACAAATACACTCCCAGGCACACCCAAGAATGATAAAGAACAACATGGCCTCACATCCCCTCCTCCCCCACCTTCAAATCTCCCATCAGTTTTACACTGTGGTGCTGACACCTCACTGAATCCTTCCACCTTCTTGAGACAGACTGGTACCATCTGCCCTAAGATCATGAGTGGTTTAAGAATGGTTAAGCATAACACCAGAACAAGGGGGAGATATCAGAAAATTTGGTTACACGACTTAGACTTTATTATTTGTAGGAATGACGTGTAAAAATTTGACCGATGTTAGTATTATTATAAGTCGACAGATCTTTCATTAGTTTGACAGTACTTTATTCAGGCTGCCTAACAATAAGATCTTGGTTCTGCATATTAGATATGTTTCTTCAGCTAACAGAAATACATGGGGTGCTTGGTCTTGCGTTCACCTGTGAGACCTGATTGTAATTATATGCAATAAATATCGTGGAGTGCTAAACTTAGATGCTAATACTTTCAAGTTTGCATTCTGAATGAGAAAGTCTATCGTAAATAGAGGGAAGAAATAAAACAAATGCAAAAGAAGCATAGAATTAAATGGTTAAAAAGGAACACAAACTTCATTTGATTTGCCAGTGAGAAACCTCTTTGTGCACTTTGGTTTAAATCAGGGAACTAAAGAACTTTTCAAAATTATTGCACATTTACATTACAGTAAGAGTACTATACACTATACCTTCTCAAAGTGTGCTGTCTTGTGACTCTTGGTACATTTGAAAAACATTGTGCATGTTTTAGAGCACTTGTCTTCATCTGGATGTAGTCAACCATAACTGAAGGTGATTGAATTAGTGTGGCTTAATGAGTCAGCTGAGCCTTGGCAGCTGATGATAAGCCTGTCGTTACAGACACTTGCTGTGCTCATAAAATAAAACCTGCTAAGTTTAGCCATCCTTTTGGTGGGCATGAGTAGGAATAGAGGAGAAAGGAAGGAAGGATTGAAATGTGCTTAACTTTCCAGAAACTAGTTTCACTTTGACATTTCTACTCCTGTATTTTCTTTGAATATTTATTTATTTCACTTAGAAAGTTTTGTTGTTGTAGTAGTATAATGAAATCCAGCTAACTTTGTTTGCATCTTAAACCGCAATGAAAAATCTAAGAGACTCAGTCGTGCAGTGTATTAGGTGAAAATGTCTTGACTTTATCTTGAAGGTTTTCAGTAAAATGTGATTTAGCTAGTTTCTAAACATAAAACATCTTAATTTGCATTGAAATACTACTGCAATTATTGCACAATATTAATAATTCTCTGGGAACACATAATAAAATGCATACTTTATAGTTTTAGTGTACCAAAACAATATCTTCTTATATGACCTTCTTTGTTATTACAGTAGACATGAAATAGTTTTATTATTAAGACTACCATTTCTGAGTTTGTTTCCATTTCTCATACTGTATAACAAAAGCATGTACTGTAAGTTTTAAACTTGCAAAATTTTATGAAAAATGGAAAGAAAAGAGAACTTCTGAAATGGGGTTCATAGACTAATTTATGGATAATTAAAACAAACAAAGAAACAAACTTTTTCTGCTGATAGACCAGTCTTAGATGAGCATGACAAGTTTGTGACCTTTTTGGCAAGTCACTCCAAAAAGGAGGGTGTTTGCACTTAGATGTGAAATAGTGGTGAGAAAAAGTGCGGAAAGAGGTGAAGCTTCATGTTTAAACAAAACCCAAACCAACACAGCTTTCTATAGTAATACTTTTCAAGGCACATACAAAGAGCTAAGGAGTCAGATAGGCTACTTAAGTTAATTTTTTAGTAAAGTAGGTAAGCAAGTAAGTTCTAAATCTTTGAATTCAATGCGAGTTACTACATATTTGCAAATTTAGTACTTTTGCTAGACGTTCAGTTACTTTCAGTTCTTTCCCTGAGGATTTTCTGCCTGGCTGCCTTTCCTTGGTTTGTCATTGAAGGATATGGGGAAATTGCTCAGTGTGGGTGGATTTAGATATGAGGTAACAAGCAATTAACATCTTGGCAAAGATAAGATGGTCTCCCACAATGTATTTTTTAAACTTCAAAAAGGGTTTCCAATAAAACACAACCTGAAAGATCTCATTTCTTAAAAAAAAAAATAAATAATTTTAACACTTGCAACCCAACCTACTTATTTTTCCCAATTTGGCCTTTATACGAATACTCCACTCATTTTAACTTATTTAGGCATTTTGTCTTAATCTATGGATGTTTTGTGCTCTCTTTCCTGTTAAATTATTCTCTCCATCCACTCATATGGCTTTCATGCTTTTGGTTCCTTAAGTTTTCAAATGTCTGTTGCGCTGTGCTTCTTAGAATTTAATACAGTAGCCTAAATTCTACTCGTGTCGAAAAAAGAAATATTTTTTTCTTTCCCGTAAGTCAAGACAGTTCTGTACAGGCTGCTCAAAGTCACATTGTCCTATCTGTGCAATATGCTATTGTGTAATTCACACTTTACTGTTCTGAAATAGTACTGGTGTTCTAGTTTCTTTTCTCATGTTTTGAAAAACAACTTAATCTAGTTTCTTCATCTTCTACCTATTCAGTTGAACCTAAGGAAATTCTATACTGCACTTCTGTGCCTTTACTGTAGAAAGGTCATTTACTACACTTCCCAATTTATTATCATCTCTTAATTTAATTATTGTGCTGTTTAACCTCTCCCTGATTGCTAATGAAGATGAATGTCTTACGTTTTTCCATCTTTAATGCTGATGATAAATGGTATGTTGAAAGAGTACAAATCCAAAACAGATCTTGCAAAAAACCCTCAAGTTAATTTCACTGATATTTATTATTATATTACTACTCTTCTGCTTGTGTTTTCTGTTTCTTTCCAGGATATACTGACTGAATAGTATCAGAGAGCCCAAAAATACTAGCAAAACTTTTGTAAAATTCAAAATTGCCTCCACGTGTCTGTATCCTCCAACATACTAATTTCATTCCGCATAATAGACTTTTAATAAAACAAGAGTTTACTAAGATCAGTTAATGTCTGTAATACAAGCAATTTTTATTTAGGTAACCTAATAAATTTTTTAGACCTGAAGTGACAGTATTTGCTAGGCAATAACTGTATTTTTTTAATGCTGGATCTGTATTAGTTGTATCTCAGATTACTCAGCGCCTGAAGTATTCTACACTTGTCCTCCAATACCTGCTAGTAGAATGGGGTATTCATTTACTAACTGTGTAACTCATGGATTTGCTAATTTACTGCCTCCCTATTTTCTTGTGTTCCTGTTTGTGCCCCTTATTTGTCAGTATGCTTATTTTGCAGTTGTCAGTTTTCTCTTAATAAGTAAATCAAGAAGGATACTTAGAAGGTAGTTCAGCCTTTTTATTGCAAAGCACAGTTTCTGATTCCCTCGCCATGACGGTGCCTCTAGAGTATTTTGGTGATGTCAGTTCATGGCACTGTGACTTCTCTTGCAGTAATAAACGACTCCTATGGGATGTTTCCTTCCCAGCTTTATCCTCTCTCTTGTGAAGCTTTCCCTTTTCAGATTTTTGCCATGAGTAAGCTACAATGCACTAATTATATGTGCCAGGTAAGTTGAGAAACAACTAGCCCAAATTCTCTGTTGGACCTAGGATATAAGAAATGAGAAGTCTCCTCCTAAGCAGCCTGCTGCACACAAGAACCCAGAGAAGGAAGGACAGATGTAAGGAGCTTGCTATCTTTATGAGAAACAGGGAAAACAGAAGCTGATGAAAATGCTTTGAAAGAATGCTTTTCTGAATTAATTCAGTACATGTTGAGATTTGTGATGATGTTCATTTTCTGTAGACACTTGGCAGTCAAGGTTCTTGAGTTGGATGTTTCTTGTTGTTATTATTGTGAAGGGATGCAGGTCATTACATCTAGGATGTCTACGTTGCCTTTTCTACTTTAGGCATTTTTATAGTCTTTGGACAGAAAGAATAAAACAGTCTTTTTCATAGTGCTAGTCAAAACAGGACCCTATCTTAGATGTTCTCTCTAAAAAGCCTATTTTATCTTACAATGGACATAAAGCCTAGCAGCTACAGTAGAGGCTGTGGACATCCTGCTATGTCTCTAGCAAACATGGTATTTTACAGTATTCTTAGACTCACAGTGAATTAATGGGATTTAAAAAACACACTATAAGATTAGCTCTCAGATTCAGTATCATAAGCAGATTCAGTTTATGAAAATATGTAAGCATTCACCAGCTGTGGGAAGGCCTTGAGTTAAAGTAATCCAGACAGTAAAAATTCTTAGTTGCATCTACAAATGGAATCACATCAGAAACAAAGTAATTAGATTCTTAATGCTGAAAAAAATAGTAATTTTAAAGATAAGCACAGAACAACTGGTTTAATCAAATATCATATTGTGCTGGCAGTACAGATTGTTATCGAAATGCCTTATGCAGCTCCATTTATGAGGAAAAACAGTTATAGAAGATCAGCGAAATCAAATGTTAAAAGAGGACATAGTGTCTGCTGCTGGTTATTCTTGGGCATCTCCACTCTTATTAGTACATTTGTTCTGGTGAAGTTTTATATGGACTATGGGAAATTAAATGGTGTCACTCAAAGAAAACAGTATCTTCTGTCTGAGGTTTGTGATTAATGAGGTTTTTGAAGTGAAGGTAGGTCCATTAACACCTAAGACATATGTATGGATAGTCATGCAAGTGTTTATGGACCTAAGTTAAAAAACACCATTCTATAGTAGGGGGATGTTGTATCCTTTTCAAGTCTTGTCCTTAATTCAACTGCAATGTTGCAGAGATTAGGGAGTCATGTTAAGGCAGCTTTAATTTTCAAAATGTATGTTTCTATTTAGATGATTTAACAGAAGCATTGTCTATTTTCCAAAAGCAGCCACAACAGCAGCTTTTGCAAGATTGAGAAGCATTTAATAGAATATGAAAAGCAGGGATTACTTGTATATCAGAGAAATGTCAGTTACACTTCTGTTTGGAATAGTAGGTAAGGATAAATAGCAGATTTTTGCAAATGCTGAAGTGGGATTGAAAACGCAATCTGATAGTCAGTTTAAAGAAATTAGGTCATTTTGAGGAACTATCAAGTACTCCTGAAACTACATGCCTGACTGTTCTGTTAAAGCTTCTCCTTTTCAACAGACTCCTTTTGATGTGACTTTTGAACAGACTCAGATATGCTAATAAGCATTTCAGCTTAAAAGTGTTTGTCAGCAGTTTTAAAATATTCACAATTCAACTCATTGAAATTGCTTTCCTAAGATTTAGTGGCATGCTCGGGAGCATCTGTCACAAAGCTTTTCCACAAAGGGATCACACAGTGTGGTAGCTTATTCCTTATTTCAGGTGATAAAGCAATACAATAAATAATATGAGGTGAGGTGGTTTCACATTCATTTCTGCTGTTGAACACATCTTCCTATAGAAACAATTACTTTGGTATTAAGCAACAGAAAGTGTTCTTGAAGTAATGGTCCAGCTCCCCAGCTGCTGTAAATTTGCAGGGATTCACTGACTGCAAATTCATCCAAAGTCCAGTGTAGTTCATAGAATCCTTAAGGTGTGATGCAGTAAGAGAGTCCAAATAGTTAAACATATTCAAGACTATATTTTTAAGGTTTCCCAATGTCTGCCACAATACCTAACTTCACCTTAATTATTTCAATAGGGACGAAAGCAATACCTCAGTTTTCAAATAGTTTTGTATTATCTGAAGATGAAAACAATAATTTACCCTTCTCTGCACACAGATTCAAAACCTGGAATGCAATTCACTTGTCGAAGTTGATGTTTGGTCATTTCAAATTTCAATGTAAGAATGTAAGTCTTATATATATAGTAAAACTATTTATAAAAAAAATTAATAGAAAAATACTTACTCCTCCTTGCACTTCAGTAGGATTGTTTGGTGTGACTTTTAGTTGCTTCACATTTAGTTGTGAAAGGGTTGATGGTGTTAAGAGCTGTAAAGGAATTTATTTTATATTTCTGGAACCCTGACAGTTGATGCTATAAAGTGAACTGGATGAATGACAACTGAATGTGGGAGCAGAAGTAGCCTGTACTTTAATAATCAAACATAGTGGAGTAAGTAAAGACTAGATGTCCTTTGCTGGGCTGAAACCTTGGAAAGGTGATGTCAGTTTGATTGCTAATGACACTCTGGTGTAAGGTAGTCTAAAAATACAGTAGCTGGCGAACAGTGAAATAAATGAG
The DNA here is from genome assembly GCA_035222235.1 of Margarornis squamiger. NCBI lineage: Eukaryota > Metazoa > Chordata > Aves > Passeriformes > Furnariidae > Margarornis > Margarornis squamiger. Next base: position 31,847,584 of record JAWWTY010000037.1, on the reverse strand, counting down.
AGTGAAGAGCAAATCACTCCTGTTCCAGTGTGTGAATCCCCTCTCCAGACAGGGGAAAGGGAAATGGAACGGCCATTTCTGGCCTTTGTCTCTAATCCCCACAGACAGTGAACTGGGCCAGTCTGGGATGGAGTCAATTTTCTTTATAAGGTGCTGTTTTGGATTTGGGATTAAAACCACCTGGAGTTTGGTTATTGCTGAACAGCACCTGCAGATCATTGGAGGCTTTCACATTTTTTCTCTCTGCTCCCTCCCACTCCAGCTCAGGTGGGAAAGAAACTGGGAGGAGACACAGTTGGAACAGCTGACTCTAAATGCTGAAAAGGATGCTCCTTAGCATAAGATGTCATACTCAGCAGTAAAATGGATAGGAAGAAAAACAGTGGGATTTGTCTTCTAGTTGTTGCTCAGAGACAAGCTGGACATTGATCTGCTTTTGGGTTGTAGAGAATTGCCTTTGTGTCACTTGGCTTTTTCTCCTCTTTTCTTCGTTTATTAAACTACCTTTATCGCAATTAGGGAGCATTTTTTGCTCTTTCTCTTCCTATTCTTTTCTGGTCTTGCTGGGGGCAGGGAATGCATGAACAACTGAGTGGGTGTTTAGCTGCTAGCTGGGGTCAAACCACAACAGAGAGCAAGCTGCATAAATATTAAAAATGTCACACTGACACAGTTCCTAAAAAGGCTTCTAGTGAAATGGGAAATGGCTAAAGAAATATAGTAGGGTCCCTCCTGCCCCACCCAACTGGTCTCAAACTATTACACCTTCTCATCAAGTTCTTTGTCTTGACTGTTTTTTTAGTATGGCTCTGGTTGCAATTGATTTCTTTCAGTTGTCTGAGTACTGTTAAAATCAATCTGTGTAAAAATACTGTTGTAAAATTTAGATATTTTCATGCAGTTCCTTTGCCCTTGGTGTGAGCTGACAAATTCAGGCTGGTGAATGGTCCCTACTGGTCTCGGCACAGGAAAATTTGGCTTTCGCTCTCCGGTGTCCCTAGTTTGCATTGACCAAGTGTAATGCATTTTTGGCCCAGATATCAAACATGGTGGCAGATGCAGGACGGAAGAGCTTGTTACTTTACAAGGCCTAAGGAACCATTATCCTGAAATATAAGCTGGTGTCCCTGCATTGTGGTTTGTGATTTTGGTTGTTTTTTTTTTTTTTTTAGGGGAAGAACAGACACAGAAGGGATGGTGGTCATGCAGAGAGAATTAAGATGACCTGATACAGGTAGTTAGATAGGAGCAATGATATGCGGATCTCTAGTTTCAGATACCCTAAGTCCAGAGACACATATGAACGGAAAGATTCACCTGGTCCGTTTCTTAGAGCATGCAGGCAATACCTTTATGAACTCAGTTGTCTAGAGAGGGTGTTTTTAGGATTTGGTTTAATTTAATTCTCACTGTCCTGCTTTGATTTTGCCTGGTGATAAATGCAATTAATTTCCCAAAGTCAAGATTGTTTTGTCCATGATGCTAATTGGTGATCTCTTCCTGCTTTTGTCTCAACTCATGAAGCTTTCGTGGTATTTTTCCTCCCCTATTCAGTTGAGAAGGGGAGTGATAGAGTGGTTTTGGTGGGTACCTGGCCTCCAGCCAAACTATCTCAACATGTTGTCACTTGGTGTTAAAGGGACTGCAGAGGAAGAAAAGATAAACCAGATGTAGATTGTTCTTGAGGGAAAATATTTTGTTAATCAAATTGTAAAGCACATGCCCAAATGGGATGTTATCCTGTCCAAAAACTGACTGAAGAGTTAATTATAGACGTGAGGTCTATGCTTGTTTATTTTGCTCTCTTTTGGGGATTTGTATTCTGAAGATGGATTTTTCATGTCAAGTGGTGCATACCAGAAAGTAAATTTTATTTTTCAAATTTGGCACTAGTTTTCATTAGGAGAGTCACTCATATGTTCCATTAAAATGTGGGCTTATTTTTATTTATGCATCTTGTGAAAGGATTTATTTCAGTGTTTCTGAGAGCTCAGAGTAGCTGTGCCAGGTGCATTAGAATCTAATGCAGAAGCAGGTAAAGCGCTTTCAAATATATGATTTCTTTTTCTGTCTTTTTCTCTATCTCTTTTGACTCTCTTCCACCATTTCTTCTGCTTTATGCATGCACTGTTTACTAATCAATCCTGATTACTTTTCATTTCCTGTAACATTCTCCATCCTGATAAACTGAGGCTATCCAACCAACAGGTTCTGAACTGGACTGAGAAATAAATCAGGTTCTGTACAGTCTTTGGTATAGGTGATGTGAGTCCCTAACTTTGAAAGTAGTAGGAGAGACCTACACCTGTGTGAAAAGGTGCTTCCAACAGGAAGACAGAGGAGAAACTGAGTTGCTTCTCTGAAGGGAGAAGCTGTTAATCACGGATGTGGGATTAAAATTAGGGATTAAGACACTTAAAATGATGGACATACAGGTCAGTGTGGTTCAGACTTCTGTTATGGCATGCAAATACGAGGCAAGCCAACCAGTGAAGCCTAGAGAGATAATTAGGTCATCATATGCTGAATAGGAACTTTATGATGAGCTGAATTGTTCCACCGGTTATAGCAATTATGGTGGGAGTTTAGACATTGAATTTGTGTGGAGAGATTATAATTTATATTTCTTAATTTGAAATTATTTCATCATATAAATGTGTTCTAATTGCCAAAACATAGAGTCTCAGTTCCTTTAGAGATGGCCCAAGGTAATCAAGGCATCCACACAGCTCTGCCATGTAACTTGTCCCTATGTCCACTGCCTGCTACACTACACTGTATGTCTCTTTCCCTGCAGGCTCAGCCAGCAAATAATATTTAGTTTTCAATGTGATTTTCTTCTGTTCTGTGTTCTGTTTGTTTTGAATTCACTATAAATTAGAACAAATAAAAAAACAGTCAAGCTCTATCAAATCTTTGAAGTTCTCATCTCCTCTGGGAAACTGCTGAGATTATTCAGTATCAAGGCCAATGTCATGCCATTTTCCCAGGAAAGTTCTGTGGTCAGAGGAGCTCCTGGTGCACTCTGAAAAATTTCTGAATTTTTTCCAAAGTCATATAGGAGGTATAGGAGGTATTAGAGCCCTCTGGCTTGGGACATATTGGACAGAGCATGTCTTCACTGAGCTAAAGTTTTGAGGCTCTTTCTACATTATTAGTTTTTTTATGACAGACAGGGTCAGAAAGCCATTGCTTCCACGTTACTTATCTTTGTAGCACACAGATGGTAAATACAGGCAGTGTTGCTTTGAAACCTTGCCTTCAGTGCAATGAAAATTACTTGTCATCAAGACATTTAGAAAAAGAAATTTTGGGCTTGGTGGGCACAATATTTTTAAAAAAGTTATTCTTCTTTGAAGTTTACAGGCACCTCTATTTCCACAGCAAGACAAGTTTGCTCCATACTAATTCTGCATTGACCATAATTTTAAGAAATAATCTGACATATAGTTATCACATTCAAAAACTGGCATTACAGCGAAAGAAAATTTTAACAGAAATGTAGCATCACATTTGTTTTAAATTATTTTTGTGTGCCTTTGCAGATGAGTGCTGCTTCTTCCTACCTGCTACAAAAAATAGCTCTAAATGTTTGTTTTTTTTCCCACCTCTGGTGTAAGCCTGGTATAGTCCAAGAGAAAGATAGGAGTTGAGTGGTAGAGAGTGTGCGAGGATATATGCGTCTAAAAGATTACCATGACAGAATAAACATTTTTCTGCGTGCTGTTAACTCTCAAAAGCTTAGTAGACTGAGTATTTGAAACATTAATGCATAGTAAATTCTTACTGTTGTCATAAGTAAAGCCCGTCAGATATTTGAGTCCCCGATGCTTTCTTCACTCCGACAAAGTGCTGCAGTGGCAGTTCACTATGTCAGCTGACTCAGCTCCTGGAATCATCACTGCCATTGGTATCAAATATGTTAAAAACTACAGCAGAACCCCTTGTGAGTAGTAACTGCAAGTGGAAATGGTATTAAGATACAACCCTTGTGCCATTTATAGATTAAAATGAATTTTTTTGTTATTCTTTTTGCTAGTTCTATAATCTTTGCTCCCAGAAGAGTAAATTAAAGGCAGTGGCCTAAATTTCAGAAGAGATTAGGAACTTGGTGGTTTACTTTCAGGGGGTCCTGCTACCCAGAACAGGATGAATTTCTATGAAATTACCTTCCTTCCCTTCAATGTGTGACTCTGGACTTCACTAACATGGAATTTCTTTTAAACTAAACTCTTCCAGGAGCAGGAGTTTTAGATGCTCTTTTTTATGTTTTCTACCTCAGGATCCTTATACAGCAAAATCAGACAACTGAGCACACAAAATCTCTGCTGGACTCAAATAACACAATGTTCAGGGAATCTCCTTATAATCTTTTGTCTTCTACTCCTTGAACCATCCCATTAACTTACTCAGAAACACAAGCTGTGCCATCAATAGTTTCTTTTCCATGCTAGACCATTACTGTACTTGCAGGAATGATTTGTATGCCATTTTTGTCCTTGTTCACCCCCAACAGGTGGAACATCCTAGTATCCAAAAAGCCCCAAAATACCTAGTGTCAACCAGTAATGCACACTCTGTGCAGATGCTTGGTCAGGAGCATGACATTAATCATTGACAGTATTTATCCCAGCTAGTCCTTAGGCCCAAGAGTTGTAACTGGTGCCATCCAGGTGAAGGTTCTCACTGGCACACTCAATTCAGCAACACAATTCTACATGGCCCTTGCTCAAGGCCTTTCTGCTCGGACAAAACTCATGGGCCGTGGGAGTACGTGGTTGGAGGTGGGAGGAATGAACAAGTGGTAGTGAGAAAGGTCATTTTAGTTTTTCTGTGCAGAGATCTCAGCATAGTAAGGAAAGGCAAAAGGGATATGGAGGTGAAAGAGGCATATTAGAGAAGTGCAATTAGGTAACAGAGGACTAAAGCAACTGAAGCTGTTGGTTTAATAGTTGGAGATTTCCTTGACCAGCTTAGAACTAATGTATGGTTTTCCTCAAGAGTAAGAAACTGTAAATGCTTCTTTGGGAGCTAGGCACAATGCTGCTAACAACCTTTGTAGGGCTGTGGTAGGATTCACCAGGAGATGCTTTGGGACACTGGCTTCTGGAAAGGTCTGCCAAAGTGCTGTATGTCAGTCAGCAAACACGTTGGATCACCCAGAGCACTCATCCAAAATAGACCCACTGTGACACAAGATACTCGCTGTGTCAGAGAAATTATAGAGAACCACAGACACAGGTTGTAAAAAAAAAAAAAAGGGAATAAAACAAGTCTTGTATTTACCAAGTGCCAAGGATAGAATGTAAACAGTACAGTCCATAGTGAATATTTCTGCTGCCTCTGACAGGTTAGACAAGAGGATGCTTTGCTGTAGCTTCCAAGTGGCTTTAAAGCCACTTCAGAAGGAGGCCAGAGGACAGACAGGTTATGCTTAGTTGGCTGTAAATTATCTTTTTAGTTTTTTGGCAAATATGTTGGTATATAAATCTCAATAGGACAAAAATGCCAAAGCTGCCTAAGGTCTTCTAAGATAGTAAGCCTTTTATGCTTATAATCTAACTAATCTGTTTTCAACTTAGTAGTTTCTGACTTAACCCCTTCCTGGTCATACATAGAGAGTTTTTCTGAACAAGCTTCCTGAGCACCACATATGATGGACATCCAGATTGAAAATCTGGCATCTTCTCATTACCCTCCTCCTTGCCTATTCATGTTTTTGTCTTCTTTTTAGAGAGTATCTGGTATTTGGTTTTCAAATAATACATCTCACTTTCAAAGCACCTGAAAAAGAAAAGGAGTACTACAGGTTCTCAAAACTATAGTGACAAAAAGAGAGAAGATGACTGTTTCTACCTGACATCTGGCCCTTTATTAGGTTTGGAAATGTTTGATACTCTGTGCCATTTGACTGACACCACCAAGGAAGCAGTATTTTCTAATTCTTAACTGCCTGTCCTAATTTTGTGCTGATGTAAACCACTGCCACTAGTTATTATATTACAAGAATTTTTTTTTCTCTCTCTCCAAATCTGTCCCTAATTAAGACCCTGTTTATGTTAAAATCCACCCTACATAATTTATTTCCCTTGTTAGTAGCTTGCTATCCCCTCTTTTCTTCTGCAGTGTTCTTAAATCTTTTGTGTTTATGTTGACAGTATCTTAGGTTATAAATTGTTTGGGGGTAGAGAGGTTAGCTGTTTTTTTTGCTAGTATGCTGAAAAGGGGGCTTTCAGGGCTGCAAGGACTTTCAGATATGGTAGGTTTTCACAAGCATGATTCTATGAATGACAACTCTAATAAAAATAACTAAATGCAAAAAAATCTAGTTCTTTATGAACTGATTTTATTTTTATTTTTCCTTCTCAGAATCTAAAATCTGGAAAGACTAGTTTCAAGAAGATTGCAGAAAAATATATCGTATGTCTTTTAGGAGTTTTAAATTAAGAGAAAGCATTGAAAATGAAAGAAAAAAATATATTTTCATGAAGAGTAAGGAGATAATTGTGCTGCCCTTACACACAAGAAAATACTAGTTAGGACAATAGAGACTTTCTTGGTACTGAGCTAATACTGGTTAGTACCTGTTGGTACTTCCATCACACAAATGTGCAGTAGCTGAAATAGAGCTTTAGTACATTCCTCTGAGGGCATGAGAATGACCCAGCCTAGAGCAAGACCACAACACTATTTGGAAAAGTTTGTACAAAATTAAAGTTCCTGTAATTTCATAGAGGAAACACTGTCTCACTGTATAGAGATGGGAAATTAACAGAACTTTTTGTTGGTCACTGAAGCATATATAATCTTGAATGTAGAAAGACTGCATTATGACGATTTTTGTTATTCACTTTAGATGCTATACGGAAGTCAGGTATGATGTGCTACTAATTTCAAGCACTGTTGTAATCACAAAATCAAAGAATGATTTGGGTTGGAAGAGACCTTAGAGTTTACCTGGTTCCAATCCCTCTGCCATGGAGAGAGACACTTTCCACTAGACCAGGTTGCTCAGAGTCCCATCCAATCTGGCCTTGAACACTTCCAAGGATGCGGTATCCTCAAGTTGTCTGGTGTGCTGGTTTAAAGGTAAACTGGTGGAAGAAATGAACCAGACTCAAGAGAGATTATACGTCAGAGATACAATTTACTAAAAAGATTACAATACAACGATACAGAGAAAAATTGGTTTTAACCCACAAAAACCAGAGGTATAACCCAGCACCCTGGTGGACGAACACATTGGTGTTTGGTTGTCCCTGTGCTGAGCACCATGTGGTCCCTCTGAGTACAAAGTGAAAGGAAAGGAAAAACCTGTTGATGAGGATGATGTTTGCAGTCTGATCAAGAGTGGCAGTTGTAGTCCTATTGAGGTTTTGGTCCTTCTCTGCATCTCAAGAGTGGTATGCAAAGTCCCAACACCTGAAGATTATATATACTCAGGTTTGGGTGGGAATGCCCAGTATCTTCCCTAGGGCAAGGAGTTTCACAATGGGTGATTTAATTCTGTGAGTCATGGGATATTTTTGGAATCTTTGATGGCCCATTAGCAGACATGACCCTTCAGGCTGTGTGTGAAGGTGTTAATGCCTCCCCGGAGCAGAGTTACCACGGCTGAGTCATTGGTGTGAAGATGGAACACTTTCCTATCTCACAGGGTTCTTTAACACCCATCTTGTAGCCTGATATCTCAGGTAGCTGAGATATCCTGGGCAGCTGCTGCAAATGATCCATTATTAACAGTTCATCAGAAATGACACAGAGGGTGCAGAATACACAGTTTTGGTTACACCCACACAGTGATAAACTGGTCCTGGCCACTGTAACTAGGACATCTGGGTAACCTGTTTCAGTGTCTCACCACTCTCATGATAAAGAATTTCTGTCTAATATCTAACCTAAGTCTACTCTCTTTTGGTTTAAGGACATTCTTTTCCTACCTCTACATGCCCTTGTCAAAATGCATGTTAATCTCTTTTGGGGTTATAAGGGACAGCTCACCACCTGACTTAAATAATTTTCAAATTTAATCTGTATTTATCTGAGTGTGTTTTGTTTATGTGACAAAGTTTGAGCAGTAGTTGGGCTTTAGGGGTGGCTTCTGTCAGAAGACATGAGGAGCTGTCCACAGGTAGGGTACATCCAGTTACAGTGGTTTCAAAATGGACTCACTGCTGGCCAAGGTTGAGCCCATCAGTGATGCAAGTGGCACCTCTGTGATAATATTTAAGAAGGGAAAGGGTGAAAAAAAATGTGCATCAGCTTTTAGAGGAGAGTGAGAAAATGTGGGAGAAATAGCCTTGCAGGCACCAAGGTCAGAGAAAAAGGAGGAGGAGATGTTCTACATGTCAAAGCAGAGATTTTCCTGCAACCCACAGAGGGCCATGGTGGTGCAGATACCCACCCTGCAGCCCATGGAGGACCCCATGCCACTGCAGCCACAGTATAAACTCTTCCCAGAGTCCAACTCTCCCAGGATTGACTGTAATCAGGACTTTCAAAACACTGCTTTCAAAACACTTGATGAAACGTGGTGTTTTAAAAACAATCTTTTTGTTTATTTAATTTTAACAATCAATAATATTGTTTTGATCACTTATTTGGAGCTGTAGCTGTAACTTTCTCTCAATGGAATCTTGTCACCGAGAAAATTATGGTGGTAGCTTTGTGAGACTGTGTCTGTAACACCACTAGGGAAAGATGAAGACTTTTGTTGGAGAGCTAATGCATCTTTCTGGAAAAATAAGCAAACAAAAAAATGAGTAGAAGCAGCCTAGTAGAAGCATAATGTAGGATTTTTTCTTGTTTTCCAGGTAAGTACCTTTTACATAGAAATGATTCATCAGCCATAAAATTGGTGTACTTAGTTTCAAAGAATTTTAAGCCACCAAGAGATGCAAGATGTGGAAGGAGGTGTATCGTAGAATCATAGAATATACTCAGTTGGAAGGGACCCACAAGGATCATTGAGTCCAGCTCCTGAAAAGAGACTTCAGGGGCCTGGGAAAACTGATTGTGGCATCAGGAGCACAGGTAGTTATTTCCTTGATTCTTGCAGCAATAAGGAATAATACTGATAGGAATAGGCAGATCAATCAGGTCAATGAGTGATTCCAAGGCTGGTGTAATCAGAAAAATGTGGGTGTTTTGACTGTGGGCTGCTCTACTCAACACTTGGTCTACTGACACCTGATGGTATGCACCTTTCTCAGAGGGGAAAAAGATTCAGTTCAGGAGCTAGTGGGGCTTGTTGATAGAGCTTTAAACTATCTTGGCAAAGGGACAAAACCAGGCTTGCCAGTGATGAGCAATGGGATGGTGTGCCAAAATGAGCACTAATGGGATACCTCAATCTGTTTCAGGTGTTGGCTACAACATACCACACCTGAAATGTTTCTGCACCAATGCACACAGCATGAGGAACAAACAAGAGGAGCTCAGAGTTTTGGCCCTGTCTTAGAGATGCGACATCACTGGCATGAATGGAACCTGGTAGGATGAGACCTGTAACTGAAGTGCCCTGTTGGATGGTTACAGGTTCTTCAAGAAGGGCAGACGGGGCAGAGAGGCAGAGGGGTGGCACTGTATGTAATAGAAGGGTTAGAATGTATGGAGCTCACAGCTGGCAATGGCACTGCTGAGAACCTCTGGGTGAGAATCAAGGGGCAAACAAATAATGTGGATGTCATTATGGGAGTCTACTGCAGACCTCCCAGCCAGGACAATGATGCCAACAAATTATTCTTTGAGGAACTAAGGGACACTTCCAAATCTACTACTCATGTCCTTATAGGGGACTTCAACTTGACAGAAATTAACTGGGAGCATCACACAGCTGGTACAATCCAGACCAGAAGATTCCTAAAAAACCTACATGGCAACTTTACAGAACAAGTCTTAAAGGACGGTATGTTAAGGTTAATTGTTCCTGTCATATCTTTCCCTGTGCTCTGATCCTCCTGTTCCTCTTGTTTTATGAGGAATGAGAATGATGAACCAATATGCTGGCATTTTCTTTCTGCACAGGGTGGTCAGTAATGACTCTTGAGTAACCTGTCATGATTATGAAATGCCAAGTTTTACTTTTACTCTGGATTTTATTGTTTTGAAGAGGTACCTTCCAAACTGCATTGACTATTCATTTTCTCTTTTTTTTTTTCCTTTTTCTTATAAGCAACAGTTTGAATTTTTTTCAAGTTTCCCCAACAAAGAAACATGAAATATATTCTACAACCAGTCACAGGTTAATAGAATGTTTCTTAATGTTGGTAGCAATAGCACTAAGCTATCAGCAACGCCATTCATTTTTGATGGGGCAGATAATTTCATTGAAGAGAGGGAACACGTATTGCTCCTTGATACATAGAGTTATTTGAACCTAGTAAGAATGAATGCTTTTTGAATGATGTGTTCATTTCATTTTTGAACATATTGGTAAAGAATCTTTCAGGAAATGATTACAGATATATATTTTTCAGCAGAAAGGTTAATTTTTGAGCTAGATGTACTTGATGGTGGGATGAAGAGGCTGGTGATGCATATTTTGCTTGTGAAACAGGAGAAAAACAAATTAGTATCAGGAAATGTGGACTTTAATGCCTTCAGTCAGATTTTGAAGATCATCATTTTTGATGTTATTTTTTTTCACATTAGCATTTTAATATTATAGAGCTACTTTTAACTCTCCAACCATCTGTAACTAATTTTCTTCTGTAAAAAACCCACTGCTAACATCTGTTTATATGCACTTTCAATTGGGGGCATGTAGAATATTACCTTAAACTTAATATTTGGCTAAAAGCTTGAGAATCTGGAATGATATTAAAATTAATTAGCATTTTATTATGCTTAGACATGGGTTTAGAAAAACCTGTAAACAGCATGTTTGTTAAGATACTCTTAGATCTTAAAGAAACATTGCTATTTTATTTAATTATAGCCTTCTTAGACACTTCTAAGCATTAAAAAATAAGTAATATCCAAAATTCATCACTGTTATTCTAACTAAAAATTATAAAAATTCTAAGAATTTTTCAAAACTTGGTGAACTCTGATTATCTGTTTATAATTCAGGTTTATTTTTGTAGTATTTTATTAATCTAGGAGAAAAACTCAAAAGGTCAAAATTACAGTGAGTGAAAAGCAGAACATAATTTTCTTTAGTTCTGCAAAAATGATTTAGTTTATACAAAAGGGTTCCTCTTTCAAGAGTTAAAAGTTTAAAACCAGTGACAGGCCTATGCTAATGTACAGAGATTACCAAGTGGAAGTGACACGTGAGTTCTTATTCTCCAAAGTAACTAAAATCTAGAAACAAATTCCTCCCATAATTTCAGTTTGAAACCACAGTAAAAATTCTTTTGCAGAGAATTTTAATTAGTGTATTCTTTTGAATTAATACTCCAGGTGACTATGTATGTTCTTTCCCATCATAATATAGCATATGAAGTGTCAAAAACTAATAGAAGGAAAAGGTCTTTCTGCAGTTAAGGAAGACGGTAAAAATAGATTGTACTGAGGATTTTCTTGCATATAAAATGTGCATCATTGGTCACAATGGAGTATGACTAAGATGTGGAGATTCTTTCTAGTAACATTAGCACTTATGTTTCTATTGATGACAGCTTGAGCCTGTTGTGAATACAGGGCATGGATGCAGGCATGAGACAATGAAGATGGCAACATAAGCTCATGAGGTACAAATTAAACTGATTACTCCATGTTCTTTAACTTTGCCATAGTTGGAAATTTTTTAATGACCCTGCTGATTCAGCTGTCACAACTTAGTTTTATCTTCGCTTGGTAAGACTACAATGTTTAATTTTTAACTTTAAAAAAAGGAGTTTGAATTCAGTCTATAACTGTGTGATTGGTAGTTTGTGAAATTACACTGTGATCAAGCCAATGCAGTCATCAAAGCATAATTACCCTAGGATTAATAAATATGCTATACTGAAAAATATTTTCAGCTCATCTACATAATATATTCACACATTTGAGCATCTGCTATTTATTTATTCATTGAAAAAGCAGCTCTTAGTTCTTAATTTCACAAAGATCAAGAATACGGACACTAGATGTTTGTTCATCAACCCTGTAACTGGATTTAATAATGATTTTTGTAGTTGCTCTTTCCTAAAATACCAGTGATTAAACTGTCTCTAAGTAGACAGTATATTGTTCTTAATAATGAGGGAAGAAAACAAGAAACTATTTTGAGTGTCTACAAAATTTCAGATACTAAGACTTACGTTTTGTGTTACTGATTTCTCAGGTCTTCTCCAAAACTATTCCTTCAAATGTCATTCTAGAGTGTGTATTGTGAAGGATTTTATGCTGAGAGGTACAGAATTATTAAATCTGTTTTAGTAGTTGGGATCCAGGGACATCACGCCTGCACTTCTTTTCTCACAGAAGAGGAATTCTGCTGTATTTGGGACAGGGAAGAGGGACAGCTAGGATGGTAACAGAACAGGTAACAGATTTCTTGTGAAGAGAGAGAACATCTTCCCCTCTCCATTTCTTAACATAGGAAAAGAGACTTGAAAGGGTATAAAAACTTTCTATTGAAACATAAAAGGAATTCGAGTTCTTCCTCCCAATATTAAAATAATGTATCAGATTTGCCCAAGGTTTAAAGAAATTTAATATTTAGACTCAAAATAAAAAGGCTTCTAATCAAAAGTTAAACAAGGTTCTGGAAGAGGCCAGAGAACTCAACACAAGCAAGACCTTAGCTTACATTAAAATGGAGCTTTGATAGAAGAGACTACATGAGACAATTATACTCACTTGGGAATTGTACCCAAAGCTGATGGCAGAGATCTATGTGCACTGTTATGTTCCACCAGGAGCTATACTTTCTTGTGAAAGGTTCATGGGAAATGAACTACTGGTCATAAATAATAAATTACTGCTCATAATCAGTTTCCATGATAGCTCTTCAGTTACTGCCTATAGAAAGTAGCTGAGCAGCTGTATCCTGCTTGCATCTTTTTTGCTTAGTATTAAAGAGTATGAATACTGTGGGATAAATATTGGTCATAAATGCAGCATATATGTGGGTGTATTTAATGAATTTCATTTAACTGTGAGTGAGACTCTCTTGTGAGCCACTGAAATTTGGGACCAGATGTGCATAAAAGCAGTTCTCCTGTCTTCTGCCCTGATCAAACTCAGTCTGATCACACTAAATAAATCTTGAATTGGAGGAGGGTGGGGAGATGAAAATTCAAGCCAATTTCCCTAGTGAACAACACTTTGCACTTTATCCTTAAAACGCTGATAAGGCTTTCTTTCCTTGAGCCCTCCTTAGTATGTTTAAAAACAAAGCAGCTGCATGAAAAATGCTGCTAGGTTATTCTATCTCTGTCTTAGTGTCGTTGGTTTTTTAAAAACAAAATAAATATTTGAATTTACAAGTGCTGATCAGGGATTTTTGGAGTCTTGTTTTTTCACTCCTAGAAAATGTCTAGTAACATTTCAAAATCCTTTGGAACTCCATTTGAAGGATTTCTGTTTAGAAGCCTTAAGCCTCTTAAAGGTTGCATGGCATTAGAATCTGAAAAGGTTTGGGTTTTCTGTTTGAGTACCAAATAAGATCACTGGCAATTTCCACTGATTATTTTTTCTTCTTTTTCTCATTCTTTGTATGATGTGATTCAAACTTTCCTCTGTCTAACTTTTCTCTTTCTTCCTTTCACCATCTGTCTTTTCTATTCCCCTAGTCTGTGATCATTTCTTTTTGGAAAATGGTTAATATTGAGAGTGATACAAATACTTCTTGAAGAATTCTACTCAGTGATTTCAGTAAAGATCTGATGTTTTCAAACTGAAGTTTATATATAACGTCCAGTATTGCCTAGGACTATCATGACTCATCTATATTCTTGCTGATGACTCATCTTACCTCTTTTCATGGACTTGTATAGAATTCTGTAAGTAATTTCAAATATAGACTAAATCTAAATATACTTCTATAAAAACTGCCTTAGCAAGAGCCCAAAGGAGAATACTTCCTTCTAGGGATGTTATTTGCCATAATGTGGTCACAATAATGGGGGAGAGGGAAATAGGTATCTTTCATAGACGAGATTTCTTCCTTGGCTATTGCAAAGATAGTACTTCCTGTGATAGGGTTTCCTACCATTAGAGGGGGAAAAACTAGTCTAGTGAGCTTAGTCGGACTGAGAGCCCATCTTAAAACAGTAAATGCAAGAATCTGCATTGAAAGAAGGCTGAACTGAATTGCATTGCATTTGCCGTAAACTAGGAGTGTGCATGTGAGCAGTGTAATACATGATAATGTATTCAGCTACAAGATCTGAGCCCTGATACTGTGCATTTATATGAAGGGAACAAATTTTTAAGCACTCTGCATTTCCTATGTGTAGCCTTCCTTGATATTTACTATATTATAACGAAAATATCTAAATATACTTTGCTCCTCACAACCTAATATTAATGTAAATTGTCAACCTCCAAAATACATCAGATATTACAGATACAAGGAGACTTGAACATTAGCTCACTACCTCTGTAATTGCTCCTAAAATGAGAGAATATAAAAGGAGATTGCAATTAATCTGCTCAAATCTTGTAGAATCTCTACCTCTGTTTCTACACTGAAATCAGTGGGAATGATTTAAAAACAGTCCTTTAAAAACAGTCCAGTTGCGTAGTGAAAATATGTAATGCAGAACTATCATTAAGCTAATATTTCCATTCACCAAAATTGCTCAGTCATGATGTCAGCAAAGATTTATGTCGAGCTTCAGTGTGATGCTGATGTGTAGGCTTAAGAAAAAATGCCCTGCTGCAGCAGTACATATTCTTGAGTATATTGTTTGAGTTAAAACTCCAGCATATGTTTGTGTGCTGAATCAGAGCCTTAGAAATCAATAAAAGTATCAAGCAGCTTGTATTAACTGACACAGTCTAGTACTCTGCACAGTCCTTCAGACATAATTAGGCATGGATTGAATTGCAATGGTGTCTTTGTCCCCATTCACTCACACCAGTTACCTCTGCACAGTGCTCATTGCACTCTCTTCTCACGTGACCTGTTATGACCATATCCTGCATGGGTGTGCTGGCTCCCTGTGGCAAAGAAGCCTCCAGAAACTGAGAGATGCAAGGAAGCTGAGGAAAAGGTGGACTTTATCTTGACGAGTTTATTGATGAGTCAGATTTTCGTCACACCAAGAGCCTGTTTACTAATTTTTTTAATCAGGTACGTTGAATGGGACTTTGAGCAACCTGGTCTAGTGGAAGGTGTCCCTGCCCATGGCAGATGGTTGGAACTAGGTAATCTTTCAGGTCCCTTCCAACCCAGACAGCCCTATGATTCTAGCTAAGAAAAGATTTCAGATCTGAAAGTGTTTGTATACCCTGATGTATTTCAACGTGCTCTTTACATATTAAAGTCTATTTTTTTAATGTTTCTCCATGCATTTATCTATATAAGGTCACAGGAAAAAATCAATCTATTTCTTGACGTGAGGGAATGTTTCCTCTCCTTGCTGTATGTATACTTCCTCTGATGCTTGTGAACCTTTTTGTCTTTGTGTTATTTATTGTAGAAGAGAGATCGTCCATTAAGACTTCCTAGGCCAATTTAAAAGCTGTTGTTTAGACTCCTGATTCCATTAGTGCTTATATCAGTTAAAGTTCCCGGAAGATCATGATGAACAGTCCTCCCCAAACCTAGAGTCTCTTCTTGAAAAACTACTATGGGTAAATTCTGGTTTTTCTTCTGTGATGATAATTTTAGGTAGAGGATAAAATGGGTGAAAGAGCTGAATCAGTGAGGATGAGATAACATTGGCTGAAGTATATAATGCTGTATGGGCAGGTCTGTTCAGCTACAGAAGGGCCTATATTGTCACTTGATAAAGTGCTTTGTGAGTGTACTATTTTTCAGAAAGTTACAGTGTGTAGGCAGAATAAATGGAACTCAAATGTGGTGAAAAGAATTTTGCATGTATATGAAAATGAAATTACTTTCCAGGAATGTGGCAAGAGAAAGTAGAATATTGTGTGCTACTTGAAGTCAATAGAACCTTTTTCTAGTGAGCTTATACTTCTTTTAGTTTGTTCATGCTGGAAAAATCTGACATATATATACATCACCAAAACACCTTCCTGGTGTGTTTGTTTTTTTTTTTTTTAAAAAAGGCATTCACTAGATCTGCTATTCTACCTATTTACACTTCCTATTTAGAAAATCAAAGTTCCTAGTGAGTTCATCACATCTTTTGATTAGAAAGCTCTAATTAAAATGGAGGCAATATAATGAGATTTTGGTGACTGATCACACAGTTTGACTAGTGAATTGCCCTACTGACTTCTACTGAACACCAAGCATTATACTCAGTCATTAGCTTCTAAGTTCTGTATGCTTGTGTATCTGTTGGTCTCCATAGTTTTCACTCTTGACCTTTTCCAGATTGGCCACTTACCTTAAAAATGCTCTTGCCAAAAATGCCTAAAGATACTTTCAAAAGTGCAGCGATTTAGGATAATATAGAGAGATCACCCCTGATGTCCTGACCAATGCTATCTCACTGTTTCCTGTGATATCCCTGTCTGTCTATATTTATTTTTAATTCTTGCATTTAGATTGATGCAAGGACAGTGACTGTCTTGCTGGTCTCTTTATCACAGTGTGTAACAGAGTAGAATTGTGGTTCAACAATAAGTACCCTGAATAAATCATAATTCATGAGAATTAGGGGATAGTTTTTCAGTGGTGAAGTAGTCACTTGTTTTATAATACAACCTTCGTGAAACCTTTGAAAGGGGGAGTTTAAATTTTAAATTTTAATGAGAAAATTGTGTTAGTTTCAGCTAGCACCTGAACTTATCTGTGTATTACTAATATCACAAATGACTTCTGATATTTATAATCCAGTGGGTTATTAAATTGTGAAATGTCCTCAGACTGTTTTGTTCCTGCATACATCACTGGGTTGTCCCTTTGGGTTAGTAACATCCTGTGAGTGAAGACCTGGTGAGTACTCAGCTTGCTGCTCTGGGGGAAAGGGACAGACGTCAAATCATGTCTCTGAATCGTCCTCTGAATCTTCCTTGAAATTACACTCTGCTATGCTGCAAGATTTGTACTGGGAAAAAATATTAGATGTTAAATAATTCCTAGGACCTATCCCACTGTGATGTAGCTTCTTATTGTAAGATTTCTTTACCTATTAGCACTAGGAAAAGCAGCGTGTCACATGGAAGTAGATTGGTAATCAGCAACAGCATGTTGAAATTACACCTGAAGAATCACAGCCAACAGAATGGAATTCCTACATTTGATCTTACTAAGAAGCATAATTTGGTTATTCTATTATCATTAACATGATTCCTGAGGGCAGAGTGGGTGGGGAAGGGAATCCATAAAAGATCTCTCATTATTTTTTATTTTTTTTTTGCACAGAAAAAAAAATTGCTAAAATATATCTGGAACTGAAAAATATCTGAATTAAGCATCCTTAAAATCTTACTGTTATGACATTTCCAGGACTAATACTAGATTTCAGTATTTAGGTGTCTTACTCAGAGGAATTAATACAATTTTAAACTCTCTGGTACTGTTCACGTATAGATAGTCCCTTGCCTACACAGTGCACATATTTTGGCATTTGAATGTTCTTTAGTCTGCCTTGAACAGAATCAATTCATTTTAGTTCAGATATTTCTGTCAGAAGGATGCAGATGTAATCAATAATTCCTCACTCTTCCTTCCCATCTTTTCCAAAGGGGAGCAATGTGCTGTAGTCAGCCCTGTCACAGCTCACTGAGGTCTGACCATTTAGAGGAATAAGAGTCTATCTTGCCTCCTAAAACCTCTCTAAGTGGTGCAATGGAACCATATTGCCACACTGCTGCTATCTTCTTTGCTGAACAACCGAGTGTGTGACTCCGTGCTATATGTTGCAATCCTACTGGAGATTCAGTTGAGAAAATTAAATGGTTATGGTAATTTAATGGGAAACTGAAATGTCTGAGAAATGCTGCAAAGGATCTATTCAGGCATGTCTTACTTTACAGTGAAATAATGGCAGGTTTCAAAAAAGGATTCTTTTTCTATTATAATGCAAATAAACACTGTTTCCCCCTAGAGCCCCCTGTCTAACTATGGAATAATAACTCTAGACAAAAGCTGTATATTGTCATCTTTGACATTTTACCTTTATTATATGCTTAGTTTTTTCATTCCTCAATTATGATTAGATGTGTGCAGTGGTGAATCAGGAATTGTTAACCAAAATTGCTTTAAACAGTCACTTATTGGAACATGTATCAGTGCAATATGGAAAAGGGCATGATGAAGAGAATATCTGTAGTCTAAAAGGTACCCCTTAGCTGGATGCAATTTTAAACAAGGTTTTAAGAGAAGTAATGTGGGTGCGTGTATTCAGCACTGTGGCAGAAACTGAATTCATAATGATAAAAGCCTCAAGGAGCTAGCTTAAAGCTTGAAGAAGATGTAATAAGCCAAAGTGAAAACTGAACAATATTTTGCTACTCCTTTTAACTCTGAGAGAGAAGTGGAAGGGAAGAAAGAGGAGAAGGAAGAGGGGTGGGAGAGACAAATAACTAACAAAAACATGCTGAATACTTGAGGTATTCAAACATGCCGTTCCAAACACTCAGTTGCAGACACAATCTTCATCTATTGAGGTAGTAAAAATTGAAAGTATGGTTCCAAAAAAAATTCCCCTGCTCAGGAACTTGGTCTGGTGGGTGACTCCCAGCCAAGAGAAGGAAAGTATTTTTTAAGAAATTCATTTAGCTGGATTCCAGTGGTTCTCATAGGCTACACAGCTGCTGAACTTCAGGCTTCTGTCTCCCTTACCAAATGCAGTGGCCATAGTCTCAGATCTTTGCTGCTTGGAGGATCCCCCTAACAAAATGGTGTCCTCAGGTAGCCACTCTGTAAGTTTTTAGTTGCTCTGCATCAGTGTATGGGATTGCATACCATATGGTTCAGAATACTAAAAAAAAAATTATTATAGTTGCATCTTTTTAAAACTGGACATGTCAATGAAGGATTTTTTTTCATTAGCTCTATATCTTGTTCAATGTGATAAACATTATACACAGATCCTAACTCAATTTTGTGAGGATTTTAATTTCTTTTGATTTTCATGTGATGCAGTCAAATAGTAGCCATCTAGAAACCCTAATTATTTATTCGGAAATGGGCCTCTGGTTTGGTCCATGTGGGTTTTCTGGCAAAGAATTTGTTTAAATCATATCTCTGTGTCTCTATTATACGTATTATCATGTTCACTGTTGTAGCAGCCTTATATCTTCCATATGTGGAGCAATCAAGAGGTTGCTTTGTTGACACACTGGTTAACTAGTGAGTTCGGGTTCTGTCTTTCTGCTTTGTATGTACAGGAAAATCCTATTTATGAGATAAAGCAGACAGATTAGCAACTTTGAAATTCTCCTGATTTTACTTGTATGAAGCTTTAGTACATATTTTCAGAGTGAATAGCATTTTCTTCCCAATCTGCTACAAATTGGAACCTGGTGGTTGTCAACAGCCTTTAATGAAATTCAGCCCTGGGCTTAGGATCACTCCAGAGCCTATGTAAGCCCTCCAGCAGCTTTTAAGTGGAGGATTGGACCTGTGCTCTTAACTCCCTTAGCAGAATGGAGCTGAGTGCCAAATCACCCTGCAGATTTGGGAGAGCTTCCCAGTGAAAGAAGGAGTAGCTGATTATTGGGAAAAGCAAAATATCCTGTACGGGTGCCAGAAAAACTTAATCCACTTCACTGTCAACAGTAACAACTCTGGAATTAAATTGCTAAGGCTGTGCTGAGACTTCATGGCTTGAAAATCAGATCTCAGGCAAGCAGAGAACTTGATCAATGTGTCCTCATTTTAGTTTTGCACGGGTAGGATGGGTTCAAATGTCAGATACTAAAGGGAATTGTAAATATTTCCACTTCTCTTAGCTGATTAGAAAATAAACACCCTAATACAAAGTAGTTAAACTTTATGTTTATCCATAGCAGATCACACTGCAAAAATTGTGTAGAAAGCTAGTTGTTTTCATTTAGAAGAGGATTTCAATCACAGGCTTAGGTCCTTTTCTGTGGTTACATGTCCTTTTCTCAGTCCATGTAAATACCTCACACAGGGTCAGGCTGAGGTGTTTTAAGGCTTTTCACAGCAGCCCTTCTATCTTCCTGGATGAGCAACAGACTTCTGCTGTCTGAGGTGTGAATGAAGTATTGATTCTGAGGGGATCCAAGTCTCTAGGGTGCTTCATAAATCAGGAAAACTTCAATGAATCACAAAGATTTTATGCCTGGAAGATCTCAAAAAAGAAGTTACTCACTTTCTATGAGAGAGTTCTAAAGAAATAAGTTCAATGCCAATCTTAATAGAAAATCTAAGGACTGTGCGTGAAATTGCCATTCACTGCCACCAGCAAAGCCAAGAACTGACCGGTGTGTCAGACTTTATGATCACATTCAACTGTTAAGATTTGATTTAATCTGCTATTTGAGTTCACCATAGTAGTTTATAATCTCCTGTGACCTCCTTAGTAGTGTCTAACATAATTATGATTTACTTCATTGTAGTCACCATTACTGGTGATTCATTTATACTTCATACAAAATGTTGCCCAAGTTCTTTCAAGCTGCAATGCAAGTCCCTTAGGAAGCTTGCACATTATGTAGCTGAATGTCAAAGTTCAGACATATAAGACTCAGAATAACAAGTTTCATTAAGCATATTTTTAGATCCGTGCAACTTGGTTATTTGGCATAACTCTCTTATATAATTCTTTAAAATTCCAGTTACAAACTAAATATTAATTGGGATGCTGACATTTTGCATGTTGCCAGGCAAAAGAATGTTTAGTAATATGTAGATGCCTCATGTCACCAGAAGCTTAATTAACTGGTGATTTCCATTTCACTGAGGTGCTGTAGCACCAACCTGATGAATAAAAAAGTATTTACAAAGAAGGTGAAAAATGAGCATTATTTCTTTTTACACAGTGAGAGGAGCTTCTTTAGAAGGCAAACACATGCTAGGGGAGCAGAAGGATTGCTGGTCTTCAAAGGCAGTAAGGAGTTGTCTGGCATTGAGAAAGCATGAAAGACTGTGGAGCACATCAGCTTTTGCTTTAGCGCAAGTAGACATTTAAGCCTGGAATACAGATGTTTTCCTCAACTAGAACTTTATTACATTTGTTGGATAATCCTCTTCAACATACCATTTACTTCAATCACTAAATAGTTGGAAATAACAGATTGCTGGTTTCTCTCTGGTTGCATTCCTAGTCTAGGCTTCATGGTCCTACGTCCAGTCTAACCAGTGCTACACACTGTAAAATTTCTTACTAGCCTGATTTGGTTTGAATCAAAGTAATGGTTGGTGGCTACTGAGTGCTAGAGGCAGAGGTTGACTCTGTGCAGCTGATTGTAGAAAATCCATGAGTACTTTAGGACCCTTTCAAGGCAGTGTAAGAAGCAGACTGTGCCAACAGGAAGGAAACATTATGGATCTGAGACCGCATGCTTGGATGTTATTATTATCAATGTATGTGTCTCTCTCCGGCATAGATACATTCTGTTTTCATTCATTCTCAACACTGACTTTGATTTTAGCTCTTCTCTGAATTTATTCACATTCATTGTAAACCTGTCAGCTGAAAAGCTAAAATAATCCAGACAGGGAAAAAGAATGTAGCAAATGACTGATATATCCAATTAAACCTTCTCTGTGGAGATATGAGATACTCAAAATGTGATGTTGGTAATCAATCCACAGGGCAGAATGTACTTGTATGAAATATTATTTTAATAAGTTAATTCATCTAGGGAACCCTTGATCTACTCATAAACTTTTTTTTTTTTCCCCAACAGGAAATAAGGTTGAGAAAAACATAATTCCTACTTAATACATTCTCATGCATGCTTTTCCAGGCTTAAAATAATTGCTTTTATATTATTTCTTCTTTGAACTTAATTTCCCCATGAGTTGTGGCTTCCCTTTTCTCCTTCTCTGCAGCTTTTAATTTCCATAAGAAACCAAGCGAAGCTTTCAAGTTTCTTCATGTTCCTTCCTGGCCAGACTTACTCTTCCATGCACTCTCTGTGAAAAATATCTTAAAGAGCACAGATAATTTCTTGAGTGTTCATCCGTCTTTGGTAGATGTGTGTGATGTAGAGTGCATATAGGGCTGCTACTGTGAAGAGTGAGATAGACACCTGTGCCATTGGCTTGCAATTACCAATTAAATGCTGTGGAGAGGGCGAAATCTGATTTCTCTATTGCAGGAAAATTAGTCTTTGAGAAATTACTTATTTTGGTTCCTAAGGAAAGTCAGTCTTCAGCAGTGAAAATTTTTGAGGCATAAAAAAATTAGAAAATAGAAGAGTAACTCGTGTTTACCTTTTAAGAAAAAGAACCGAAACCAAACCAAACAAACAAATAAAACAACCAAAAAAAAGGATGGAAAGGATGGATGGAACTTCTTGTGTTATATCTGATCAGCTACTAAATCCCCAAAGACTCACTAGGTTGCCTCAAATTTACGGCAAATGCCCCAAAGCAAGGGACAGCTATAGGTACACATGAAGCTGGGAACCTATACACCCTGAGGAGCACAGTTTTAAGACTCCCATCCAGGATTGCTAAATCCTGACTGTGGGATACCAAGTCTCTAGCGGCGTGCAGTCAAAGGCCAGGGCCCAGGACTGCTAAGGGCTGCCATGTGTCGTGCCTCCTGTTACTTGGTGAGCACTGCTGAATATGCTGCTAGTTCCAAGCTCAAAATGTGAAAGTTTCAGAGCTCTCATTTATGAAACAAAACCTTAAGATCACAAATATCTGGAATTCTGAGGTAATTCTCTTGTTGAGATTTTGGACTGTAAGTGATTAGAATTTTGAGTGTCTTGCAGGTTGAAACTCATTTTTCAGCATCCAAGCCACAAAGGGCAGTTCAGTTCACAGGACCATGCTAAAGAAAGTCTCAAAAAAGCATCCTGAAATGCCTTACTGTGGACCTCAGTCTACCAGTACTAGTGATACTGATTTAGCCAATAATACAATTCAGATATGACCCAGATGGGTTACAAATTATAATTACATTCCTTTGATGTGAGGAATTCCTTGGTAAACTGATAACACCACCGCTCCAAAGTACCTCTTGCAAAGAGTTGGAATTAAAAAGTATGGTGTGATAGCAGTTTCAGGGATTATTGCAGGAGTAAATGTTGCAGATCCATGTCTGGAGTACAGGGAAACCGGTACGGTGGTAGGACTATTTGAGATTGTGATTTTTTCCCTTTTAATTTTAGCAATATAAACATCAGTCAGGTGTGTAATCTGAAAGAACAATCCCACCTCATAGACAGACGCCTACAAAATATTCTGAGGTTTAACTTATCCCGTCCTTACGTAGCTTAATTTTCAGCTTCCAGTTCAAAATTATGTAGATTTACAGCTTCTATTGAAATTGATGAAGTTATGTAAAAAAACCCAACAAACCCAAAACCTACAACAAGCCAAAAAAACCCCAAACCAAACCACTGATACATGAATAAGCATGGGAAATAGAAGTGATAATTAAGACAAAGGATTATAATTTTCACAATGAGTATCTTCGTCAATAGCTGCTGCTTAGTTCTAACGTAGAAAAAGTTAAAAAGTGGAAAGATGTTTGTTTGACAGAGGATGGCCACTGAAGTAGTCTCTTGATACTGACTTATGATACTTGCCAACATAGTTTCTAACATATGTATGGAATTCCGTATTTATTGGACATTAGGTATTTTATTGTCATTTGATAAGTCTTCAAGAAGATTATTTCCCTGAATTGTTATTTACTCTCTTTACCTTCTCTAGCTGTACTGTCCATGGTGATGTACTTCCCCTTTTTCTCCCTATCCATACACTTACTTTAAATTTAATGTGAAAAAAGAGAAATAAAAGGTGTATGAAGTTGGCTGTGGCTGTGGTTGCCCTTGTCAATAATTCAGAATAGAAAATAAAGGTGAGATAATAGTTCAGTTCAGTTATCACAGGACTCTGACATGGAGGCTGTCAATGGAAAAATCTCCCCCCTCCATCACTTACCTCTCTTGGTATGAAAATACAATTATCAGATTTGTATCTGATTACACAGCATTTGCTATTCTGACTTAGAAATTTGAACTGCTATTGTTTGCCTGGACATCTCTTGAGTATTTGTGTAAAAAAAGTTTAAGCCTTTAAAAAAAAGCCTAAGAAAATAAAAATTTTTAAAAAGGCTTTATAAGGTACTTATCTGGTTTTGAGGTTGCATTTAAATATAATCTATTTAATACAACATGTCTATGAGGTAAGTGTTGAAATTCCAGTACTCCAAATTCCTTGCTCATGAAACTTACACTTGTCGCATTTCCAGGGAAACAAGAAAGGGGGTCTGTATTTAATTTGAGGAGTATTTATGTAGTTGTTTCTAAGCTATGTTTTTTGACCATTATTTTCAATATTTGGATGCCCTGTGAGTTGTCTTGTGAGAGTTGCACTTCCCTTATTTCACTGTCAGAATGCTTTTGTCTCAGAAATATTCATGCAGCACAAGGAGCTACTGGTATCACATCTTACATGAGAAATTTTTAAACCCATAATATGAAATGTACTTTGTCTTCATTGCCTCTCCTGCATCAAGGCACAGTAGTTCTTGAATTCTGTACTAACAGTTAATTATCAGGACAAATTCCTTGATATATGCCCGGAATCATTGCCCTGATGAAGGGGTTTATTGAAGGCGAGGAGAAATGAATTAATCACAATCTTATCATAAACACAAAATTTAGGTAGATAACTAAGGCGGTTTCCAGATCTATAACTTTTTGATGACTTCATTTTTTCCATCTGTTCCCCAAAATTTCAACATTCCTTTTTAGTTTTGTTATCCAAACTTCTATTTATCCTCTCTTACAAAGTTACATTTATCTGTTCTGTTCTGCCTTCTGTATCTGCAGATATGCAACTTTCTCCTATTATAGTGATTTGGTAATTAAAACAATAATCTCCTCTGAGAACAAAAAAGAAGCACTATTAGTTAAAAATGATAAGACAAATTACAGGAGGTTACTTTTATGATCAGGGGATCCTTTTACAAGTTATTTTATGAGCAGGAAAATCTTACTTGAGAAAGACCTTGAAAACTCTTCTCAGATGTTGGTAGTGGGACGTTTTTGGTAAAAGAATAAAGTGAAGATGATGCATAGAATAGCAGTCTTTTGCTTTATTTTTTTTTATTTTATCAAGGTAAAAATATACTCAATTACTATGAGCATGTGAAAAAAAAAAAAAAAGTAGCAAAAAATCCAACCTGGATCTAAAGTATGTTTAGCCTACTACAATATTAATATTAATTTACACACCACTACTGATTTTCGTTTGACTTCTTGTCCAAGCTTTTTATCTTCTCTCTTCATGGCCTTATTCCTTCAATTGTCAAATTTATATTTTTACTTTAACTTTCTCTGTTAAACCCTTTCATGTTTCTTTCTTTGCAGTTTAAATTCTATTTTCCCATTTTTTAACCTGATTGTTTTTCTATACATCTCTTTTAGCTTCTTGCATTTACTAACTTCCTTATTTTGTCCATGGTATTCATCATATCTATATATACAATGTCCTTTTGTCTTCTGTGCCACTTTTGGAGAAGATGAGTAAGATCTTCTTTTTCTTTTTGGTGCCAATTCCTGACATAAAACAAACATATCTGTGCAGTCATTTGGGAGGGGGGTGGGGGGGGTGGAAGACAGTATGAATAAAGGATAGTTTCACTTTAATCAGAAGAGTTCCTGAGCTCCTGATTTACAGTGAATACACTGCTGTAAAACTATTTTCTCTAATTCTTTTAGGGCAGCCTTTGGCTTTCCAGTAGCTATGGATCATGACCTTTTATAATTGTAAATTAATACTTAGAGACTGGGGATCTCAGAATACAGAATGCCTATCTAAAGGGAGCATGATCTGAAAGCTTATGCCTCTACTGTGACTGAGTGTAGCAGGATGCTCTAAGTGGATAGTAAAACAACTTGAACTTTATTTGCAGGGGTAACACTGCTTTTGGTGTTGAAGAATGCTGAGACCAGCCTGATTCCTCAATCCCACAGTTAAACATTTTGAGGATGTGAAGAACAATGCTTTGTGACAGAAACTGGCACCAGTAAGGACGTGGCCAGCAAAGTTTGTCATAGAGGAACCAACAAATGACAGTGCAGATAACTTATCTAAAGCTGCTGAACTGGCATGGCTACCCTAAAAACTGACAATCAATCACTTTACACTATAAAAACACAGTCCCACTTTTTAATGGCAGGGTCTTCTAACACACCCTTTCTAGGAGTGTGTGGAGATTTCTTCCATGAGCAGGGGCACCCCTCAAGATTACTCCTGGAAACTGAGCAAAAGAGATCTATCTGCCCATGGTCATTGGTATGGGTGAGCAACAGAAGTCTCTACTTTCTAGTTATTTTGCTAGCTTTAGTATTGTTACTTCAACATTGGTTAAAAAAAATAGTGCACTATACTAACAGTTTTAACTACTTATGTTGAGTAATAAATACTTCTGATTAAGGTACTTTCCTCTAATCATTATTATAATCAATATACAGAAATAATTGTTCTAGATTTGTCTGCCATCCTTAATCCTGGGGGACAAAGTTGCACAAAGATTCAATTACACCTATAGAATCCTTTAGATATAAACTGTTGACCAAGTCTGGGACTAGGATTGGATCCAGTCACACCTAGACTCCTCTCTGAGAAGGAGTTCAGAAAGCAAGGGGGTCCTTTCTGAACCTTGTGACTCAACAGGAGGTCTTCTCTAAGAAACCTTGTCCAAAGCTTCCATTCTGCCTGTGGCACCAACAAAATGCACGTTAGCAATATGTGAGCATTAGGTTTAGTGTCCAGTGAGTCTAGGCCTTCCAGATGTTTTTCTTTGCAATGAAAGTTGTATTTTGGGTTGGCATGGTCTTCAAGAACTAAATTTTGGTAAGCACAACTGCTGTGTGCTTTTAGTTAATGCATCTGGCAGGTGCAAGGGTCGCTGTTTTTGAATGCCTCCTGCTTCTGTATTTTTTGATGTTCATATAGTGGATTTTCCAATGAACAGGTAAGCATGAAATGAAGAGCACTGAGGAATTTTACATGAAAGATGTGCTTTTGATAATGTTTCAGCTGCTTTTGTTTGCCTGAGAACTCATATGCAGAAGGGAGTAGGACGATGTCAGAGACAAACACCTGTCACAAGCATATTTCTGGTGTAGGGTGATGTGTTGAACATGATTTTAAGCATTGAAGGATACAGAGGATGAAGGAGGACAAAGACACATGTTGATGGGCTATAAAAGTTTGCAGGTGTCTCACAGAAATTGACTTAGACTAAATTGTTAGTTTTACCTTCCTCTACAGGGACCTCTTGCAAACCTGGACTTTCTGGTTCCTATCCTTCAGCACCCACTAGCAGTTTTGTAGCAATTTGGTCTGTTGCAATTCCAATAGTCTCATAATGGAATGGCACGAAGAAGGACTATCAATTTTTTTCTTTTTTTTTTTTTTTTCCTTTTTAGTTACCTGCATAAATATAAATTCCATCCAATGAAGAAGACTTAACTTTTGTAGCGGTTTTCTTCTAGTAAGGAAAGAAAAAAAGTTTTTTTTTTTTTTTTTTTAAAAAAAGAAAAGTTTCTTTTATTGTAAAAGTTATGAATGAAATCTATACTGGAAAGCACAGTAGTTCTGCATTTTTTTTTCCATTGAATCCTGAAGTACCACCTCTTTAATTTAATAATGAAAGCTGCTATGTAGTTGGGATCTGCACTATTCCTTCACAATTCCCTCCTTGTCAAAGTTGTTATTCCTCAATTTTTTTTCTTGCATAGGCTGTTCTTTCAAAAATAAGCAGCACCCTTTCTCGTTAGTATTTTACTTCAAGTCTGTATTAGTGGCAATGAGAGATCTCAGAAGAGATGCAAGCTTTCTTGTGAGATAAAATGTCAATCAACTAAAGGTCTCTATACCTGTAGTTTAGTTAGTCTATACAAAAAATAACATGATTAAGAACTAAAGTAAATAGATTATTTTTAGCTCACTTGTTGAAGGCAATTATGTTTAAAAAAAAAATATATGTTGTAGTAACAGTTTCTGTAATTAATGAAAAACTTTACCTGAGTTTGATATTTGACCAAATTTACCAGCTATTGGTCACCATATAATTTCTAATACCAAGAGCATTATGCCTTGTAAGATTTATGTACTGTATATAAAGATGTAGATATGATAAACCAAAAAAGAAAATAGTGTAATTACATTACTGGTAGTTTTCGGAGACAACTAACTATTATAATTATTCATAGAGGAAAAACTCTGCCTGAAACAAAGCAATATATCTCTGACTTATGGGTAAATATTAAAAAAAAATGGGTCGTGGAAATAAAATTAGTTTTCTAAATTTTGTTATTTTTTTTATATGATCTCTCATATCCACTGAAAAGCACCAGTAATGCAGTTCTCAAATATGTGATATTTCTGTAAACTGTCCAGATTTTGTGATTTGTACTAGATCATTGCCTTGAAATAACTATTACTACAGCTTGTGAGCAGCAAAAGGCTGGCCTCCTTCAGATTATTTACCTGTATAAAAGCTTCTATGGTACAGAGTAAGTCACAAGCTGTGGAGGACCCAATGCTACCAGCCTCCCATGAAAGATTTATAACAGGCTGCTGGGCACCATTTCAGATGATTGTATTGACAAATTTCACCCTTCCTGTTTTTTCTTCTAGCTTCAGGAAACATTTTGTCTGAATCTGTGCCTACACTTACATCCATAATGCTCTTTATAGCCTAGATACTCTGCACATCTCTGTCACACAGAGCTACACTGCTAAGTTACTGCCTAATGTTATTGTAATGAATTCTTTCTTAATAGACAACATTGTATATTACTGCTTCTGTCTTGCAATCTGCTCCTTATATCCTGAACCAGTAACTGTAAAATCAGTAGAGCTCCTGCTGAAAGAGAAGAAGAATTTTTTTGCATCTGGCTTTGTTGCTGTAGATCTACATAAGAGTCATGAAAATACATGACTTTTATGTTTGACTGACTAATATCAAAAGAAAATAATATAACTCATTCAAAATAAACATGAGGAATTTCTTATGGGCTGTGTTAATTGCTCACAGTATTGATTAAATTTAGGTAGAAAAATATCTTACCTATTCTGTGATATCCCTAGGAATGCTGAAGAATTTTGAGTTCTACATTTCTGCATTTTGTTTTCAGGGATCTTATTTCTCAGTGGTGTGTTGCATCAGTTATAATGACAGCTTGGTTAGATCTTTATTAGAAACAGTTAAAAATAGTGGATATTATCAACAAAATCTTTCTGATGATCATGAAATCAAGAGCTTTTGTCTTTGATTCTTCAGGTACATGAGGACAAAATGTTCAAGTATAGTCAAACTAAAATTCTGATCCTATGTTGCTTGTGTTATGCCTTCAGTAAAGTTTGTGCTGAGGCTCAGGTCACATATTTGAACTAGAATTTCTCAACATCCATGGACACGTTCAGATTTTTCACCATTGAAAATAGATGCTGACAGGGGTTGCTCCCCTGTCAAAATCTCTTTGCAGGACCAAGACCCCACATTTGTATATGTCCATACCTAAATTTTCACAAGTCATTTTAGAATAACCATTTTGATTCACAGCTATCTTTGCTCTAATGTACTGTGAAGCCCAACTTACTTCTCTGTTCTAGTTGATCAAATATAATGCAGCCAAGATTACCTGTACTCCTGTTATACTGACCATATCTCTTCCTGGTTTTTTCATTCCTTCGCTGGCTTCCAATTCCCTTTTACATGAAGTTCAGTCTCATGCTTTGCCTTCATCTTCAATATTTCATCTTTCTTTTTTTTTCACTCAGCTTATTTACCTATCCCTAACCTATAGTGCTTTGTGCTGAAGAATCTAAACACTTCTTTAGTAAGCAAGATCTGTGTAATTTGCAACCTGGGAATGATTAAAACTTCTCACAAGATTTCAGTTCATGTTTGCATTATAATGCTGGTAGTAAAGATAGTGTAAAAAGTGCATTGAAATCTAAGTATGAAAAAGGCTTTAAACTCACCTATTGTTTAATAGATAGTTTTAATTGCATACTGTTCATCAGAGCAGTAGGTAGATGATATAATATTAGGCTTCTTCTATTCAAGGTTATATACAAAGACACCTAGATAAGACCTGAATCCCTTAATCAATGAATTTCACTATTTCTTTGTTTTTCAAGTTGATTTGTTCTTTCTTGTTATGAGCAGCTGTCATAGCAAATGATCAGT
This sequence comes from Margarornis squamiger, assembly GCA_035222235.1. Lineage (NCBI taxonomy): Eukaryota > Metazoa > Chordata > Aves > Passeriformes > Furnariidae > Margarornis > Margarornis squamiger. The sequence continues at coordinate 31,817,198 of JAWWTY010000037.1, read as the reverse complement.
GAACACTTGGGTACTGAGAGTATGGAGGTTTCCCAGAATTAAGACTCTGAAGGCCCAAAAGAGAACAATACAAAATGCACTATTTTTGAGTGAAGAGGTCAGTTTCCATTATCTAAGTCCAGCTGGAGGCTGACTGTGTACAGGATCATGCCTCCATAAAGAAAACAAGAACAGAATCCAGTTTTTTATAGATTGCAACACTCTTGTATTACATCTGTTTCCCTCAGAAGACTTGGTATTCTGAACATCTGTAGTGACAGTCTTACAGTATGTGCATTCTCAACATCTATATTATGTTAACTGGGATTTGCAGTACTGCAGGACCGTAAATGGAGACTTGGATCACTCCAAGGAATTGGAAAATTCAGTTTATAAAATCTGAGTACCTGATTGAAAAAAATGCT
>JAWWTY010000037.1:31779295-31816694 GCA_035222235.1 Margarornis squamiger | reverse complement strand
CAAAAGAGAACAATACAAAATGCACTATTTTTGAGTGAAGAGGTCAGTTTCCATTATCTAAGTCCAGCTGGAGGCTGGCTGTGTACAGGATCATGCCTCCATAAAGAAAACAAGAACAGAATCCAGTTTTTTATACATTGCAACAGTCTTGTATTACATCTGTTTCCCTCAGAAGACTTGGTATTCTGAACATCTGTAGTGACAGTCTTACAGTGTGTGCATTCTCAACATCTATATTATGTTAGCTGGGATTTGCAGTACTGCAGGACTGCAAATGGAGACTTGGATCACTCCAAGGAATTGGAAAATTCAGTTTATAAAATCTGAGTACCTGATTGAAAAAAATGCTTAGCTATGCTAGGGAACAGATCCTTTCATGTGGTTCACTGAACCAGCACTTTACCATGACTAGGCACTGTTTTCCCTCTTTTGGATAATGCAAAGTTTTATTTAATGTATTCAGTTTATCTTCTGATCTTAGAGGAATGTACATGTTTCTGTAAAATATGGTTAGGGGACACCAACAGGGAAAAAACTAATAAATACATTCCTTTCCTCCTAAAAACCAGTGCTATTTTCTGAAGGTTTTAAAATGTAAAAACAGATCACCCACTTTGGTTCTCATGGGAAGTATCTGCCATGCTCTGCTTGCCAGTTTCTTTAGACTGAAAAGTCTGTGTTACTGTAAGATAGTGTAGAGACTGAAAAATTATATGTGGAAGATTTACTCAAGGAGGATAAAGAATTTTCACTCAAGGAAGTTTTTGCTGCTGGGAAAGGCCCGGCGTGGGAGAAGATTCTTTCCTATGAATACCACTTTATACGTTTCTCTGCCTGTCCTTTGAAAAATAGGACCCCTGTGTAGAGAGAACACTTTCTCACAGACATGCTGTGGGGCCTGTGTTGGAAGAGAGAAAGTCCATAAAAAGACAAGGGGAGAATACAGCCTAGAAGTTGTTCTGTGCATGCAGAAGGTGTTGATATAAAAGCACCCAGGGTATAGGCTGCACTCTTTCCACCCACTGTGATTTTTAGCAGTGTATTTTAGAGTTTTTAACTTTGGAATAAGCTTTTTCCTTAATATCTTAGCCATGGTTTGGTACCTGGGGTTACCTGCACGAATATCAACTCTTACAGATACTACCAATTCAGGTACAGGTCTGAAAGGATATTATACAAGGAATAAATTAAGGAAAAAAAAAAAAAAAAGAGGAGGAGGATCAGGAGGAGAAAGAACATTTGCATTGAACTAACTGTATAACACAAAGAAGAACAGGACTGTTTTATTTTCCTGTTTTTCTAAAATTAGAAAAATATTCATAGCAATAACCTTTGCAATTTTAACCCTAAAAGTTTTTAAACACTTCATGCTAATTTTCCAGTATGCAATCAATGCTAAATGCTTGAAAGTTTTTTATGTTGAATTAAACTGTGCTGTTTCCAGTCTCCTCTGCATATAATATGATTTACAAGTATGCTTTTCAACACTTCTGTATGTCTTTAAAGGGTATTCACCTTCAGTGACTTTTTGTGGATTTCTACACTGAAATGACTTGACAAATGCAATACCGTATGGGTATTTCTTAAGTCTCCATGGAGGTGACACATCCCAAGTCAATATTACATAGGCAAAACATTTACACAATTGACCAAAATGATTCCTTTAGTCCCATTATGGCATCTTAAAAACCCTTTGCTGCATATCTACACAGCTGGCCAAAGAACCTCTGAAGCCAGTGTTGTTAACTGAGTCGATAATTACTGTTTTAAAAAGTCATTAAGTAAAAGCTATCTGAGCTTTCATGGCAATTAGATTTTATGCCCTGTATCCAAGTTCTACAGGAGACTTTGAGGAGCACAATGTCTCATAATAGTTAACAGTACTGATTTTGATTTACTTCCATAAAAAAAATGTGTGTGCTCTTGAGTAAGAACTAACCCAATCCTTGAACAAACCCAATGCTGTTTTCATCAGTGGTTAATGATTCATGCAACTGCTGAACTGAGTGTTATAAAAAGCTTTTTTACTGTCTTTGCTAAAGAATAAGCTGACCAATGTACATCAAAGGTATGACATTTAATGAAGATGGACATCTGGAGTCCTCTCTTTTCAAAAGACGAGAAAAATCAAGAGCGATTCAAAACAGAGATTGAATGCATTTTAGCTTATCATACTGTGTTAGAGCTGAAGGGATCCTAAATCAATTAATGAAATTGAACCTACAGGGTTTTTTTTATTGATAGAAACTGGTGCTACTAATAAAAGCTGTATCTGTAGCTATTTTAACTAGTTCTACAGGAAAAAAATAGCAGCACCTGTTATTTTATTAGAAAAACATATTCTTAAGGTTAAACTGTCTTGTCCGTTCTGTAATTGATTAATAGATTAATTCCTTGAGTCAGAATTGCTCTTTTGTAATAGACTATATAATTACCTTGTGATGTCATCCCTGACCTAAATACTCATTTTATAGATGTTAGTATTGATACCAGATTCAGTACTTCTAAAAACTTTGAATAAGTTGAACTAGTTTACAGAAATAATGGAATTTACAATATATTTGTGAACTACATTGAGGAATCATTGTTGCTCCAAGGTATACTTCTCTTACAGTTTTTCAAGTTTCCAGTACTTTGAAACATTAGAATTAGAATTGCACTTCTTAAAATCATGACTCATGCCCCTGAAGACCTTTTTGTTTTGCTTTGTTGTTTTTTGCTTGACCAGAACTTTTTTTTTTAGTTAAGTTTTTATAAACTAAAAATCATTAAAGGAAATTTCTTTTTAAACAGTATTTTTTACACACCTTGCTTCCTTTAGGTTTAATGTTCTAGGTGTGTTATTTCATTTGGTGACAGTATTAAGAATACTTAAGTTAGAAATATTGTTTTCTTTAGAAAAAAATCTAGGTATGAAAAACTTTTTTTCTGTAGTTATTCACTTCAAAAAACTGATAGGTGCAAGAGACACAGATATGTCCCCTATAGACTTTCTAAGAATGCTCATGGAATATATAGCATAAAGTTCAGAGAATATGACAGAGCTCACAAATGTCAATAACATTCACCTTCAGTAAATTCAGCTTTGGCAAAAATGTGGTGATATTCTTCTCCTTTTTGGAGAATGATAAGCAAATTAGGCTATTACACCAACATTCTTAAAAAATTTTGGAAAGAATGTGGATTTTTCACTAAGTGACAGAATTTTGAATTATAAGCCTTTGGAAAGAAGAAGACTTGAGCATTTACTCACATATCAATTTAAGTTTTCATCATTAGGTCACAAATAGAAGTTCCCAAGTGTCACATAAAAATTTAGGAAAGGAAGACTCCCTTGCTCTCCAGGCTATCTGCAGATGTGGCAGGTCTAAGTGTGCCTAGGCCTTGCCCTTCTTAGCTGGTATATTATCTGTCCATCCAGGTCCCTGGGAGACCTACACAGGCAATATTCTAGAGTAACCAATTCTGCACTCTGAGTCTGGTAAGGTGCCAGATGCACAACCAACCTGGTTACACTGCGAGTTTGGTCACAGTCGCAATCCCAGATGCACAAATAGGGTGGATTGCACTGTAAGTCTTGGCACATTCAGTAAGATACACAAATAGTGTGATTTACTGATTGCTGTGGCAAAATGAGTTTCAGAAACTGCTGCTGATGAATACACTGATATCAGAAAACATAGGCAATAGAATAAAGCTTACCTGATAAGCACTATGGGGAATAAAATGAATAGTGACCATTGACTGTCCCGGGACACACAGGCGGAGTCTTCTCTGACTTTCCTCCCCTCTTACGTTGTTTTTTTTTTTGAGGGTGGGGAAAAGGTGAAATTTCAATTGATGTGTTTCAATGATCAGGTGGAGTTTTAGTGACTTTAGTCATACATGGACAGGTTTTAGTTCATTAGCATGTGCAGAGGTGTGAGAAGCAGTATGTTTTGTTTCCAGTGAACTATTGCTTTCATTATTTTTCCACACTAAGGAAAAGGAGATATTATATTTTTTGTCAGAAACAATTAAATATGTATGGAGATGTCAAAAAAAAAAAGTGAAAACTGCGTGAAATCACAGAAATTTAGTTTTGTAGTTCTAATGCAGTCTAAAATATTTTTTGTTTGACAGTTCTCAAATATGTATTGTTCAGTAAAGAAAATTTAAAGTTCTAATAGCACATACAGATTTAACGTATTTACCTGCAAACAGGGGAATATAATGTTGAGTTTGTAACTCAGTCCCACAAATGAAATGAGATCCTTACTATCCCTTGGAGCTCTAATATTGCTATGGGGTGGTTGATGCTGTATACACATATTTTGTTAGCTTTTATAATGGGATAACTCATGTTAATATAGTTAGGCATAAACACAATTGTCTACAATACTGAGGGCTCAATTTAATTTATTATGATGAAGCAGTGGACATCATCTCTGTCTATGGATAAGGAACATATGTTATGAACTTTTTTTGCAGAAAAATAAAAAGATATGGAGAAATTCGTTCTGTCAATTAAAAAGTGAAAGTAAACCCCAATGATATGAAAAGGGTCTTGCATAGTAGCTACTGTTCTTTTCCTTCCTCGTTGCTCCGAATGTTTCATCTAACCATTTTGTTTATCCTGTTAGTTTTTTCCTTTCCTTTCACTTTAAGCAACTTGTAGCTTCTCACTTTGAAGTAGCATTTTTTATTTAAGACATTTTGAAAATCTTCAGGCAGATAGATTCAGAGATTACCAAAACTGTTATTTTGCTTAGGAAATGTCAGCAAACAACAGCATTTAAACTTTTCCGTTCCTTCTATTCTGTCTCTTTCTTTCAATCAAAAACACTAGAGAGATATAATTCAAATTAATAAATAGCTTTGATTTTTCTGAAACCATATCTTTAGCAGACCAATAATTTTCTTCTTTTCCCCTCCCCAATATGACTACATTGTTTTTATGTAGCTGCCTCTCACTGAAAAGACCTCTGCCTTCTTGAGCATTATTCCTACAAATATGGAGTACTGGAACATTTCTCCTGTGAGGAAAGACTGAGAGTTCTGAAGCTGTTTAGCCAAGAGCATAGAGGGCTTGGTGGGATACCTTCAATGGGTAGACATACCTGAAGAGAAGGTGAAGACCAGACTCTTTTCAGCAGTTCCCAGTGACAGAGCCAGATGCAAAGGGCACAAATTGAAACAGAGGTTCTGTCTGAACATAAAGAAAAAAATGTTAATGTGAACTGACTGAGCACAGACACAGATTTCCAAAAGATTCTATGAAATCTGCAACCATGGAGATGTCTGGATGTGCTCCTGGTCAACCTGCTCCTTGTGACCCTACCTGAGTAGGGATGTTGGTCAATATGACCTCAAGAGGTCTCTTCCAGTTTCAGCCATCCTGTGATTTTGTGAAAAGGGATTAATTTAAAAAACTGTATCTGATTTTTCTGTTATCTTAATTCTGTTGGACTCTTTTTGAAAATGTCACCTACTTTGAGTGAATTAGTAGCACTACTAATACAAGTAAGAATATGATTGAAAAGTAGTGAAGATTTAGAACTTCTCCATTTCATTATAATGAACTTTATAAGGGACCCAATATGCTGGATTTCAAATCCCAAATGTAGGACGTAACATCTCCAAATTTTGACATGTCTAAAAGTACACTCACAGAATATTATAAAAAAGCAGTGACATCAAAATCTGAAGAGGTAGGGTGTTTAGTTCTTAGGAGTAATAGTCAATTCAAAGTCTTATCAGCATACAAAAGCATATGTGTCGATACACCTATGTGTACACTGATATTGACAAAAATGTTCTTTAAAAACAAATAAAAATTACTTTGCCCCAGAGCTAATACAGAAAATAAAGAACTACAGGTGTTTGTTTTGTATATTCAAAATGTTTATGCACAAATGACAGTTCATGCTTTTTACTATAGTTGATGTTATGACAGCTGAAACATTTGCATGATTAGGACTGCATGCAGAGATATATCAGCATATGTGTTTAGGATGAATCACCCATTTAGTTAAAAAGTACAATGTGAGCAGTTCTGACATACATCTGAAGAAAAAAAAAATAAAAAATCAGGAATTGAAATATGGGGCAATGTCTGATTTTTGAAGAAAATGAGCACACAATTCTGTAAACTGACCTATTTACCAAGAGGCAATTTCTCAGTAAAAGCTGTGTTACTAGCCATGGGATTCTTGCTTGATTAAGGAATACGGATTTGTACACAAAGACAAGTCCAACAAACATCTCCTTAATTTGTATTGTCCTTTATGAGACTATAAATAAATTACTATCCTGTGTAGAGTTGGTCTTTGCAGCATTGTCTAATAATGCCAACAAAATCTCTATCCCCACAGTGGCAGACTTAGACTGAATATCACAGAATCACAAAAAGGGTAATGGTGGAAAGGACCACAGTGAACCTCATGTGGTCCAACCTCCCTGCTCAAGCAGGGTCACCCTAGAGCACATCGCACAGGATTTTGCCCAGACGGTTCTTGAATATCTCCAGTGAGGGAGACTCCACAATCTCTCTAGGCAATCAGTTCCAGTGCATGATCACTCTGCACAGTAAAGAAATTCTTCCTCGTCTTCAGGTGGAACTTCCTCTGCATCAGTTTCTGCCCGTTGCCTCTTGTCCTGTTGCTGGGCACCACTGAAAAGAGCTTGGCTCCATCCTCCTCATACCCTCCCTTCAGATATTTACCATGTAAGATAGATAGTCCAGATATCAAAAGTCAAATAATATACTGAAACATTTTAAAACCAGAAGAAGTCCTGTCAGGATCATACATATTGAAGAAATCTTGTGCTGAGAGGCTGTGCTGAGTTTCTGGTAATTAACCACTCATCTCTTTCTTTTACATTGATTTTTAATTATCGCTGAGGTTTCATATACTTCTGCCACTGCATTTCTCGAAAAAACGAAAAAGATTTCTCAAGTAACCAATACCAAATCAACTAAAATAGGATAGTGCTATCATGAAGAATATCTTTTTAAAGCCTATTGGTATACACTTTTTATGGTGGCTTCAAAATCGTACTTTGGAGAACAATTGCCACTACAACTCTTATTTTTTTTAACCTTAAAGTTACAGTTGATTTATATAACTTCCGTAGGTAGTGTACTAGTAGAGCTGAAATCAATGTTTTAAAGATTTTTTTTTCTCACTTAAATAACTTCATAGTCAAAATAAGAGTGAGACCTGTATTAGATTGTATGCAAATTTCTTTACCTACTTGCTATTACTGCACCTGTAGTCAAAGACCTACATTAAAAATGGCAGTTTGAGGAGGGGAGAGCAGGAAATTAAACAGGCAGACATGCAGTACTTCCAGTGCGAATATTAGGTCCTTAGAAAAAATCAGCGGGTGGATTAAATATGAAAAAAACACCCTTTTTAATGTCTACCTAATTTTTTCCCTGTGTCTCTTCCATTTGACAGCCCCCCCAAAAAAAACGCCAGCACATCAAACCCAAGGTGACTAAAAGTAGAAGAACTTAGCAAGTCTTGTCCTAAGACAGGAGTTTGAATATTTGCCTTAATAACTTGGTTTGAAAGAAGTGTAATGAACAGTGCGCAATCCCCAGAATATGGGTTTGGAGTTTCACCCTTTATTTGTGCATGCTTTTTGCTGTTGAGTAAACAGTGTTCTCTGATACCAGTTCCTGTATGTGCTGAATACCAGTGGTTCAGTTCTGCAGTTCTCATCCTCAGCCCGGTTATGCCCTGCTCTTGGTGGTGGCTCTGATGCCTTTTAGGCAATAGGAATCTCAACAGCGAGACTTTGACCATAGCCGTGTGCACATACATATGCAACGCAACAGATGTTTAAGAGAACAATATTTCACAAACAAGAAAGATCTTTGCAAAAGAAAAAGTATTTTGTCAAAAGCCTTGAAACTTTTCTCCTATATTCCCTTATAATGCTGAATACAAGTTGCCACAATGCTTGTCTCTGTAAGCTTAGAGAAAGCAGTACAGTCCCTTCTGAGAGCTGATACACAGGTGCACTAATGAATGAGAACTCTTATATTTTAAGGTATATTAAAGGGTAAAAAGCAATCCTGCCTCAAACCCTAAGGAAAAGTGCTCCATGCTATAACTTTAAATACCTTCTAAGAAGCTGCTACAATCTTTGCAGTTCCCACTTGTTGCACACTGAAATAAAACTCCTTTGAGGTATGCTGCTGCAGCAAGTTCTTTTTAAAACAGTATGCAAATGAACTATTTTAATAAGAGTTCTTAGGTTCTGGTGGGGCTGGGCCCTCTCTCGCCCCAAGACAGGAGAGGCACCGGCTAGTGTAGGAGCACTAACATCCTTCTGGGTGCCAGGATGAACATCTGGAAATGTCAAGGTCAGTCTGGTAGGGGCATCTTATAGTTCTGAGTCAGAAACACTGCGAGAAAGATAACAGTTGCTGAGCTGCTTGTAACCTCTTTCTTAAAAGTCTTACAATTTTATTCTTCTTGCTGCTTCTGTTGGAATATTTGTTTCCAAGTCTTACTTTTTTGATGATTAGGTTCTCTCTTGTAATTTCTATCCCGGATCATGGACACCTTATATTTGTGTCAGTTAGCTAACATATTTGTGTGTCTTTTCACTTTTCATTTTGCAGCATTAAAAGAACCAAACACTACTTTGTCACCCTTGGGGAACAACCATGCCTGTTCATGTCAAACCTGTATTATAAGAAAAGAGCTGAAAAATAAAGACAAAAATATGATGATAAGTCTAAAATTTTATTACCTTTTTTTGTGCTGGTACGAGGCTTTTGTCTGTTTGAAGTGGTATAGGAATTCAGAAATGAAATAAAATGATTTCTTAAAGACTGCACTGAAATGTGCTTATGTGCAACAGCAGTTTTGACCTATAGCTTGTACTAACTGGAATTCTGTCTTACTTCCAGTATAGATGGACCTAGGGCATTGGTTACAATTGGTCCAGAGCAATCTTTAGCTTGTAGACTTGTGGCTCAGTGCAGAGCCAAATGATACCATGTAGTAGCTGTGAAATGGAAAACAAAAGCACATTGTCACCAGCATATTCCCCTTGACTGATGTTATGCAGAGCAAGATATTGTTGCACAGCTCCAGAGGGCTTAACCTATGAAAGACTGAATTTGTAATGCTTTAGTTACTGATCTAGTACCAAAATAATAGCTTTCATTAAGGGGACAAGTACTCATACCAGACTAATCCCGGACACTTATGTAAAAAATTTGTTGGCAGTATTGGAAAATTTATTTCATCAAATACTTAAACCTACAGGATTAGACCTAATGAAAGTAAGACCTTGTGTTTGTCAGGGTATTCTTCCTGTCTTCAAAACCTGTTGGGGGAATGCAAAACCAATTGTGCTACAAATTTTTCACAGATCAGGACTTCTTGAAAAACCTCAATGCTCTGAAGTTCAAGAAACATCTCAAAAAGTGAATAAAATCCTTGAAATTTAAACTTCAACAAATTAAGTGAAATACTTACTACTCACTGATTTAGACATATGAGGAAATTACATTTTTCCATATTCAAGTTAAAAGCAGAATATTTGAAAATTATCTTGCAAAAAGAAAAGCTTCCAATTTTTCTAGCAAAAAATCTCAAAAAAAAAAAAAAAAGAAAAAATCCATATGAATGAGAAATGAAACTGAGTGACAATCCATTTTTAGCTTTTCTTTTTTAGGGTAAAATAATAATTAAACAAAATATTGGGAAAGGTTGGCTTTCTATTTCCAAAAAGAAATTAAATTAGTAAGTAAATTTGTCTTATTAAACTAATACTGTTGAACATGTAAAACATGAAGATGAAGAAAAGTACACAGATGACAGGCCAGAGGTTAAAGATGGAGGGAAGTTAGAGCCATAGGATAAAATTACTACTTCTGTTTTCAGTAAAGTTGCTGACTTTGAGTGTGGGAGTGAAAGCACAGCTAATTAGAACAGACAACAGAAAAAAACAAGTAGCACATCTGAAAGACAAAGTTCTGACACAAGAAGAACTGAAGATGTGGCTCACACAGTGATTCAAATTGTAGGTCAGTTAGAATATTTAACAAATTTGTGAGCTTAGGAATTCCTTTTGTTAATGAAGAATCTCTAATAATGCTGCATCTGCTGAAGAAGAAAGCTTGAGTGACTCAGCAGTTCATTTTCAAAAAGAGTGTGTATTTTTTAAGAACACTTTCTCAGGAAAGTGAAAAGAAAGTATAGTAAAGATGAGCACAACTCATCAAAGACAACTCATGTCTGAAGAATAGGATATCTTTCTTTGAGTAAAACAAGTTGTTTCTTAGAGAAAGGGAGATAGTAAATCTAATTCATCTGTCTGCCACAAAATATTTGGTCTGTATATTCACTGGAAAATGCTAGTCAAATTAGAGTAAGAATTTAGTATAATACATGGTGGAGAAGAAAATGTAGCACATACTGTTATGAAAGGTGAAATCTCAGGCTTGAAAGAAGTTGCCAGTGGACTGCTTTAAGGATTGGTCTCTGGATCAATTTTGATCGAGATTTTCACAATTGTACTAAAAGTGTTATTAAGTTTCCTGATTTAAAAAAAAATAAATAAATATTTGGTTCATTGTAAAGAAATCAAATTCTAACAAGAAATAAAAGGAGTAAAATAAAAAGAGTAATGTTAGCAAAAAGAAAAAAAAAATAAATTACCAAGGAACTGATGCTTACACGAGTTTAAGCATGCATTGGGTAAGTCAAGTGAAAGGTAATGCCCAAACATACAAGTCTAACCTTGCAAATGGGTGCAATCTTGGTACTTAGCCACAGAAGTGCTCCAACGGCATCATTATTACATACTGAGATCTCACCATTTGTCTTAGTTTAAGACTAATACTGGGGGCAGGGACTCCACAAATACAGAGAGACAAAATGCAAGGACATATAAGTGAAAAAAATAACAAGCAAAATAAAAATACTAGCAAGAAGTATAATAGCAAAAGCAACAATGCAAACAGAATGGTTCGAACCAACGACAGGCAGAGACCGCCTCTAGCTTCTCTCCAGCTAGATAAAAAATCCACAGGGAAACAGGAGCAAAGCAGAAACCTGGAAGGCTATGTCATCCAAAGAAGAAGTTAAGTTGCCAAGAGGCTGGCACAGATCCTGGTGCAGCAGCAGTGAGCATGAAGGGACTTCCCTGCTTCCATGGCCCTGCCCCAGCCTGGCTGCGAAGCCTCAGGGTGCTACAGGAGAAAAGTGGCTCCTCTCGACTCGCTCTGCGCGCTGTGGTTCGGCTCAGTCCCACAGTGGTTCTGATGCAGGGGGCTGCATCTGCTTTTTCCATGCCACTCAGCTGAGCTTAGCTCCACTTGGCTTGGCTCCAGGGGGTGGGCAGTGGCAAGGACTGTAAAGCCACCACCGCAGCAGGGAGAGTCAATTTCACTTCCATTTTCTCTCTGGCTGCTGTGGCCTTGGCAGCTCCTCATGGCTCGTCTCCCAAGAGTGGCGCTGGCAAAGCGTAGGTCCCGTTCTCTCTGCTCCACCAGCAAGGGAAGCATGGCTCCAAGATGGAGTGGGCTTCACTTCCATCACCTTGTGCCTTCCTCTTCCCTCCCTCACCCTGCCATCTGTGGGGAGGGGGTTTGCCCTTAAAGGAACAGCATTCCGAAACAGTGTTGGAAAAGGGAATAGAAAACAAAATCTGCTTTAACTTTCATTTTGGGTGCCTTCATTTTGGTTGTGCTGAGCATCTTTCTGCCCACTTTGTGAAAGAAGTATCATTAAGTAAAAATGAAGTAATTCCTTTACTGAAACACTTCCACCTCATACATGCTATGACTCATCAATAAAAGCAATTTACATAAACAGTAAACTGGCTTATTTATTTATTTAAATATAAAACATAGAAACCATACAGGGAGCAGGGCCCAAACTAATTTGCTGGGGAATACCCCTTTGTATGGTGTTTTGTTCTTATTTTCCAGTGAACAGTTTGCTGCACAGCTGTGCAGAAATGTTGGATACCGAGTTAAGCCCTGTTTTGGTTATGGTGGCAATGACATTCTCCTGGAAGAGGAGCAATGGATGTCAGAGACTTCTCAGCAGGAGCAGGACAATGTACTCAGGCCCTTCCTTTCTTGGCTGTGAGAATAGTAAGCACCATCATACCCTTCTCACAAAGCTGTGCTTCAGCTGAGTAATACTTAGCACTTTAGAAAAATATTACCATCATCCCCAGGAAGAGATTCCAAGTCAATGATTTACAGATGGATAACAGTGCTCCCCAACACCCTTGGATGAGGACTGTCAGATTTAAAATAAAATCTTACTTGTGTCTTGGACTTTGGATCTCAGTTTGATCTTTTTATTACTCCCTTGAGTTAACTTAGGAATCTAACCTTTAACATAGGAGTTTTGTCTCACTGAACTGTGTGTTCAGATGCCTCAGTCATTCCTTGAATCTAGCCCTTGCAGAAGATTAACTGTAACATGAACAGGACTGGAAAATGGCAAGGAAGAAGACCTGGATATTATTGATCAGTAAGTGTGTTATTGAATCGCTAACATGATATAAAAATATAAATGCAATTCCTAGCAATACATGGTATTTCTAGTAGAGAGAGTAGGATATGAACCTTAATGCATTTATACGTTACACTGATGGTATTGCATTCACTGTTGGTACAATTTTTGTATTTCAAAAAGTTTTAAGATGGAAATCCATAATAGAGTGAAAATCTCTCTGTTCATGCTTATCTCTCATCCCAGGGACAGAGCAGAGAAGCTATTTCCTACAGTCCCCTAAAGCATGTTTCAAATAGGTAGTCAGAATCATTATCTGTTTCACTCACTTGGATAGTACAGCAATGCTCTCATTCTTATTAAGGTAGTTTTGATGTTCTTTGTAAGCTTAAAAATTATTCAGGAAGTGCTTCTGGGAAAAGGGTTTAAATGTTTCCTCCTACAACCAAAACTTCCCTGGTCCACAGGGAATATTCTAAATACTAGGTGATTATGTAGGGATGTGTGGGGACAGTGCAAGGACTTAGAGAGCACCACTGACTGTCTCAAAACACTGTCAAAGCCACAGAAAGAACTTCCCGTAAGATAAGCCACCAAAATGGGAACTTGAGATAACCACAGAGGGCAGAAATTTACAACAGGAAGACGTTAATTCCAGGCCTAATGGAAGTGTGGTTCCATTAGCACATCCTAATTAATACATCCATACCAAAATTCCCGCTCAGGCAGACTGTGGAAAAGGGAGCAACTGCTTATACACATGGCAGCCCAAATTGTGGGAACATCTGTGACCACCTGTGGATACCTGGAAGATGGATTGTGTAAAGAATGACTACAGCACCCCCAACACCAAGACCAGGGTGAAGATGGACCAGCAGGTAACTGTGGGATCTGTGGGGTGGTGACTAGCTTTTGCTTGATCTCTCTTTCTTTGTCTCCCTCTTCTCTTCCTCCCTTTTCTATTTCTTTCTATCTCTCTACATCACATTTACCATTAAATAAAATCTGTACTTTTGACTTCAGCATATGGTCTCATTTGCATCTGAATTCAGGCAGAGGCATCTCTCAAGAATTGCATCTTAACAGGCAGTGACACTTTCATGTCAGGTGGAAGAAGATACTATATTACAAGTGAACTTGATGACCTTAAAGGCCATTTCCAACCTAAATGATTCTGTGATTCTATCTTATTCTTTGGTTCTAACATTAAAGAAAACCCAAAAAAACCAAAGTGGAGAGGGAAAATAAAGTTCAATATCACTTACAATGATGAAATTCAAACTAAACTTAGCTTTTTATATCTTTATCTTTTTAGTCTTCAGTGGAAAAGAACATTTTTCTAATATCAATATAAGGTTTTGAATGTTTTTTTTAAAAATAGGAATTTTAGACAAATTAATGCACCTAATAGAATGAAACTAACTGAGACTTACTAAATTAGGGAAAGTGGATGGAATTTGCTTAATTAATCTACAGAGTTTCAATTAACCTCTCCAGTGGCCCAAATATGGGTCAGAAGATACAGAAGGTATCCTTAAAATAAAATCATAAATTACTTTAAGTTGCATATCAGTTGATTCCACCAGCTAATTAGTTATATTCCTGGTTTAACAATTGAAATTAGAAACATTAAATATGTGGGGGAAGAAAAAATAATAAAAATATTGTGAAAGTAGTTGTGACTAGAAGGAAATATGGATCCTCTATCCAGTTGGATAGAGGAACAGTAAAAACTGTTAGAAAAAGAAGATTATTTTAGGAAAGAACTTAAAAGAGAACAACAGTAAAGTCCACTAAATTCAGAAACAAATCAGCGTGATATCTATTTTCATGCTGAGTAGGTGATGTCAATGTTTTGTAGCTACTAGACATTTTTAAACTTTGATCTCTCAAAGTATAAGACAGTTCTATCAACGTTTCTGAACTCTGGCCTTGTTGTCGAACTCTTCAGTTCACTGCTGCAAACTGAAATAACTCCAGTGGATTTATTTTGGATGTACTCTTGGGAAGGTGAGCACTTCTAACCCCAGGTGTCATGTAGCCTGTTATGATTGCTTCTTAAAAGTATTTTATGTCTCCCACTTCTTTCTTTTTGGATGTGATGATTGTAGGCTTTGGTCATGAAATTTGTTGTGAATTTAATATGTGTCATTGGAAAAATGTCTTTTGGTTTGTTGTCAGTTGAAGCTCAGTGAGTTGGAGGTTCAGCAAAACCTTCTGCATTCAATGTTTATTTCAAAATAATCTACAGCTCTGGAGAACTGGCCTCATGGTCCCAGTAGCCTATGCAGTTCTTACACAAAATCTGACACATAAATGATATAGCAAGGTTAGCATCGCTACAGTGAAATAGTTAACTAAATTAAGATAAGAGAGAAAAAAATGGTTTGGAACTGATGCAAAGTGTTTGTAAGTCTTCTGGGGACTCAAAACCATTGAAAATTGTAGTGCTGTTACGTTCCTTTATTTGGATCTAGGAGATTGACTTAAAGTTGTAGTTTCACAACTACCTTGTAGACTGGATTTTTCATCATAGAAAAGGGGCAAAAAATTGAAAAGTGCCAGGAATTATAGATGGAGGGATGTAGGGATGCAGATAAAAGTAGGAAGGGGACCTATTTTGAGATGAATGATTTTACACTGTATTTTTATGTTCTGGAAGCTTTGTTAATGTTAGATCTGATGAATTCTGTCTCTAAAGGACTGAGAAATGCAATTTAATTGGAATTTAAATATTTTATGAGGTCAGGGAGGTTTCAAAAACTCTTGTAAGAAAGTGAGATAATTTTTCTGTTTTCTTAATAAAATATCAGGATGTCTGATGATGTTTAAATAATTTGCCTGGGAGTGATCAGATGTAACTATAGCTTTCTAAATTTAATTTATCTGTCTTGCCACTTCCCTAAGGTCCCTTAATAAACAGTGAAGGTAGAGTGAGGTAGAACATGAATAATGTCACTTCTCCGTATTTTTTAGAGTGACTGACATAAATGGTTCCTTAAAAAAGTGATCACTTTTCAGTTAATATAAAGGGAGCCTATGTAACTAGGTTTGATTGTTTTTGTCATTTTTCTTTCATGAGAAATATAAAGGTTTCTGCCTTTACATCTGACAAACTCATTCCTGGACAATTGTAAAAGAATTTGGAGTTTCTTTTGAGAAAAAGTGTTTCCCACACACTGGAACTTCATAGTGGTATTAAAAGGTATTAGTTTGAAGAAAATATATCTGGGGAACAACACAGGAGGAAGTCAGAGTTTAATGCATCAGTGATGCAGAAAGGAAAAGCCACCCACAGTCCAGGCAGGCTGTTACCAGCCCACTGGGGACCCCACCTCTCCGCCTGCCCACAGTCCTGGGGAGCTGTTTTGCTTCAGCCTTGACCACCAACCCCATCTTATGGCTGATGGGCTGGGGTTCCCTCTCTGGGAGGGACACTCAGAGGGATGCTGTCTCCAGCCTGTTCTTCTGTTTTGTCTTCTTCTCCTGCCTGGCCCACAGCCTTGTTTCATCCCTCATCCTGCCTGGGGCTATTGATGGATGCTATTGGTAGTCCCTGGTTCTGTCTACCATGGTCAGTCCCCCTGGGATGGAAACTGTTGGTAAGGTCATGTCTGGCATCAGAGTTAATCCCAGCTCTGGGCTCCCCTGAGCTAAGGGAACAGCTGGTCCTCATGGTGCTTTGCTTGTGACTGGTCTATGGATAAATTCTGGTGTCCAGGAGAGAGTCAGGAATTTAAAAAACATAAAACCTGTTAAAACAGGCATACAAAGGCAAACCATAAACATTGTTGGAAGTTGGGCCATGAAATTTGAAGGCCTGTGCTGTGGCCAAGAGCTAAGCCAAGAGGCTGAAAGGAGCAGAGCAGGTTCAGGACTTGGGAAAAAGATCAGCAGGGTGCGCATTAATTGTTTATTAACTCCTTCAGAGCTGCATCAAATCTTTCCTGGTAGAGCTTGTGAAAGTTAAATTTTATTTGTTAGCAGCTAAGAGTTTTGTTTTGCCTTGTGACAGACTAACAGTTGCTGGTCCCAAGGGAGCCAACTGTGGGTGTGCATTTATTCCTTGAGGCTCAGCTGTAGGGTTAGAAGCTTCTGAAAGGAGAGCAGAAGGCAGGATAACTCTATCAGAGACCACACAACAAAAAATACCAGAGTTTTCCTGTGAGCTGTAAGCAGAAATCTACGTCACCAACTTCAGTGTAGTAAAGACTTCTCAATATGTTAATATCAGTTCAGAAAAGATCATGGTGAAAATATTATTTGTCCAGGTAGCAGATGTACAGTCTTACACCTCCTACCTTGTAGTTGTTTATGTAGTTTATTTATCAGAAAATTCAAATCAAATTATAAGTATCTGTGTTATCTAGTGTAGAAAGAAAGAATAATGGCAGTATAAAAAATATTGTGGACAGTCAGTAAGATACTCTGACATTTTTGTAAGCTGATCCAACAGAACTAGTAAGATGTTACTTTTTAGCATCATAGAATCATAGCATATGCTGAATTGGAGGGGACCCATCAGTATCATCGAGTCCAATGCTTGGCCCTGTGCCTTACACCCCAAGAATCACAGTAAGATGATACTCTACAATAAATTATCATATACTAAGAAATTTTGAAATAGCCAAGATAGAAGGACATTACATGAGAATGATATGATGCATGGAAAGAGACTGAAAGTGTTAAACAATCTTGCAGCTGATATCTTTTAAGATCTGCAAAGATGGTCCCACATTTACATTTGCACCCATGTAACCCTCGTTGCAGGGACTGGGGGTCATATCAACTAGTAGAAAATTGTGACTTTTTCCCTAGAGCTTTAAATCTAAATAGTATAAAGATATTTTTATTTTTATATATTCTGAATAATAATTGTATTTTCTAAATCCCTATTTAAATAGACTATGTCTATAGTGTAATAGATAATAAGTTTGTTGCATAGCATCTGGTAACAATTTCACAGATTTCAATTAAATGTGTTACATGACAATATTATTAGATTGATGGCATGGCCTTGGGTATCTTTTTGAGGGGATGACATCATTAATCAATGCCTTGTTCATCAAGATGCAGCCAGGGAATGTCAAACACACAAGCTTTGGGCAAATGGAGTTGTGTGAAGCCATGCTGAAATTCAGCTCTTCCATCTTAAATGTGTTTCTTCATGCTTCATGATGTATGGGTTTAAAGTCTGGATTCTGTCAAGAGATGGAGAAAATTTCTTGTCAAAGACCTACCTGAAAGCTTCTTCTCACCTTGCATGGCCAAGGAAGAGACAGCACTAATGAAATGTCAGCATCACTCTAAAATATTATTATTTTCCCTGAATTATCCACTTTTTTTTCTAAAATATAAAGCAAATTTTAATTGCAATACAAATTATACAGTACAGATATAAAGCAGTAAACAAAGAACTAATTTGTGTTCCTTCTGCACTTATCAGTCATTGACTAATTAGTTTCTCTCTCAGGTTCTGAGTGATTCTTACAAAGAAGAATCTCCTGAGGATACAAAGGTTAATTTTGAAGTGATTACAAATATTCAGCTAACATTATAATTAATAGCAATACTTAAAGCGCAGCAGACATCTTACATCCCAATAAGGAACATTTGCTGATTAGAGAGCCTATTGGAATTATTCAGGAAATTTAATTTTTCACTGTTTAATCAAGTGAGCTCATGAAGCTGGGAGAAATGTTAAACAACTTCAAATGCTTAAGCATCTAAACAAATAAATCTTATACTTATGTACTTAGTTTTATTCTAACAGGTCCTCCAACACTTTATAAAATACTGGACAGATTGTGCCATTACATGGATATAAATCTGCAATGGACTCACAAACATTTTTATGCTGCTAACAAATAAGAACGCCCAAATTACTTCTAGGCCTACGGATTATACAGAGTAATTTATCCACCAGAGAAAATTAATTTTTCTGCTGGTTTGAGCTGGGATAAAGTTAAATTTCTTCACAGTAGCTAGTATGGGCTCCAGTCTGGGTTTGTGCTGAAAACAGTGTTGGTAACACAGAGATGTTTCTTGCCACTTAGCAGTGCTTACCCAGTGTCAAGCCCTTTCCTGCTTCTCATGCCACTCCACCAGCAAGGAGACTGAGGGGGTAGAGGGAACTGGGAGGGGGCACAGGCAGGATATCTGACTGCAGCACCCCCACAGGGATATCCCACACCATATGGTGTCATGCTCAATAATAAAAACCGGGTGAAGAGGAAGGAAGGAGGAAACGCTCAAAGTGACGGTGTTTGTATTCCCAAGCCACCATTGCATGTGATGAAGCCACCAGCCTGGTCATGGGAAGTGGTGAAAGAATTCCTTGTTTTGTTTTGCTTGCATGCCTGGCTTTTGCTTTATCAGTTAAACTATCTCAACCCATAGGTTTTCTCAGTTTTACACTTCTGATTCTCTCCCCCATCTGACTGGAAGGGGAGTGAGTGAGAGGCTAGGTGGTGCTTAGTTTCTGGCTGGGTTTAAACCATGAAATTTTCTTACTAGAAACAGAAATGAACAAAGTAAGAGAAATTTTGATACTAGGCATAGTTTAATTTAAAATATATTCAATGTTTCAAAATGGAGAATTTTATATCCACTTAAAATGAACTGCAGAAATAAAGAAATTTTCTTATTTATTATAGCTCATGAAAAGTGCTACAGAAATTTCTGACCATGGTCAGGTTAGGATACAGGACAGCCTATTCCAATCTGGAATAATTCTGTTGACCTTATACCACTCATGGAACAGAACATGTGTTTCTTTCATTATGACAGGCAAAAGTCTTGTGAATAAATACAGGTAACCCCAAATGTTAACTCTGCTCCGTGAGTTGTTGGTAATTCAGCTTCAGGTGCCCAAGTCTCTGGCAAACAAAAGCATTGCAAATTCTCATTCCAAATTACGACTCAAAAAAGAAAAGCCTTTAACGCTCACCATGGTTAGTCCACATGCCTTATTGAAGAAGCACTTATGATCTACGTGCTTGGGTTTACAGACATATCACATTAAAACATACAGCATTTCCAGCCATAATTTGTAGATACTTTCTTAACAATCAATATGTTTTTTGCAGAGAAGTTGTTTTGTCCCAGTCTTCCACCTGCCCCCTCTTCCTCACTTTATTAAAAATACACAGTTTAAAAATACACATTTATATCTACTTGTCATAATTTCAGTAACTAGTTCAAACTCCTATTTTTTGTTGTTTTTGTTGTTTGGGAAAAAAAAATAGTTCAAACTCCTATTTTTTGTTATTTGGGGAAAAAAAAAATCATAAAAGGAGTGAGTGTCAATGGTCTTTTTTGCTCTTTTTATGTCCTTGGCAGAGTAAGAAATGGGCATGAAATGTGTGTATGCTTGACTAATATGAGTCTTATCAGAACCTTTGCATGGAAAGGTCTTTTTCTGATTAATAGCAAATCAATTTGAAAAGGTAATAATAATTTTAATGTCAAATAGAAAGACAAAACTTGGAATACATATTTTTTTTTAACATTTTAAAGTTCAGCCACAAACTGCAATTGTAAGAAGGACTGCTCAAAACATGATTTCTGAAATTAATTTTTGTTACGGTTTTTTGGACTCATACAGTATATCTGTTTTTGGTTTTAGCAAGTGGTTTTTCAGTCAGTCATAAATGCTGAGAACTGAGTGAAAATTTGCATAATATCAAAGCAGAATTTGAAATTACTACTTAGAGAAATAATGGTGTTCATATGCTGATTGTTTCGAATGTTGCATATATATGGAAGACATCTGTTGGAACCTGACCTTTTCTATAAAGCTTGTATTATATTATTCCTCTAAAACAAACTTTCCATTGGGAATTAACAGTTTGTCTCAGGATTGAGATACATCATGAAATTATAACTACTGAAATATCTCTAATTTGTTTGGAATTGCAATGCCTGGTGTCTTTTTCTGTAGTGGAAGATGTTCTGAAGCATGGGAAGTTGATATTCTTTAGTTGGTCTTTACCTTTGAAGTAACATAAGAAAAAAACTTGTATTCAAAAGAAGACCAAATATCAGACTCTTCGTTGTACTGCGACTATGGGACAGAGAGAAGTATTTTCTGTCTAGTGGGCCTTACTAGGTCATCCCATTTTGAATCATCCATTAATATAAATATTTTCTTTCATACAAACTGAAGACTTTAGTCTAGAACACTTAAATGTCACAGTTACAGGCACTAATAGAATTGTGCTAACATTTTAGGAAAAGGTAGAAACTTACCTGAGCAGAGCTGTAGGTCTAGGTGGAAAAAAATGGATCTAAGATACAGTGGACTTCAAGCAACAAGTCCAAAACCATGACTAAGAAATCCTGATTTAGTTGCCTCTTACACTTCTACAGCACATAATGGCTTGGGTAACCTAATGTTCAGCCAATATCAAATGCCTGCCTGTACCCAGAAGATCAGCAAAGCAGTAACTACCTGCATAGAGATCCTACTTAAGAGACACCTGTGACTGTGGCTGGTGTTAGTACATTGGCTTGTCACAGGAAGAAGCAAAATTTTTCTACTTACTTTATTTTTTAATTTTTTTTCTTTCCTTGTTAATTACTTTAAATCTGAGCATATTATTTTGTCCAGCCTTCTGTTGCTCCATAAACCCAGTTTTATTTTGCTTTTTATGGTTTACAGCAATTGATTTTTCTAGGATTACAGAAAAGAAGTAGCCAAGGTTGGTGATATTTTTCTGAGAAGACATACAGTTCAGAATTCTAAGGCCATGTACATAACTCCATGTACATACTTGTACATAACTCCACATTTCGGAGTGGTCTGGAGGAGGAGCAGGAATTGTTTGCTTTGAAGCAATGAGAGTAAAACATTCTGCTGCGGAATTTGTATCTATTTGGTCAGACTGCAGTATATATTTATGGAGTCCGCAAGCAAGATGATATCATGTTCCAATAGAGTGTTTGAAACATCTAGAGTAATTATGTCATATAGAATGTGAAAAATAAGCAAGAGGACTTTTTCAAAATTTGATGCAATATCAGTAGGTTCAAAAAACAAAACCCAAAAAAACAACAAAGCAATAAAATGATAGCATTAGACTGTGTTGCACTGACAGTAACAGTAACCATGACATGTCAAGGGAAATTTCGATGGTGAATAAGGCAGAAAATTAATTGTACCAGGAGACTTTGATTACTCCTATGCTGACTCTGTAACAAAAATGCATGATGCAAACTCTACATTTTAGATCTCCCAAATGCTTACTTATTGGAAAAACTGGTCAGTTTGCAAGCAAGAGGAGACATGAGTCTTGATTTACCTTTTTGTTGTGCACAGGACCTGCATCTGGAATTGCTTCATGCAGCTGTTGGGGAATCAGAGTTGTAACATATCCAATTCAACATCTGAGTAGGAATGCAAAAGCACATAAAGCCAAGGCAGCAAATTTAACATGAAAATGGGAAATTACAGGAAAATTGTTATATGAATTGCTTAAAAATGTAAGTAAACAATTAAAGAGCTGAAGGGGTAAAACATTCACAGGCAGTATATATTTTGTTTAAAAGTTCTACTTTATGGCCATGGTAAAAATATAGAGGAATCAATACCCTCTCTGAGGAGTGAAAGTGTTTACTGTGGTTAACAGCAGAGCAAAGGAAACTGTTAGAATCAAAAATATTTTGCTTCTTTTGAAAAGTGTAAATATTTTCTAATTTAAAAGAGTACAATTTTTGGCAGGATAAACCAAAAAGATGTTTTGCCAAATCAAGACATATTTTGATACGTATTTAAAAAATGAAAAATGCCCCAACAAAATAGTTTAAAAATAATTTTAAATTATTTTAAAGGATGGGGAAATTATACCTATAAATTAAGTTGCTGCTGCATCAGAACCACTCTCAAGATAATATTAAATTAATCTTATATAAGAGATTTTAGAAAAAATCAATACAATGATTGGTAGGAAATCACTGACTGGATGACACGCAAGCTAAAGAGAACCAATTATGAAAGTGCTGAACTACTAATTTTATGTACATCCTACTGTCTAAATCAGCATTAAAAGATTTATTGTATATTCTTCTTTCAAAACATAACATCAAAACTCAGCTGTGCCCCAAAAATCTAATTCATCATCAGGAATCATTAGGAAAAGAACTAAGAGGAAAGCACAGTTCTGAGAATTGGTTTATAAGACAATGATGCACTCAAATGTAAAATATTGAGTGATGTATTGGTCAATCCATCTCAAAATTGATTTAGTAGAAGTAGAAAAGTTAGAGAGAATGGTTCTTATGCAAAGAGAGATCACAGACCAGAACTGTAAAAATAGTGAAAAGGGTTGATAAAGGCAAACTGCTTCACTTCAAAATTTTCTGAATAGAACTTTCTAATTGTTTTTCATTCAGCTAATAAAATTATTACAACTTTTGATGCCATGCAGCAATAAATGTTAAATATTTTAATTTTTAGAGTATTTTTATTTGACCGTATAATTATTCCAGTTTTTCTAAGTATAGCTAACTTATAATGTAATTTTTTTAATAATTGTGAAAAAGCTTTTTTAAAAAAACCCAACAAAACAACAAACCCAATATATGTTCAGTGGTTTAGGAAAATGACACATTTTCTTCGTTATGAACCACTATCACTGAACTAATTCTGGTGACATTTTACCAAAACTGTGAGTGCCTGAAGAAGGAAAAAACCAGTTGCATTGTTGCAATCTGTATTCTACAGATGTGCTATCCTCCTGAATTTGTCACACTCTTAGTTTTGGAAAGTTTCCCATCTGCCTGGTTCTCATTTGTACTGCTGGCTGTACAGTTATAAATTGTTTATGTTCATGCAGATGAAGAGTTCGCTGTTTGCACAAGTACAGTTTTTACATTTGCTGTCACATTTTGTCTTCCACCAACTCAACCTGAAAATTGTTTTTCAGGTTGAAAAAAGTCATTATATCCATGTACAAAAGCAAGGAAATGTGGTATTTGACCGTTCTTGAAAGACTGGAAAGGACATATAAATAAAAGTCACTGGCAAGGCTGCTTGTATTTACTGCCATGACCCGATTGTTCTCTTCCTTTCTTTTCTCCTCAATTTCATCCCTCTTAGTCTGAATGTGGAATTTAGTTGATCTAATAAAAGAAATTTGTCCTGTGAAATCAGGATACAATTATTTGTTGCAAGGTGCGAATTCCTAATATTACAGTAACTTCCAGACAGCTGGTGGGGAGGCGGGAATAGTAGACTTCTAATGTATTGTGTGTGTAACTTTTAAAATCAGCATGTCACGTTATGGCCTGAGAGTACAGGTTTCAGACAGCAGTGAAACAATACCTTTTTTTCCTCTTGCAAAAGCAGGATACACTTATATAATGCCAGGTATTAAATCCCAGTGATAACTTGTTATTGGAGACATATAGGAAGAGTGTATGTAAGTTTCTTTGCAGGAATATTATGATGTAAAAATAGTCTGTTGCCAGGGGGAAACTTTGATATCAGTGGGAAAAAAAAGACATCTCTAAAAGTGGGAAGTTCTGATCTTGAGGTAAGTGGAAAATAAAATAAGACAGTTCTCAAAGGAATTACAGAAAGTAATAAGTGTGGTAGTCAACCAGCCTGCCAGAGCAGCCACAGTGTTTATTTTTCCCTAGGTCTTTTCTTTTTTTTTTTTCCTTTTTCCTAGTTGACTAGGGGGATCAGTTTAAATGCAGGTTGCCTGTCTGAGGAATCATCTCTGATTCATCTTCCGTGGAGGTGGGCTGATCATATAGGTTAGACTCAGCCAATTGTGAGCATGAGAAATGCTTTGTGACTTAGGCCATTTGACATCTACTAATGTAACAGTCTCAGAGGAAAATATACTGCGAACATCAGCTCAAAAAATTTATTTTGCAAGGCACGTAGCAGGAAAGAGTGAGGAGGAGAGAGAGAGAGAGAGAGAGAGAAGGAGAGGGAGACCACTTGTCTATGTGAAGCCTGAGGTGTAAAAAGCTAAAGGCAATTTCTGTAGAAAAAAAACCCAAAAAGAAACCCCTAAAAAACCCAGGGAGAAACATTCATGCTACTTCTTGGATCAAAGCCAAGCTTGAAGCAGAATACATCTAGGGTATACATACACCTCAGTTGTTATCTGTGTGGAGAGAAGGTCTACAGCATATGTTAATGTAGCATGCAATGTTTGTATTTTGCTGTTTATCAGAATATCCAAGACTAACCAAAAAGTTACTCATGGTATTAGTCAAAAATACTTCACTTTCATGGGGCTTCCCCCAAAGTATTACTGCCTAGTTGTTTACATACATTCTCGCCTCCACTCTAGTATACCAGACAGTTATCTGCTCCTCCATCTATCCTACAATTTCATCTCTTCAGTCTTCCTTATTTTCTTTTTTGCACTCTTACTTTCCCCTTCACAATACTGTGACCTGTTAAAGATATTTAATGTTGCTGAGAGGAAGAAAGATAAATATTTTGTTTTTATAATACTGGATGGGTTTTGATAGCATGGTTTCATACACATTTCCTTCAATGGTTTTGGGAATTTTTAAAAAAGTTAATTTCATTATTCTTTAATGTATTTTATCAATATGTAGGCAATTGCTATGAACTGACCACTGTATATATCTGTAATTTAGCCAGTTCTTAAAGAAGCAATCTTAGTAGGAAGAGTGGAATTATATTTTGTATCATATGAATTTGTTTTAATGAACGATATTTAAACAATAAACTTTAAACTTTACTGCAAAATAATTTCTGTGTTTTTTCTTTAGTTTGATGTGAAAGTTAAATTGTCTTGTTTGAAAGGAGAATGAGTTTAAAAGGAAAAAAAATATAGAAATATATATATATAGACAAGTTAATATTTCACTTTTCATTCTCTTTTTTTTTGTATTTCCTATATGTTTCCTACTAAAGAGTATATTGAATTCCTCTATTCTTGTTTTGTATTCAAAAACAAGGAAGGTTTTTTAAATTTAGAAGAAAATAAATCCATTTTTTTGATGTCTGAATGATCTCCTATGAATACGTCATACTAAAATTTCCTTTCACTTTAAGAAAGAATACTGTCATGATAAATAATTTTGTACTTTGCAAAATATTTGAAATATTTCATGTTACAATCTGCTCTATTTCAAGTTCCCCAGGTCTGGGTAACAGCAGCTTCCAATTTAAAATTTGACACTGTATGGAAGCTTAAGCAGCCTCTTCTGAGTTCTTATTGGCACAATGAATGCACTGCTGTATGCATTATACTCCTTTTGTCTGTTGCTTCAGGCTGCACTGCAGTCATTACAGACAATAAAGCAAAGGCAGAATTTAGCTCAAACCAGTGATGATAGATTCTCCTTGGTCTCCACAAGCACGATAATTGGAGATGGATGGGGTGGGTGGCTGACATGACTAAGATGGCAGCAATAACCAAGAGCTATGAGACAGGTTACTGAAAGAGATGTACCTTTGCTGCAGCTGGGTTTATGCAATATAGTTATAGGTGGAGAAAGCGGAGTTGAATTAAATTTTGTACCCTCTGCAGTCTTGACACAAAGTCCATTGCCTTGATATTTAGAAAAGTATTTTGAATTAAGAGAAGCAGATTACAGATTGTCAAACATCGTACAGCTCTCAGCCAGTTTACTTAAGTTTTAATTAAGTTTGAAAGTTCTATTTTGTGATTGCACTTTAAATTACCTTGACATTTGGATCAGATCTCATGGATATGGACATCTGGGGAAGTTTAGATTAACACTGTAGTGAAGATATGTTTGTAGAGAATGGTGGATTTGCTAAAGGTGTTCTATTACAATGAAATATATTGCATAAAACCCTGCTGTCAGTCAATCATACCAGTACAGCACAGGGAGAAGAAGACTGTGTGGTTAATGAGTCCGGGCATTTGGGTGGGTAAGGACTGTGCATTTGTTGTTTTAGAATATAGTTTCATCTATTCCTGGTGCTTGAATTTCAGTGGTATCTGAGTAAATTATACAAGTTTCAATTAGCGATCAGTTTTAAGATATTCTGAGTATTTTGTAATAGCTTAAGTATAAAATGACCAATTTGCAGGCGACAACGCTCTTATCCGATGTCACAATGTGATAGAGTGATATAACAACTGTTCTATCACCTTTCTCAGCAAGGGATTAAAACAAGATGTGAATTATATACACCATGAAGTAATGACAACTGAACTTCTCAGTCAGGCATCTTGGCAATATTTGTATGTTCTACAGGTATTCCCTGTCTGTTTTGTGTCATGGCATCTTTGAACTGAGCTCCACATTTTTCCATACTGCAAACATGACTAGGTACTGGTGAAAATAATCACAGAATCATCAGTGTTGAAAGAGACCTTTAAGATAATGAAATCCAAGTGTTCCCACTGTGTGAACCAATCAGAGGTTGGGTTAGGGGTTCCAGGGGGTGTGGTGTGGGTAGGGTGTCTGGTGTCCAGGGACAGACGGCTTCTCTGAGGTTGCCCCAGGATTCCTGCAGGGACTGGGGGACAGGACAGAGCATTGCCTCACCTCTGTGAAATTTGACATGTCTCTTCCCCTCACGTCCCCCACTTGAGTTGGTATGAGACAATAATTAATGTAATAATCCAGTGTCTCACAGCTGCAGGGATGGTGATTCCGCCACCTCTCTGGGCAACCTATTTAAATGCTTGGTCACCCTAATAGTAAAAAATTGTTTTCTATTATCTAATCTGAATCTCCCCTCTCTTAGCCAAAGGCCAGTTCCTCTGGTCCTCTCACTGTGGGCACTGCAGAAGAGACTGACCCCCACCTCACTATAAACTTCTTTCAGGTAGTTGCAAAGAGTGATGAGGTGCCCCCTGAGCCTCCTCTTCATGAGACTAAACAAACCCAGCTCTTTCAATCACTCCACATAAGACCTTGATGTCATTAGGATATACTGTGCACCGGTATCTATTAGAGCCGTATACTCTTTCAGCTCCAGTGTGCCAGGCCATTGAATCCTCATAGTCCTGTAAACCCAGCTGTTCCTCTCCTTCACCTGGCTGGAGGCAGGGCCCCTCTAATATTGGTCATGGGATTCTCCACTTACATCTTATTGAAATGTATTAGAATTTCTCTTCTGTGGGATCAGGACTAAAATCAGTCCTTCCACTCTGCCTGGGAAACTGCCCACTGTATTCACAGCAACTTTCCTGGAAGGATCCGTATTTATGAATGTTTTTCCCTGCAAGTCATGTACACATGAGTCTAGGGTTGAGGTAGGTTTTCCATCCCACTTCCTCATGTCTTCTGTCAGGTCTCACAGCTAAAACCATAGGGCACCCAATGGTGTATACCTTCTATATCCACTTGAGCAAAAAAATTCTTGTTGTTAATAGCTGAGATGTGGGTTCGTAGAGGTGGGGTATAAGACATATCCTCTTTTTGTTGCTGGAACTCTTGGAACAGTTTTTCACACCTTTTCAGAGAGCTGAGACAAGGGAGGAAGAGATATTTGTCTTCACATTCACAGAGCTGGGGAACTGCATCCACTGTTGGTGACCCATTTTCTTTCCGGATTAATGTTGCCAGTGGGTTGGTGTAAGACCATGGTGTGCACCTTACAAATGTCATCCACATGGGTCCTGTGCATTGGACTTCATCTGGATCTGTGGGTAACTGTGTTTTGGTCAGGTCAAAATAATTCATCTCCAGCACAGCTAATTCCCTCAGGTACTGGATGCCTTTCTCTACTGTGATCCACTTCCCTGGGTGACATATAACATCCTCCTTGACTGAATACCATTCCTTCATGCTTGACAGGACATGCCTCCAGAGGCTAAGGACTCGTCTCCCTCTTTCAATCACCTCGTCAATGCCTGCTTCCCTAGAAAGTGATCCCAGCTGCTTGGCATCCATACCCTATAATTCCAAATGGTTAGCCCTGTTATCCCAGCATGGGAACAGCTAGATGGTATTGTGCTTAATAGCAGACAGCCAAAAATCTTTTCATGTATCCTGCAGCTTTCTTAAGAATAAGGATCAAGTGGTTTTCTCTTGCTCTTGGTCTTGTTCTGCCTCTTCCTTCTGCTCCTGTGATGACCCTCCTTTGTCCTCCTTTACTAATCGAGATGTCTTTCATGTCCATTTCTTCTTGTGTGCAGAAGTGACTGATACCAGTATGGGCTGGTTCTCTGATGTAGCCACATTACCTGTTGAATGATTGTAATACTTATTGCTGGGGTTTGACATCACCTAAATAATGCAAACCATAAATACATAACGTGGTGTCAGTCCTGTCCCACAAAATCTTACAGCAGCTTCATGCGAATACTGAGCAGAAGACATGTTTGAATGCCACAGTGGGGTGGTTTTCATGGAGGGGAGCAGTTTTCTTTTAACTATGCTTTAAAATATTTTTGAATCAGTTTAAATATTTTTAAAATCTTTTAAAATGCCATTTGAAATGATCAACATATTAGAGAATTTTTTTCTTACTTATGTGAACGTAAATTAAGAATTTACAGTTCCTATTAATTACAATAGGGACTTGATTATTTTTTAACCTGACCTGCAACCCTTAATACACATGAATCACATGTAATTTCTAAGAGGTAATAATCCTAAGCAATGAAGTGACAGCAGAATGAAATAATGGAAATAATTTAAAGTCAGTGACAGTTTACTTAAAGCCATTCTTTAAAGAGACAGAAACTAGACCATTCCTTTACCTTTATTATTGTACCTATCGGCATGGTATCTAAATGCTTTACAATTTAAACATCCAACAGCCTGAAATAGTGTTGCATGTTGTCCCTTCTTCTTAAGAAGAATAGTTGTACATTTTGCTAGTTATTACTAAAAGTCATTTGTTGCTGAGCCATATCTGATACTTACTGTTCTAGATCAAACAGAAATCAGAGCACACTAATCCTGTCATAATTGTATGCATGTTTTTGTACAGTAATCTTTCCTGTCTTACTGGAGGCTCATGTCTATTTTGGTTCAATAGATATTTTAGGCATCTACAGTATTAAAGATAAAGAAGTTTTATTAAAAAAAAAAAAACCAAAAAAAACAACAAAGAAGTTTTCACTGTTCTTAGATAAAGGTGATCCAGATCACTCTTTCTCTTCAAATGATGTCCCCTAATTTCCTTATGTGCCCCTATTCATTATAATTCTGTTGTTGTGCATCTTTTTGAGATTTTGAACTCTGTAGACAGACAGTCTTTTATGTGTAGGAACATGTCATAGCTGCCGTGTGACTAGCACTTCTGGCAGGACCTCTAGAATCCAGCACAATGTTAGTAATAATAAATAATAGTGATAACAGTGTTAGCAGTAGATGTATTGTACATTCACCTTATGAATTGGAAAGGACAATACTTTTCAAAAATTGCTTTCCTATTTCATACGTATTGTGGAATCCTGACTACTATCTATATCAAAGTAGATTGGAAACAACAAGTTTTCTAAAAGTTGGGGAAGAAATGTAAGTTACTTGGAAAAGAAATTTTTTGCCACAGTTTATACTTCTTTCTTGTCTTGTTTGCAGGACACAGTTTGGTAAACAGAGCACATCTTGTTAAGGCCTGTCAACATTTAGAACACAAGCGTTAGCACCTGTTCACTTCTTTTGTAAACATATTTGACATAATTATAATACCATATGTTACCATTGGTTGACAAAATTTGATTAATACACAGGACTAATTCCAGTCTTCTCATGCCACTTAAGTGTTATATAGCACTTAACAGCATTTCCCTAAGCATTGACAAGATGTTTTTTTTAGCCTCTGAGACATGTAAAAGTCAAAATAAAAAATATAGGAGGAGTATTCCTTGAAACAGATATTTCAGTTAGACCTTTTAAAAACCCCAAATGCTCACATACATGTACAGCATATTTGTTTCTGAATGGTTCTGTAGTAGCAACAGAAACAAGATGCAAGAGACTGAAAGCTAACGTGCTATATTTACTTTTCTTGCCTCTCATCCAACTGCTTTTATGTTTGTTTACCTGTGGAGTTTTTTACAGTCTTATACTGCAGCTGTATCTTATCCCTATTTAACTATAATCATGGGGTCTTGATCCTGCTAGAATCTATGGTACCACACATTATAAAAGAGTTTCTAAGCAGTGTTTGAAATGGAAATTGAGAAGTCTTGGTGGGAAACCCCTCCTGTAGCCTATTAACTGTTGTTTCCTTGTGAGAAAAAGTCACAGTATATATCTGTTGTGCTTGTAGCATTACAGGCAAGGTATATTGGTCCATTTTTGCTCATACCATAAAGGGTGGTATGAATCTGACCCTGTCTCTGAATATATAGAAAAAACAGGGTAGGAATACATGGAAAAAATAGTGGAAAAGGAAGGTATGTCAAACTTCATGGAATTCTCTTGTGCAAATTGAATATGTGTTTTGCCTAAATGAGAATTCTATTTAGAATCCATGTTTCTTGTGGACAAGCTGTATTTGTGAAAATCTTTATAGATTAAAGCAAGAGGGGAGATAGTGTACAGAATGAATGTTTTAGGGCTTTTTGAAAGCAGCTGAAACCTTGGAAATATTTGTTATGTGTTAGATATAGAATTTTCTGAAAACATTATTTCAAGGAAAAGGAAGTGATTTCAGTAGACTTATTTCTATGATGTTCTGTAACATTAATAATATCTTCAAGGATACATATAATTTAGAGATATGCTGAGGTCTGAAAAGCAGCAACTATTTCAGTTCTTCAACATTTCTAATCATGTGTCGAGATTAGTACGAATGCCTTGAATAAGGACACAGAACTGTAAATAACACTCACCAGCTTTTATCTTGACATAAAATTCAAGTTTTCCTTGGAAGCCTTTAATCTGACTGTCACCCTTTTTCATTCACAGCAGTAAGCCTGCAAAGAGCTCTGCCTCTGCAGTGAAATACTACTGTATAGAAAGAGGGTTATCAAAAAGCAACATTCGTTTGTTTATTGAAATCCCTATCAACAGAATGTCAGTGCTTTTGAGAATGAAACATTTTTACTCTGAATCCTGTATCTGAGCAAACCGTTTCTATTAGATTTGGAAATGATAATGTCTTCTGTAATAAGTTTTTGTCTATGTACATTTCCACCCCCCCCGATGATAGAGAACTGTAGCAAAATAAATTAAAAAATAAACCTGCCTAACTACTGCTACCAAGTCTGCTTTAAGAAAATCTATCTTACAATATTCACAATACTCCACATCAAAACCAACTGAGAATATTTTTGCCTATTAAATTATGCATTATTTATGCTAAGAGTCATCCTTTAGAACACATTTTATATGTTAAGAATCACAAATATATAAAGCCTGACTTCTGAGAGTAGTCATCTCATTACGGCTAACCGTAAGCAGACAAAATGTCTTGCTCTTTATCAGCTTTCTCTGTAAATTCCATTTGAACATCAACCCCTGGGCAGGGGGACAGATGTTAAGAATAGTTTAAATTGACAAAAACTGCTTAGAGCCCAAAATACTGAAATAAAATTTGCATGCCGTGCCTGACACCAAAACCATGCAAACAAACAAAAACATTATTGCTATATAAAGAGCATTTCATGAAATACATTGATTAATTTTCACGTATCTCTTAGGTAAGAGGAACAATATTGTCTTGTTAGTGGAATCATGTGGGAGGAAACACCTTCCTTAAACACAGCATTTTCTTTGTTCTTGTAATTTGGCATCAATTGATCTCCTAGGTTTCTCAGCAGAACGTTCTCATTGCTTTCGACTGGGGTTGCTCATGTAAGAAAGATTTCCAGGCAAGATTCTGCTTCATTCTTTGGTCTTTTAGGAAAAGTTTTCTAGTAATTGTTAATCAATGGAAGGAATGCTTTATTTTTCCAGCTTCAAATGCAACCCCACAAACCTTCGAAATTTGTAACCTCCCTAACTTAGGAACAATTAGAATAGAAAGATGTTTGGGATCTCATGTCCCTGATGTAGACATTTTTTTCTGCCTGCATTTTAATCACCCAGCTCTCAGAGTGAAGCAAAGGTAAAAAGATGTTTGCATAAGCCATGGATTTAGTCTTGAGGAAAGGGTTATGGTCAGCCTCCTGAAACAGGAGTGGGTTTACAACATCTATCATTCCTTTCCTTTTCAAACCTATGTCATGGATCAGGTATCCACTCGAAAGGATCCTGAATCTTGTTGGAACACTTTGATTTGGGTCTGTATCTTTGAGGTTGGACTATGACCTCTTTATCTTTTCTCTTTGTGATGGGTCTTGCTTTATTGAATGCACAATTACCATGACAAGGACTGACATTTAGCCCACAGACCTCTGTGTTGTTTAGACAAGATTCCTTGAGTGTTAATAAAGGCTTAAGCAATTCAAAAAACTTGATTTCTACTACTAAGTCATTTGTTCCACAAGAAAACCAAAGGGTCGTTATCTTCTATGCTGTTAATAAACACACACCACACTCAGTCATGTTTAGCTACGTGGTTGACACATCTACCAAAAGCACCGCATATAAAATTGTCAGTCTCTAGAATCTCACAAAGCTCTTCCAGTCCTGCAAGAGCCATCAGCTTCATTAAGTATGTGTCTCTTACCCTCCATTTCCTTCTACTTTTCCTTCGCTATTAGACAGAGAATGCAGTGTAGGACAAGGTTTCTTCAGAAAAAGGGTTAATTTAAGTCACAGTAACTGAAGAGCGAGCAAGCAAGAAATGTTACGGTAGTCCTATAAATGCAGCTTTTGTTTATTTCATATATTGTGAATTAAATTAGAGTTTAATAAAATAAAAAAAAGCAACTAACTTACCTCAATCAGAAAGATAACCTTGTGCACATTAATCTTGTTTGTTACTGTGCTAGCCAAGGCAGAGACTTTCAAATGAAAGGTAAGGGAACAGGGCTGGATGACTGCAAAATATCCTAAAAATTGTATAACCTAAGGCCTATTCAAGATTTTCTTAGATTTTGTTACACTAGGAAATACTGAAAAGGTAAAATGCAACACTTTCTATTCCACTGCCTATAAAGGTTTATTTAAATTTTAAAAATCACAACATTTTCTTAACAAGATATGTCCCTGTCATTCTACTCCCATTTCAAAGATAAAATCTAGTAAAGGAGAAAGGCTTACATAGACTAATTTTCTTGTTTGTTTGTAAATAACTTGCTGTGTTTGTTCTTCATGTGGACAAAATTCCCAGTAATAGAGACAGAAGCCAGAACTATCTGTCAAGAAAATATTGCAATGGTTTTATCATAGGACTAATTTTTTTTACTGAAATTTTTGCATCTCTTTTTCTTTGCATATTGTATAACCAATTCTGCTACAGAGATGTTAGAATTAGAAAATATACCATATTTATTTTGTTACTTCTAAATAGAAGTCAGTGCAAGGAAATCAATGCAATATAGAGTTGAATAACATTTCTGCTTTGGTAAATGCATTAAGATCTTATTGAAAGAATGAAAAAATAATTGGATTATTTTTTTTGGTGGGAGAGGAGGGTTCATATAGAGTAACATCCTTTTTATTAAAAAAGCTGTTTTAAATGAAATTTTACAAAAGGGTAAAAATTCTGGCAAAAAATGACCCTCTTCTTCTAGTAATATTTGCTGCTAGTGTGATTCTATAGGCTTGATGGATACCACTATATTTTCATCAGGTAAACACCATGGCAACATTCCCTTCCAATTTGTCTTGTCTCTTTTCTGACAACCTGTAGGTTCACTTTTATATATATAAATGGTTTGGAAAAATATAGGATTTAATTTCTTAGTTAAGGAATGTTAAAATGGGAGTTTAGCATATTAGTTTCTTATACTGCAAACTCTGTTCTTTTAACTGACCAAATGTCCATCCGTCTGTGGTTTTGGATCTTTTTTTTCCCTTTGGAATATTAGAAAAATTCAGATCAACTTCACATTTATGTCAGATGATTTGTTCTGGAATTTAACATACAGTGTGTTTTACAAGGTTTGTTCACCTAAAATGAGAACTTTTATGGCCACCAGCTTTCAAGTTTATATTTACTCTTGGCCATTTCTCCAGAATTCTGTATCTTCCACATCTTTCAGAACTTCACCCAAGTGAGTCCTTTAAGGGATTTGAGGCCAGGGAATTGGATAAAACAAAATTAAGCTCAGAAAACACAGAGTAACACATCTTGTTCTCTTCTCAATTTGTCAAGAAAAATAGTTTTGTTTTTCTTTCCTGTAAGTGTATTCATTTATATTTTCACGTTTTGTTGGCAGCTTTCATTGTGTACCAGCTTGTTTTTATCTTTGAAATGGTTTAGTTCCTTGATAACTTGAGTAATGAACACACTGGCAACAGTCAAAGTAATACTCATTTCTTTATTGGTGAAACCAGATGACTGTTTGTCCACTTACCAATATACTGAGGGAATTTCACTACTCTTCTGTTTTTCATTGCCAGTTAATATCAAAATTACTGTGTGGCTCTCTTGCTATTTTCCCATTTTATCCAGACAATGATTTTTCTAATTTCAAAATATGAAACTGTTCAGTTATGAGTTTTGTCTTTATCAAATAGCTGATATGTTGTTTTTTCTACTATGGATCACAGTGATTTATAATTGTAAATATTCTGTAGCTCTTGGAGCATTGATTGGGGTAATAATTTCTTTGTAAAGTAAACCAAGGATAAATGTTGGCATAAAGCTATCATAATCAACAAGAAATAAATGGGAAAATTGTCTATTCAGTGGGTAGTAACATTTATATTTTCTTTTTTTTTGTCCAGTTATGAATAGAAGTTGGAACGCACTCAGAGAGAAAGGTAAATATAATGTTCTCATACTTTTTCTATAGTAGCTGAATCCCCTCATTAACACATTCAGCTGTTCGTTATAATTCTACTGTTCTGGTGTGGTCCTCTCTGCTTCAGCTGTGTCTGGTAGTCCTTTCAGTAGTTTTTGGAAGCAGTTTCTCTCCCCACTAGCCAGTGCCTATGCTTCCTCTGTGACCAACATGCAAATTTAAGGCCTCTGCCATCATCATCTTCCACAACCACCACTGCACTCTGAAAGGGCGCTCAGTGCAAGTTGCCTTGCACTGCTGCAAGTCTTCTGGTTTTCTTCTTCACAGGATATTAGCAGTCCCTACTACCCTCCCTCCTCCTGTCTCACCAGACGCTCTCAGATAAATGTGTGGTCTTAATCTGCCTCTAACCTCATCCTGTCCTTCCTGCTCCTTCCTGCCACTGTCTCAGGAACCAGTCCTGACCTTGTAGTCCTTTCCTTGCTTGCTCAATAAATATATTCAACCTCAATCTCTTTAAATGTGCTTATCTATGGATTCATTTGCTTATTCTAAATGTTTAATGTGATAAATTCACTTTCATGTTTTAAAACTCAGAATTCTATCTTCAAAACAGTTCTGATATATACTATCTCTGTGTCTCTTCACATTTTTCCCTTATTTTTCCCCAGCAGTGCACTTTTCACTGTCTTTATTTTTAATGTCAGCTTTGCTTGTCTTCCACTGCTGCAATCTTCAAAAGTCTCTGGCTATGCTCAGCACAGTAGCATTAGATTGTATTACAACCATCCTGACATTTTACATAAATAATGTAAGCAATGTGGTGTCCTAGAACACAGGATTCATTTCAAGTCTTTTTACACCTTTGTTATGAAAATGTATTTTCAACCAGTCCTTCTGTCACATAGCCTCTCCAGTCCACTAGAAGCCACTTTTGAACAGTGCTGTACAGAGGGAAGGGAACACATTATCCAGCAGGGGGAAAAGTTACCTTGCTAAACTGATGCTATTATACCTAATTAACACATACATTCCTTAACGAATTTATGAATGAGGAAGATGAGTCTAATTGCTTTATATTGTGTTGTAACTCTGGTGTCAGTATCCAGAGT
This sequence comes from Margarornis squamiger, assembly GCA_035222235.1. NCBI lineage: Eukaryota > Metazoa > Chordata > Aves > Passeriformes > Furnariidae > Margarornis > Margarornis squamiger. Next base: position 31,780,373 of record JAWWTY010000037.1, on the reverse strand, counting down.
TTCAGTTCTAAAGTTCTCATGTTTTGGTTATTTAATCCAAAACTAATAGTCTCTCTCTTTTGGCCCCAGATTTTAAAATTTGCTTCTTGCTAAGGCTGTCATTACATGAAAAAAGCCAAAGCAACAGCCATCTCCTCTATCCAGGCCTTTTTCTCCTTTTATTCATGTTTTTGTAAGTTTACTTTGCTGCAAGTTTATCTGTCTGTGCCACTCAAAGTGTGCCATGTGCCTAAGCACGTGCAGTGTGGCAGACAGGAATGCCCACATGACCAAGTTTCCTACAGCTTAGTGCAAACCTGTGCCTCGAGAGTTGGCAGCCTCAGCTCCACGTGTAAAGGAAGTTTGTGTTTCTGAGTTCAAGAAGTCTTATTTACAGGTTCTTAGAGGTTATGATTTTTATTGCTTCCATGTTACAAATCACTAATCACTACAGCAGTGCAGTAAAAAATCATCCCTTCCAATCCATGTAGAAGTTTAAAGAAAATGTGTGGAACTTGCTAAAACTTGGTGATAATAGACTTGGTGGATGTGCATGAAAAAATAGTGCTAACCACTAAGAAAGGCTAGATAAAATGCATTTATGTGCCTGCCATCTTCTATACCAATAATTAATAAGCCGGTACGATTAAGTTTTTTTTACAATGGGACCCCAGGCATACATATCTTGCTTTTCTACATTTATTTTTATGTATTCAAAACACTGTTTTGCTATATACCTATGATTTCTGTTTGGAAAAATCAATGTATTTTCTACAGGTAATGTCTGTGAGTGGACCAGCGCACAAACTGAGGCAGCTCAGAGCCCTGGGCAGCCTCTGTTCCACTTGAACGGCAGAAGGATTTTGCCCTGGTCCTGTCATGTTCTTATCTTCTCTCTGGTTTTGTTAGCAAATCATGAACTACTTTCCTGGAATAGTTCAGCCATATGCCTGGAAAGAAAGCCCACTGCTTAAGAGCAATCTTTACTTGTCCACCAAGGAGACTTTTCAAAAAACTTACACGGAAATTTGAAAGCAGTACTATAGTTAACCCTTCAGACTTAAAAACAGAGTAATTCAAGTAAACAAGATTGTTCACA
>JAWWTY010000037.1:31713764-31779195 GCA_035222235.1 Margarornis squamiger | reverse complement strand
GGAAATTTGAAAGCAGTACTATAGTTAACCCTTCAGACTTAAAAACAGAGTAATTCAAGTAAACAAGATTGTTCACAGGAGAGACATAGCCCTAGAAGCAGAACCTCTAATAGTATCTGTTTTCTACACTTATAATATATTGAATATTCTCTCCAGAAATTCAAAGAGACTGTATGAAATGATAGTTTGAGTTGAAAATCTCCTTTGCTGATCTGGTGGAACACTGTAGCTTGTAATGGAAAAAGATGGAGTACGGGATGGAGTTCATCGAGTATAAAAGTTGCAGATACAGTGAAAAGACACAGAAGTTTCCTCTTGCTGTAGAAATAAGACACTTGCCTTGGAGAATGAACACATTACTCATTCCTAGGGTAATTCTGAGAAGCTTCTGAGTGAATCATTTTGAGAACTGGTTTTGTTGATGGAATATCCAATTCTGGGTAGATTGAAACCTAGATAGAGCTGTGCATACACAGATATAATTGCACTCTTTTTGCCATGGTGATTACAAAAAGTCACAGACACAACACTGTCAGGTTGCTGCATCCTAATGTCCCATAAAAGATGATATTAAGAAGGTTTAAAATGCTTCTTGTCACTCCACCTACAGCATCCCCTGTCCTGTGTTTGCTTGCTGCCTGAAACAATATGTTTCCACTCTAGGCTAAAAGTGTGTACTATGATAATTAAATAATAATATTTGGACTAAGTTTGCCATAGCTCAAAGAATTGCTGAACCTGCCTCAGACTGGAGTGATGATGAATCTCAGTTTACGATTTTAGCTTTACTTCTTTCTCACTTTGCATTTTCATATTATGCTCATCTTTGGAAATAGAAATCTTCCATAGCTTTAAAAAAATACTAGAGAGAAAAGCAGCCCAGAACATGCATATTCAGGTGATTAAGGATGTTATTGTTGTCTTGTTATACTATGGTATCAATTCCATCATCTGTTTCAGAAGAATGATGATATCAGTAAGTTTTGAAAGACAGACTTAAGGTACTTGAGAAAAATGAAAAACCTGGAGAAAAAAGAAGGGGAAAGAAAGAGAGGTTCACAAGTGGTCATCCTGTTTCTCTGATTTTGTCAGCTGCGAAGTTCCCTTGGAAATTCAACTGGATCACAGTGAATGACTGTGCCTTAGAAAGCTGGCATAATTTTTCCATCACTGTTTTCTGTGGTTGCTATAGAGAGGTGTAGCAGTGTAAAATAGAAGACTTATTATGATTGTCCAAATACATTTATGTGCAATAAAATATTTCTGATGTTTATCTAGAACTAGAAATACTTATGGCTTGATACTGTTCAATGGCACTACAATGGTTACTGCAGCAAGCATGGGTACAGCCCTTCCCAAATCTTCATTCCCAAAGCCTAGCCATGATGATGACAATGGTTATTACTTCATGATTTAGGCAGTATCTTTACCTGGACAAGTGACTTGAGTTTTAGAGACTAAAATATGAAAAATAATTACTAAAGAGTAAATTTTCAATGGAAATTGAAACCACAGATTTTTTTAAGTACATTTGAATCTCTTATTCTTATTTGTATAACTTTAACAGATATCATTTAGTCAGATACTTGTCAGTGGAAAAAAAGGCAAAATGTTGGATTTTTATTTTTTAATCTCATATCTGTTGTGATCCAGACAAATATTTTAAAGTTGAGAATAGAATAACAGAACAAACTGTGAAAAGAATAGAATTGCAGTGTGTTAAAATTTTAATTCCACTAAAAAGCTAACATAGTGGAATATTTGATCTCTAAATGGCAAATTTGTTGTGTATCAGTCCAAAATGGTATGCATGTAGTAGGAGAGCACTCTAAAATAGAGCTAACATTATGAGAAAAAAGCCCCAAATATACAGGTTTGAAAGGTTAGCAGCTGAATAATTGCTTACTGCAATTTGAGAAATAAAGAAATTCATAAAAGCAGAAAGAAATGAAATTGCATCAAACCTTTTCCATCTTTCCTCTGAGGTTAGAGGTTAACCTACAGTTCTGAATCAATCCCAAGCTACTGATAATTCTACAGACAATGTTAAACTGTTACACATAAAATTGCTGAAAATGAAAATAATATTTGCTAGACACCTTCCTGTCAGATTAGAGCTAAAAAACAGGCTGCTGATCTTCTGAAGTGTATTGTTCCAGTAATATTTGAATATTTAGTGCATTGTGGCACTCAGTGGGTAGTTGGTTCAAACTTTACCGCCATCAAAGCCACAACTCTCATATTTGTTAAGCCATTACTTGTTCGTCTATGTTTCAGTTCTGAAACTGTGAAAAGTGGTTATAATTTTGATTAAATAAATTCATTCTGGTTTCTTTGAAAAGGAGATAGATTCACACACATTTTACTTTAAAGACTTGAGGAGAAATGAATTGCTATCATTTGTTGTGAAAATATGAATGCTGCATTTGTGATGCTCTTAGAAGATTTATCTAAAGTCTCTCATGTTCAGTGTTAAATAGCAGCTGAATTCAACTGCATAACTTGTTTAACTCATATAAGCAATTCTAAAGTTTTACTCCTCACTATTTGCCTTTTGATCAAAACCAAGGAGAACAGATTGGCTTCTGAAAGATTCAAGATTGAAACTATTTTGAAATTCTGCCTTTTTCCCTAGAAAATTATTGGTTGATTGATAATAGGATCATATAGGAGAGAAAATGGGTTAGTCTTTTACTGATGTGCAGAATAACAATAGACAAAATAAGTTAAATAAAATCAGGTTTTACTCAGCTGGCATCATAAATTGAATCTAATCGATGGAACTGGCAATTCCATTTAAGATTTTCTGTTAACCTCCTATAGAACTTTTTTAATCAGAAAGCAGTTTAGATGTTATTCTTTATAGCTAAGCAATGAAAAAGTTTGGAGCCCATTCAAAAGATTTAGTTGATTGCTTTTTAAAAAAATAAATTGCCTTTGTACTCTGTGATTTAAAATGGAGAGATCTGAACAATCTCTTCTTAGTAATGTTTTTTAGATGATGCTGATATCAGTGCTACAATTCAATTAAAGTGTGCATTGTTTTAGAAATATGAGCCAGAAGAAGAAATATGAATTCTGATGGAAAATTTTATGTAAAAAGACAAAACACAGAGTGGTAAGAAAGGGTATAGAATGGATGTCTACAACTTATAGTCCAGGATGCAAATACCTTTTTTGACTCTCTGACTCTTGGCCTGTCAAAATCTACAGGGCACTTCCATTTTATTATCCACTGGTTGGCTTTATCATCTTGATGAGCAAGAGCTCATTCTCTTTGTTCTCTTCAATTTATCAGTAAAATTTGTAATGTGATGTGACCTTATAAAATGTATCTATAGGGAATCAGTGCTTCAAGTACTGTTACAATGCTCTGTGGTCTCACAGACAGTACATATTTAATATGGTGCTATGCTCAAGAAGCTTGTTTCTCTCACCTGGGAAATAAACTTACACACAGGTATGGGGATGAAGGGTCTGGGCATCCCTGTGCACAATACTGCGCTGGGGAGAGTAAGCTACAGAAGCTTTTTCAACTTGCCATCTGAGAAATTAAACTCAAATCAATACTTCTCACTCAATTTGACACCTGGAATCTATTAACATGCTGTGTACCAAAACAAAAATGTAAATTGTCTTCTTTTCCAAAGAATAATTTAGATCTAATCAGAGCAGGTTGCTTGAAAGTGAATTGTTAGAGTTGCCATAGTGAATTTAACAATTCAACAGACCTGGCAACATGAAGAAATGGAGACAGCTGGCAAACAAGTCAATTGGAGAATGAAATCTTATTTCCCAATATCTTAATATAAATATCTTTATATTAAATTGACTTAACATAAAAAGTTGTTTGCTAACTGTAGGCTGTACTAAACCAGAAATAAAATGTTTGAAGTAAGAATCCTTACTACTTCCATGCTGAATTAAGTCTAATGTCTGCAGTCTGATGTTGACTGTTTATTATCAGACTCTACACCAAGGGTATCATTTAAGAACACAAATTTATCACAAACTCTGCTCCACTCTTAAATGCTAAGCACTAAGTTATTTGCCTGCCAGAAAATGAAACAGCAGGATGAATTAACCCATATTACTGACTGGACCCATACTAATAAAAATATTCCTTAGTTAAGCATGTAATATTTATCGTTGATGAACTTTGCAAGAAAATACTTATTGACTGCAGAAGCAAAGCAGCACATAAAGCCATTTTCCTGGGACTAGAAATTATTTACAAAACTACACTGTTGAGAAATATCTCTGATAAGACCATTTTTTCCTGACAGTGAAGTTTCCCTTTAACTAAGGCTGTGTTTTAAATCCCTTCTTCACCAAGTCCCATACACAGAGTAAATTAACTCTGGCTGATCTTTACTGCTTCTGGTACATGAGGCACTTGTTAAGTGTGTTCAGTACCTCTGTACTACATTTCTGCCTACCCTTAAGTGAGTCAGTAAAGGCTATTTAGATTTTCCACTGCAGAATCGACTCCTGTAAATGTTGTCAGTGTTTTACTTGCTTGTTTTGATTTTATCTCCAACAGCTGAGGCCCCCGGTAACAACAGTTCACAGAAGAGAAGTTGGAAAAACTAATGAAATAAAGTAACAAAAATAAAATAAAATTGTTACACATCTTTTCACTGACTTTTTTCTACTATCTATGGCCAAAATCAGAAAACACCTAAGTTCGTGAAATTTCTTAAACTCCAAATTCTCGTTTCCCTCTCTCTGTTGACAGTGATATTCCTCGTTCTCAAACCTTTCTATTCTGTCTAGCCAAATTCTGCCGGTTGCCTCTCCTCCTTTCTCCCTCTGAAAAACACCTGCCAAATCCCATTCTTGTCTCTGCAGAACACAAGTTCTCGATTTTTCTCTCCCTAGAGAGAGACTTTAAAGTCCTTACAAGTGACTTCTGCTTCTCACAAAATCTATACTCCCTATGTAAAGGCGTTCTCTATCATCTTGCTTACAATATTTACTGCTCTTTCTCTATCTGAGACATCATCATATTCCTGATGTTCCTCAAGAAATTTGCTACTACCTCTTCCAGAACAGGTTTTGGTATGCCTTTTCCTCCTTTTTATTTTCCAAATTCTTTTTACTTCACTATGTTGGCAGTGATCCTGCAGTGGTTGCTGGCATTTCACAGAAAATATTTGTTCCAATATCTAACAGAGTATGTAGTTCCAAAACATGTAAAAGTTCACAAGTGCTTAGGTCCATATTCATCTTGTGCATCACTAGTCACACAACTGAGGTGCCTGCACTCTGAGCAGAGCTGCCCCTCTCAAGCTGCTGACAGGAAAAGAGGTGCTTTCTTTTTGAAGGTGTCTGTTTCATTGGACTGGCAATAGGCATAGAGTGATTAATCATTTTGTTTAGGTGCCTAACGTGACAGTGCTCTTGACATATTAATGTATGGTAAACAATTATATTATTGCACTGAGCTAATCAATTTATTCTGTTAAAATAATCTCAATTTATTGAGACCATGTCTAACTATAAAACAGTTCAGTATGAACCTCTTTAAAAGGAAAAAAGGAAAAGAGATATTTTCCTAGGCAAGGATTAAGCATAGAAATGTAGAATTTGCAATATCAGCAAGCTGGCAGTTTGGAAGAGGCATATTCCCAATTGTTCAAAGTAACAAGTGAAGTTAGAGTTTCCCACAGTGAAGTAAATGCTATCTGAATTGCCCATATGTCATGTTCAATTTTTTCCCCATTAAAATAAGCGTGAACATTTTGCTTACAGACATTCTAAATGTCATCCGGAAACAACAGTGCTGTGAGTGAGACAGAGGCAGAAAAGTGCAGGTTAAGTAAATGGAGAGGTAACCAGAGGATGAAGTCCTATCTAACAAATAAAACACCTGAATAAATTAATTTTAAAATTTTCTTTTAGTTTTTAAACTCTTTCTTCTCTTAACCTAAGTTTTAATTGTTGCTGCTAAGTCAAACTTAGCACACTTCAACAGACATCAGCATTCTCTTCTACTGCAAATGATCTTCATATAATTAGGCAACTTTTCCAGGAGATATCTGAGGAGTGACTTAGGGGTAACGTGAAGCATGAGACCACAGAAGAGAGAGGGAAGAGTAAGAACATGTCTATGTATAGTGTCATTTATTGGTTCTGGATTCTGTACTATGCTTTCAACCTGCTTCTACTCCTCAGTTGTTTTTTTCTGACTTTACTAAGGAATTTCCTGAAGACGAATGGGTATTTGTTTTTCATTTGTACCAGGTAAGGACTATCAGTCTCAACTCTCATCTTGGAATGGCTTCAAGTAGGAGAAGACAACAAGAGGCTTTTCAGGAATTTACAGTGTCAAGTTCTGCTTTGTCCACAGAATATTTAGGGACTTCAAAGGTCTTTAAAGTTTTAGAGAAAAAGTATTTCATTTTTCAACTTAAAACATGATGTTCTAATTCAGTCCTTGATAGAATATTGTCATTCAAGAGAGGATAAATGGATGTTTGTAGAGAACCTGTCTTCTGCTTTTCAGTTACATTCAGTGCTATATATCCTTTGAATGATAGAGTATAAAATACAGTTATGCTGGTTGTATTGCAGTTCTGATACTACGTTGACCTTGAAATTTATTTGCACAGATTGATCAAAAGTGAATGTCAGAAAATCATGTGTCAGTCACAGCTAGAGGATGTCTTTTAAAGGTATTTTAAACCTTTTAGGTTGATGAGAACTTTACATTTGTCTCACAAGTTGACCTGTTACATGGATCTTTCTGATATCACGGTTGAATTGCTGCACTACGCTTGATTGTGTGCTGCCAAAAAAGTTCATCTTTCACCTGCAGCTAGAGGAGATTGCGGAGGAATGTTTGCAGGTGTGGAATGGAAGATTCTGCGTCTCTTCAGTTTTGCTTTATGAACTCAGTATCATGAGTTTAGTTTCTTTTGTTTTGGCATAATGTCTACCTTTAAAATCTTTTCTGCAAAAGCCTACTGTCCATGCACCAACTAGAGAGCACCCCATCTATTGCACAGGCAAAAAATCATGGATCCTTGCATGCTGCACCCTGCCCTGTTGCTCAACTAACTGCATCTAGGCTACTTATGGTGTCCAGTGGGGTACAAAACAATACTGTTTCATCAGCTAATACTTTTAGTTTTAAACCCTTGATATCTGAGGAATTTTCTTACTCTGAGGGACTCTACTGCATGAGTTTCAGGTGTCTGAGCAACCTTACTGTGAAGCACAGCATTCAGAGTTCTCGGTGACCAATGTCCTTTCTGTTGTTATTGGCTAATCATTTCCATGAGGAGTGTTCCAGAAATTTTTGGAAGGATAGTCTTTAATAATCTCACCTGAAAATGTACTGTGTGTTCTTGTTCCACTGAATGTAAAAATGCAAACTGAAACAGTCTTCCATGTAAAGCAAAATCTAAATATTGCCCTTATTTATTTCTGATTAATAGAACATAACCAGCTTGGGAAATTCTAACCTAATTAAGATTTTCTACAAATAAAGCATGCTATGGTTTCTGACAATCTAAATGGGCATAGCTCTGCTTTATTTTGGAACCGGTTATTTATATCAATAGGAAACCATTATATTAATTGACTTCAGTCATAATCAATTTACAGAAATCCAAAGAGTATTTCATTCAGTAAATTTAAAACTTGGAAAAAAAAAAAATCCTAGAGATTTATGGGCAAAAATCCCTCTCTGTTTTGAGACAAATCCTCTTATAGCTGGGCATGTACCAAAAGAAATAATCATTTACATATTTGACCATAGGTGTAAGTTTACAATGCAGTAATGGTGGAACAAGTATAATAACTAACATAAGATGTATAATGAGTATTTTTATGGTATTTTGTAGCACTGGGGAATATTTTCCTACTTAGATTTCTTGTACATATATTCTTCCATCTCAGTGTGCAAACCAGATTGAGACTATTTTTGTGTTAGATTGGGATAAACTTACTGGTTATTTGACACTTGCACCGGTCTTTGAACAACTTACATTTGACATACTTTTTTTTTTTTTTTTAAATTGTAAAAAAGAACTTTCCGTACCCCTAAGTTTAGATTCATGACGAAATCTATGAGACCTCCACTGATTCATTGGAGACTGAGTTTGACACTGGGGACTAAGTTCAGAAGTGTTATAAATCAATTTGTAAATCATATATATATAAACTGATATAACAAATATGCTAGGAAACATCTGTGGTGTAGAATTAATAGAAAAAACAATCAGCCAGTGTGTGTGAAATACAATTTGGGAATCAAGATGTGTTCATATATATATATTAATATATATAACATATCAAGATGTATTCATATATATATAATTCTTTTCCCCATCAATTAGGTATTTTGTAAATCCTGACTTTGATCTGCCTAGAGACAAGCCAAGTGATTTAAAACTAACTCATCAATTGCCAGGAGACAAATATTGGGGAGACTGTGTTTGAAACAGATCAGAGAAAGACCTTGTGCTAAATTTAGATGAGCTAAGGTTAAACCCTATTGATCAAACATTATGGTTTGATAGAGTGATTCTGAAAAGGTTTCATATAATTAGTATTATATAAGCTCTGTAGAAAGGACTGTTAGGAATGAAGGTATCAGAACTAATACTAACTTTGCAAATGCTATGCAGATCTTTGGTTTGCCTTTGCATGACTTTGCCCATCTCTGCAAAAGGGTTCTCTGATACTGAGAAGAATAATATGGTGCCCTTGTTAATTCTGAAACTGTTTTGGAAAAAAATACTTGTAAATAATCCTTGTCCATATTGCACCATCTCCGCATGGTGTTACAGAAAAAATTAATAATAACAAAACGTGTAAGATCAAATGCAGATATTAGAGGAAAAATTTGACATAAAAATAAAAGAATAATTGAGAAATTACAGTGTAAACATTTCTGTATGGTATTTCTGTTAATCTGTGCTATTTGAGGAATGTAAAACATGACTAACTACATCAGCAGGTGTGGTGTAGGTGTAGTGCAATTATACATTGACATTTTTGCTGAAGCCTATAAAGTACTGGCTACTGTTCTAGATGTAGACCTGATTAAAAATAATTGAAGGATCAGTTCTCTGTTGAAAAATAATTTTTGCCTGCAACTGGAAACCTTAGCAAGAACAGATTGATTCTGAAGACAGTTCAGGCAGAAATGTGGACTTCATTCTGTCAAGGAATATTGTACTAATTTTAAGACTTTTATGCTACTTTTTTTTTTTTGTTTTAATAACAAACATTTCTAAACTTCTTATCACTTGTGTTTTCTGTGTTTACTATTTGATGTTAAGTTTAACAACTGTGTGTAAGTAATACTGTGAATACTGTTAATTCGGTGACTTGCTAAGCCACTTTCCATCGTTTACCAACAGTCCTGGCTAACCATGGAGGTCGCAGTTGACTGGAAGTTAGTAAATGTACCATATACAAGAGAGGTTGTAATGAGGATCTGGGGAACTACAGGCCTGTCAGTCTGACGTCAGTGTTGGGGAATATTACAGAGCAGGTCATCCTGAGTGACATCATGTGCCATGTGTTGGAAACGCAGGAGATCAGGCCCTGCCAGCATCAGTTTATGAAAGGCGGGTTCTGCTTCATCACCCTGATCTTCTGTGACAAGGTGACCAACTTAGTGGATGAGGGCAACATCACAGGTAACAAATGACAGAATGAGAGGAAATGGCCTCTTGTTGCACCAGGGGAGGTTTAGGTTGATTACTAGGAAAAATTTTCACTGAAAGGGTGGTCAGGCATTAGAACAGGGTGTCAAGGGAAGTGTTGGAACCATCATCCCTGGAAAGCGTTTAAAAAACATGTTGGATGTTGTACTGGGGGACATGTCTTAGTGGTGAAGATGGCAGTGCTAGATTAACAATTGGACTTGATGATCTTAGGGACCTTACCAATCTCAATGATTTTATGATTGCATGAATTCAGTTAGACAAATTTAATGATTTTCCAGAAGCAAAACATCTTTGTCTCTTGCTGTATTTGAATTCATAGAATCACAGAATGGTTTGAGTTAAAAGGGTCCTTAAAAGATGATCTAGTTCTAACTCCTTTGCCATGGGTAGGGACACCATTCACTAGTCCAGGTTACTGAAACCACCATCCAACCTGGTCTTAAACACTTCCAAGGATGGAGCATCCACAACTTCTCTGGGTAACCTATGCCAGTGCCTCAACTCCTCACAGTAAAGAACCTTTTCCATCTCTAATCCTAATCTAATCCTACCCTCTTTCCGTTCAAAACCATTACACCTTGTACTATCACCATATGCCTTCGTAACAAGTCTGTCTCCAGCTTTCCTGTAGGCCTCTTTAGGTACTGGAAGGCTGCTCTAAAGTCTTCCTGAAGCCTCTTCTTCTGCAGGCTGGAGAACCCCAACTCTCTCAGCCTGTCTTCATAGGAGAGGTGCTCCAGTCCTCTGATCATCTTCATGGCCCTGCTCTGGACTTGCACTAACAGGTCCATGCCCTTCTTACTTAGGGGCCCTAGTGCTGTACACAGTACTCCAGGTGTGGTCTCACCTTTCTGAACCTCCTGGTCATGTTGCTTTTGATGAAGCTCAGGACATGGTTGGCTTCTTGGGCTGCAAACGCACATTGCTGGGTCATATTGAGCTTCTTGTCAACCAATACCCCCAAGTCCTTCTTCTCAGGTCTGGTCTTGATCCATTCTCTGCTCACCTGTACTTATGCTTGAGGTTGCCCCAATTCACATGCAGGACCTTACACCTGGCCTTGTTGAATTTGATGAGGTTCACATGGGTCCAACTCTCAAGTCTATCAAGGACTCTGTTGATGACCTGTGCATTGACCCCACCACACGGCTTGGTGTCATTGGCAAACTTGCTCAATTGTTTCTTGTATTCTGTGTTAACACAGATTCACATTACCAAGGCAGGTTTGAAAAATATGAAATAGTAATTCTTCAAAATACCCCCAAATCAAAAATGAGAACTTTTACTGCCAAATATTAATCTACCCCTATGTTCTGCAGCTCTTGACCTTATGTGCTATATCATAGAAATGTCTTTTAGATATGAATGAAAACATAACTTTAAGGAAATGATCACAGGATGTTAGCAGTGGTAATTATGCAGCGCATCTTATCATAGATCTGGATATAATCCATATAATAAAGTGGTCTTTAAAATACAGAACAATAAAAAAATGAATTATGCTAATGACGAATTCCCCATATCCACTTAATTTTCTGTGTTCTGTTACTAATCAACAGACAAATAACTCTGTAAGGTATGCTGCACCTAAATATCTTATTTCAAGAAACCTTTGACATGAGTAATTTTTTTCCTAAATTGCAAAAGTAAAAATTAACTCTTGACTAAGAAATAATGTTATTTCTCAGCAGATGTTTCAAAATTAGTTGAGAACTATAGCTGACCTTGTAATAAACAAAGGACATTTTGAACAAAAACTTTTATTTTTATTTTACATGAAATGAAAGAAATCACATAAAGGTGACAGCTGCAGAATCGACTTTATCAAAGGGCAGGAGAATAATGTGTTCAATAGCTCTCTTGATGAGACTGAGACCCTTTCTGACTTTTATGCACACAATACAGCCACTGTTAGGTGATGCAGACTCAGTTTAACAACTAACATGAATACTGGTGGTAGCATCATAGAGAACAAGATCACAAAAGCTGTCTAGATTGGTGATAGCTAGATTATTAGTTGTGTGATGCACTGTGCACTTATGGGGACTTACAGGTAACTGACATTAGAGCAAGGTTGGTCATGTGTAAACTATTTAGTGGTTATTTCTAAAGTAACATACTGTAGGAGACGAGTGATGGGATACTGTCACTCTGTGGGCTAGTACAGATTTTTAAGGTACACCAGTATAGTGCAAAAACATAGCTGAACAACCCTAGGTGGGGTTGTTTCCCTTTTCTTCCTTTGCTAGAGGGACCACTTTCTGGAAATTCTCTCACTGGAGTTTCAATTGACAGCTGTGGTGGTTGTGAATTCAAAGAGTAATTGACTTTACTCTGGGCAGTTTTGCATGCAGAAATAATCTTTTTATTAATAATGTTGGTGGTTACCTGAATGACAGCAGAGATGAGAATAGAGTACGTAATGCACAGTTGTATCTTCTGTTAAACACTAAGAAAATATATCTGAGAAAGAAGAACAGGAGAGATAATACAATGGAGAGGGAGGGTGGAACATGAAAGGGTCTGTATTACAGATGTCGTGTTTTGTTTGAGCTGCTTTTATATCTGTATGGTAGTTTTGCATTGCAACCCATACGTAGGTTCTGGTACAAGAGATGATTTGAACAGAACTGATATCTCTTTTGTAAGAACTCTTACTGTAAGTATATACTTAATAAGTGTGTGTGTATATATAAATGTTTTTACACTTCATAATATATATACTTAAATGAATATATATGATAAAAATAAAATGAAAGGAAAAGCAAAAGTATAGTTGTGGGTTGATATTGCTGTACAGTCTGAACAAAAACTGAACAAAGATATACAAATAGAACTGTACCTGTTAGACACAGGGTCTATAACTGAATTAAACAGCGAAAGGGACTGGATTGATTTAAGGTATGGATCAGGGGAAGACTATAAGTAGATTTAGCATAGCCAAATATTTGAAGACTAGTCATGTGAAGTGAGTGATTTCCTACTCTTTGGCCTAAGGGACAATGCAGTGTAGGCCTGTATTAGGTTATCAAACAGGACCAAAACACAAGTGCATGTGTGCTTGTTTTTCTAGTATCTTTGCTAACTCATTCTCTGGCATTTATTTTGCCTCTGCCAGGTAACAGCATCCCAGAAAACACTCAGCCATAGTCTGGGTTACTGCAAACCAGCGATTTTGGTGCAGTCTCAGGTGTGATCACTGTTTTACTGAAGAAGAAATTTAGGTGTATGGATAAAAGTTATATTGGATCATGTGGCCTCGGGACTAGATCATAGTCACTCAGATCTTGCTTTTTGTCACAATCCCTAACAGCTGCTAAATTTTGATATTTTCACAGCCTTGGAATGGATGAGGGAGTGGTACCTACACCCAAGACATAATTTTCTGAGAGTATATATGTAAAGGTTATAAATAGCGGCCCCCCATTTGCTATCTATGCCTTCCTTTGACCCTTGTCAGTCAATGAATACAGTCAACCACTAGGGAATTAATTTCCTTACTTGACTTATATTTATTGTGGCTCTACACTGCACACTCAAAACTGTTCTTCTAAAGGAAGTTTGAGCTTCTGAAAGGTAATTGAAAGGCAAAAGAAAAAAGTCTTTTTATAAATAAGGATGACCCTAAATCAAAATCCCAAATCCAACCACCTTTAAATTGTTTTGACTGATCACATGCATTCTTTTCAAAGCATGTTTTGTACAGAAGATATTTACTGACTTATCCTTGGAATGTAACTTTAGAGAAACACCCTAAACAAATATTGTAACACACTTGTTTACATTATCACACTATTTCAAAAAGCATTTTGTCTAGTAATTAATGACTATATTTAAAAATTTTAAAAAAGTAATTAGAACATTCTCTTCCTCAGTAGTCATTTCTCCTGCCTGTGTTCTCTTGGCTTATAGTAAGCACTTACTGTTTTAAAAACTGACAGTTCAAATCTAGCACAAACCCAAGCGGCACTAACAAGCAAATTGTTTCCATTTGTGAAACCTATTGTAGTAATTGCTACTGACTCCAGAGACATTCCCTAGGCAAGTGCAGTAATGATAATTTGGTAACTTTCTTTTAAGTAGACTTCGTTTTTAACATCTAGCAGATATATCTTCCTTCAGGGCTGAGGAGAGGTTTATGGACTACAGTAATAGCTTCTCACTTTAAATTTTTCAAAAGTGGTTGCTTTAGTAGTGAGCAAACAGCCTTATGTTTTCCAAATGTTATTTCTTAATCACTGGCAACTATCTTTTTCAACCCTGATCCTTTATGAGGCTCCCAAAAACACGTGTGACAAAACCCTGGTCAAAATTTCCAGACCATTAATTAAGTTTCATATTAGAAAATCATAGAATCATAGATTCATTTAAGTTGGGAAAGTCCTTTAAGATCATCAAATCCAACTGTTAACTCAGCACTGCCAAGACCACCAGTAAATGATGTTGCTAAGCACCACATCCACACATCCTTTAAATACCCCCAGGTATAGTGAGTCAATCACTTCTTGGGCTTGACAATAGTTTTCCTGAAGAAATTCTTCCTGATGTCTAACCTGAATCTCCCCTGGCCCAGCTTGAGGCCATTTCTTCTTGTCCTGTCACTGGTGGCCTGGGAGAAGAGGCCAAAGCCCAGCCCACCTCACTACAACCTCCTTTCAGGTTGAAAAGAGTGATAAGGTCTCCCCTGAGCCTCATTTGCTTCAGGCTAAACAACTCCCTCAGCAGCTTCTCATACAACTTACTCTCTAGACTGTTCACCAGCTTTGTTGCACTTTTCTGGACTCAATCCAGCATCTCAAAGTCCTTCTTTTTGTGAGTGGCTCAAAGCTGAAAACAGGATTTGAGGTGTGACATAAGAAGTGTCGAGTACAGGGGGAAAGTCACTGCCTGGTCCTGGTGGCCACATTATTGCCTATACAAGCCAGGATGCCATTGGCCTTCTTGGCCACCTGGGCACACTACTGGCTTATGTTCAGCTGGTTGATGACAACACCCCCAAAAGGGACAGCTCTGTTTCTCTCAGGAGTACTGTGCTGGATCATATCCCCGTTGTTGATGACAAGAACCTGTTACTTTATTATTCACTGTGTAGACTGGCACATCAGAAAGAGCTTTTTGGGGAACAAGACCAAGTTTTAAACTGCAATGTAGAGCAAAAGAGTCTCTGCATTGAATAGTTTATAAAATAATATTAGGACCAGCAGTCAATTAATTGGTTTTGATTTAAGAACTCAACCACAGAGAGTTAACAGATTGGACTTCTTTAGGATCCTAGTTTAAGTTAGTGGTGAAAAAAAAATTGTTGAATTGGCAAAAGATTTTAGTATAATCAGAGAATCACAGAATATGCTGAGTTGGAAGGGACCAACAACAATCATTAAGTCCAGCTCCTGGCCCTGCACAGGACCATCCCCAAGAATCACAACATGTGCCTGAGAATATCATCCTTGAAGTCTGTCAGGCTTGGTGCTGTGACCACTTCCCTGGGGAGCCTGTTCCATTGACCAATCACCCTCTGGATGAAGAACCTCTTTCTAATATCCAACTTAAATCTCCCCTGACACAACTTCAGGCCATTCCCTCAGGTGGTGTCACGGGTCACCACAGAGAAGAGATCAGTGCCTGCCCCTCCTCTTCCCTCCATGAGGAAGTTGTAGCCTGCAATGAGGTCTCCCTTCAGTCTCCTCTTCTCCAGGTTAAGCAGATCAAGTGACCTCATCTGTATGTGTTTGTAAAGAAAATGTGAATTTGAAATCGGGCTTTTAATTTATACCTAAAACATTTCCAAAGTAGAAAAAAAAAAATAAAAAATCTAATTACACAGGACTGGAACACTATGACCCATGAGGGTCCCTTCTAACTCAAGATATTCTATGATTCAGTGATGATGATATGCTCCTATACTTTTTGGAAATCTGACTCAGGCTCATTTTTCCTTTCCATAGGAGTCTTCATTGACACAGAAGATGGTATGCTTATGGCAGTCATTTACACATCCTTGCTGCAGTGCCCATTGATTACTTAAAATCAGTTACAAGTATATGTGCCAAACCTGTCTTGTGAGGACTAAGCTTTGAGTTCTATTTTCCTATACCCATGTGTTAACATAGCAAATAAGAAATATTTCTGTAAATAGTGTAAATCAAGACAAAGATGTCAGCTGAGGAAAAATGAAAACACTAACATAAAATCTAGTCTAAAGTGTGATCTGTTTGTTTTATCAAAGCTATTATAGTATGAATTTTGACACTGATTTATAAGAACCAAACCAGCTGACAGTCTACAATACAAGACTTATTAGAGAGAAATCTAAAAAAAAACCCCAAACCCCAAATCCAAACAAAAAAGACAAGAGTAGGTGGCTCACAAGTGAGAAAATTATTTAATAGACCAAAGTAATTGCTAAATGCCGTTTACTGGTTTCCTCTTTTTCATGATACATATAAAGCAGAAACCACTTCCCAGTCTATTGTGTTTACTTGTGTTCTGTACTTATATAAATAAACCCTATGAGTTCTTAGTTCAGTAGATATTCTGCAAGAATATTTTCAGCATCCCAGTGTTTTCTGCTGGCAAAACTGATTACTTTTTGAAATTGGAGCAAGTCTAGCAGGATGCGTACCTCCTGCAGTCCTTATGTAAAACAAATACTGGAAAAATAATCTTTTCAAGGAAAGTGCATAGAAATTGGCATTTCATATCTTCATGTTTGAATTCCAGTATTTCTTCCTTTGTTTTGTCTTCATTACATTCTTTTTAGTTAAGTACATCAAGGGCATAGAAACTGGAATTGCAGTTGAAGAAGTTGTTAATTCCAAGAAAATGATGCATTTCTCAACAAAGTTTGTTTTTCCTGTTAATTTTTTCTTAGAGGTAATTGAAGGCAACATTTGAACTTTTTATTCACATAATGTCCAGCATTTTCAAAACAATTTAAAAATACTTGGACACCAATTATTAAAAATTCTAATTCTAGAGAGGACCTTTATTAAAACTGTCTCAATGTTCAGTTTTTTAACTATAGTAAAAGAGATGTAATACAGAATTTTTGAAACAGATCACAGAGAAATTTATACTATTCACAATGACTCCAGTTCCTTCCTGGTAACTGGTGTAATATCTATGGAAGAGTATCAGAGAACAACTCAATTTTCTACTTTCCTTCTTGTACTTCAGTACCTCTGAGAATTGTCCAATTGCTCTTCCTGTTGAATGGAAATCCTGAAATAGAATGTTTGTGTTGCAGTCAAAATAATTATTGGTAAAAACAGCAGTCTAACATTCCAGAAAATGTTAGATATAATAATATAAAAGTTGCTGATATATGTTTGACTGGAAGAAAAATTCTGGCTGACTTAAAACTGAATTCCAGAAATAAAATGGTTCTACTTTGTGAATGATCTTTGGGTCTAAATCACTGTTCTATGACTGCATGATGTGAGGGTATGTTTTCAACTTATTTCTTCAAGTTTCCACCATTTTTTTTTTTTTTTTTTTTTTTTTTTTTTTTGTCTGTGTGTGTGTGTGTGTGCATATGAGTCTACCCAAATGAAACTAGTATATCTTATGACTGGTTACCTTCAGTAAGTAGCACAAATTTATGAAGGGGAAACCAGCCTGATAGCCTGACGCCCTTCTGTGATGAGATGCCTGATGTGGCAAATGAGGGGAAAGCAGTAGACCTTTATCTTGACGTTAAGTGAGTGAACCTTTTGACACTTGACTCCAGTTACAAACTGACGAAATATGGGCTGAAAATATGGACAGTGTGTGGACTAAAAACTCTTTGAGCTGCCAGGCTTAGAGGCTTGGAAACATCTGGAAACAAGTACTCCAGCGGATGATACTTGAGGCAGTATTGTTTGACATCTACATTAATGACTCCAGATGTTTAAACTATCAATACAGTCAATGCAAAATTTGTTTGTAGAGCTCAGGGGCTCTACAATCACTGTACCTGCTGGCTAGTAACGTCTCTCCACTCCTTAGGCTTAGCTGAGTGTTTATCTACATGTTCATTACTTACAATGGGAGCTATAGCAGCAAGCCCGCCTGCACATAAAGGGTTAACTCTGCAAATCTTAATCTTGAGCTGAATCACATCCATAGAGGTATTATCTCAGAAGCTATAACTTTATTTTAACAAATATCAGGATTCAATTGATTTATTTTAACTAAAGTAAAAGGGTTGCAATGCAGAGTTTTTGAAACATTGTAGAGAAATTTATGCTACTCACAGTGATTCCAGTTACTTTCTGGTAACTGTGTAGTTTTGTGGTATAAGGTATTTATTATATTATATATAAAACATATTTAACATGTGCTGCATGCATTTTTACATTATATATTTATTATATATATATTAAATTTATGTTTAATATATTACAGATTATATTTATATTATTTATTTGATATATTTATAGTTATTACATATAATATAGATATATATTATGTTATTGTGATCCCTTCTTCTTGAGACTGGATTATCAAAAACCTATTTGCTTTATATTTAGCAGTTGTATAATGACAGAATTTTACATTGATATTCGTTAATGTTCATGGTTGTGAGCATTAGCTGTGTTTCTTTCAATGTTTTGCATACAGAACTGGGGTTTCTTCAGGAGTGTTTTGCAACTGTAGATTTATCTAAACTATGTGAAGACTCATTTTGATGGCAGCAATTCATGAGTTGCTTTTTTGCCTTACTTGTCATTCCTCTGTGTAGTCCTTTTCCTTTCCTTCTTACTCTCAGTGAATTCTGATCTGCGAATAACATTCCCAACCTCACCCCCGGCCCGCCGTCCCCACCCCCCCCCCCATTTAATTTCCTAGTCTGGAAAATTACTTGTTTATACCTTCCTCTTCACCATAGCTTTATTACGTCTTCTGTATTGGTGTTAGAGCATGAACACCTTTAGCACATCTAGTCCCTGTGTATCATCATGTTACATTTTTACTTTGTTTCTTTGCTCTGTCTCAGTATGCACCCTTATAGTATTCACTGTAACTTCAAATGTTACACGTATCAGAATCATCCGCATTCTCTGAGCACTATTCTGGATTTCCTTTAATTCATCTACAGTGCATTTCATTTGGCATCTGTGCTCAGGAAGACTACCATATGCTATCTGTGATATTTTTTTCCCTGATGCGTGTTGCATGAAAAGTTATTTAGCACAAGCCTCTAAAAAACTAGGAAAAAAAAAAAAAGAGCTCAAAACTGTCGGCTTAAAATCTGTTGTTCATTTGGACTTGCATAATGTGGGTGGCACTTGGGGGTTATTTTGTTACTGCCTATAAAAAGATGTGTCTTTTACAAATGAGAACACTGCTTAATGACAACACATTGAAAGATTCAAGTAAAGTACTTTTATTTTTATCATGAAATATCTACATATGAACAGCAGTTCATGCTACCTTGCTAGGCTGACCTTAGTCAGTTTGTCTCAGAGTTGGACTGCAATTCCTTGCCCCTCCCTAGGTATCTGTGTTGGTAAAAGATGTGTGTATAAATAGGTTTAGAGTGGAAAATTCTTATAGTTACTTTTTAAGTAGTGAAGACTCATCTTTGCTGTAGAGCTGTGAAAGACTGGAATAATGATGGAATAATTTTGCTTTCAGAACCTGCAGCCTTTCACAATCAATGAGGGTTTGTCAAATATCCTGAAAGGGGCAATGCCAACCCTGGAGTAAAGCCTGTTTTTCCTCTCCCTAGCTTTTCCCCTGAACATACTTTATTGGTGAAAGTATTCAGTCAGTGCTAGCACAGGCTGAGTAGGAATTCTTTCAAGAGTCTTATGTTTTTCTTTCCTGTACCTTGGGCAGGTCAGAAAGCATCTGAAGACTACTAGTGGCCTTTGTTTCAAAATCACCTTTGGAACTCTACCTTATGAAGTCATTGCAGACAGTAAAACATGGTCAAGTTTTTATTTTTTAAAATTTATTTATTTATTTATTTATTTGAAGATGATCTCTACAGTTAGTAGAAATAAAGAATGATTTACTTATGCTGGGCAAAATTCTGGTGATGAAGCCAAACAGGAGTAAACCCCTGATGAGCAACAAAGGTACAAGGAAACACAAACACAGAAAATTATTATCTTTTAAAAAAAGGTGGAAATCACTTCCCACAAACCTACAGTAGATATCAATCTGTTAAATGTTTAGAAGTTTTTTGGTGTCTTTTATAAAATGTAAATAAAGTTTGGAGCATTCCTTCTTAGCTTTTTTTTTTTTTTTTCTGTCTGTGTTGAGCTCATAAGGTCTGGAGGTCATATTACCAGTGTGTTTTTAAGCTACACACAATTACCCTCAACCCTGTAAAGCATTGCACAGCAGGAGAGTATTTATGACCTGTCACAATGAAAGCCACTGTCTTATGCAGCCCTACAGGAGTCCAAGTATAATGCAGTGGTTATGAAGAATAAGAAGGTACAATGTAGGGATAACATATTTAAACATCACAGTACTACGTCTTTGAACATAACTTTTTCCAGTCTGTATTTTCCACTCAGAAGTTAAGCTGCATGTGTTCTCGGCAGGTTGCTGAAATAGAAATCTTATTTATCTACTACACATTATTTTTCTTAGCAAAATTATCATCTTACATCCCATTATGTGGAGGGATTATTAACCTTAAGTACTGAGATCCAAGGGCACTTCACAAGGTATTGCTCACTTTGTCCTCATGGCATTCAACGATTTGTGGGGTTTTTTTTGTTTGTTTGTTTGTTTTGTTTTGTTTTTATTATTCCTTTTCAAGGACAACCTATCACATAGTCTTGCATTAACTTCAAATTTTTCATGCAACAAAAGTTGTTCAGGTTATAGATATAATTGAATTGATATATATTCACATCATGTGAAAATAAGAAAGCCATTAAAGTGATGCAGCATACCAGAAAAAGATATTTTGCTCAAAAAGATAGCCCTTCCAAAATGAGGCAAACAAATGTTGGTGACAAACGTAGAATTTTAGAATAATTTAATGACTTGCTAAAAACACTTTATCAAACAATATGAATTCCATTCCTTCACTAAAAAATGAGAAGGGGAATAAAATAAAAATGATGAATTATAAAAATGAAGAAGAATATGGTGAAGTTGTTCTCAATTGCTTTTCCCTCTCTTGGATTTTATCCTGCTGATGTCGTTCTGTTAACAATCTTACAGATTTTCAGAAATGATTTCTTGGTTCTACATTTTGTGTACTTTACACAATGAAACACTTGTCATGAAGCTCTTATTTCCTATTCTTTTTTTCCCTCTAGGAATTTAATGGACATCCATAATTTGAAAATCTGTTATTTTAAAATTGTAACCCCTAAATTGTGATACACTGCTAAAGTGTCAGAATGTGCATGTTTTGATACTATAGAAACTTGTTTTTGTGACCATTTCTTTATCCCTCTGTTGAAAATCCATCATGTCCATGATTGCTATCATGACTTTAGCATCAGAATGCTTCACATAGCGACAGTTTATCAAAGCTGTTAATGTTTTACAACCAATCAAGTAAATATCCCATAATGCTAAACACTGCCTTTAATTTACAAGGAGATAGAATATCTGTTAATGATTTTGTCTCAGCAGAATAACAACTTTGGATCTATATAAACTGTTACTTGATTAATTATGTAATAGGGCAGCTGATCACAGACATTTTCCACCTTTTTCCCTTAGTATTTGTATTTCTTCTCCAAAATTACTAATAGTCTCTCAGTGGTTGTGTGTGATGAAGTCAGCAAAACAAACCTTATCGGGGTGTTAAATACTGGGGAAAATAAATGCAATTTGTTTAGCACAGTATATAAAAGAAAGATGACAAAGACATTTTTAAAATTAAATTTTTTATCACTTTGGTGACTTGGGAGAGGTACTATTTGTCCTTTAAAATGAAATTACACTATTTGTGTTAATACTGAATGACACTGATCCTCTCCTCTTATCACTACCTGGTTAATAACCTTTTCTCATATTTTTCTTAAATGTATCTGACTTAATTTAACAATGTAGGATTCAGTGATTTTTTTTTTCCCCAACATAGGTATTATGCTTAAAACTGTGTTACATTCTCAGTGACAAAACTCAGCATTCTGTTACTGCAATTCTGATTAAGAAACTTTTTGTAATTCACTGGTCCACCATAAGCAGCATTATTCTGTGACTCTTTGGGGCAATGTGTGTTTTGTGCTGATTGGAGAGGTTGGCAAAACTATGGATGAAGACAACACAAACTCTGGTGCTGATGTGCAGCACTGCACAAAGCTGCATCCCATCCTGTGGAGAGGCCCCCCCCACCTTCTCTGTCTATAGATCTCACCTCTTCTAGGACAAGCACAAGTCCTCACCACATACTCTTGGCGTCTGCTCAGAGATGCCTAGTGGTCCTGGCTGTTCCTAAAGCTTTAGGTGAAGTGGTGGTTCCCTGGATGCCTGATCAAGATGTGCCTCACAAGAAATGCAGCCTGCTGCATTGAAAACCTAGACAAATTTCAGGCAAAAGTAAGTCAGAAAAGGAGTAAATTGTGAGAAGGTATTTTTCTTAAAACCTTTTCCTGGTTGACAACACCTGCTTTCAAATATTTCAATCAACTATCTGCTTTCTGCTCAGTTGATTACAGCCTGCTGCTGATAATGCCAAGGTTGTGGGTTTGACCCATGTGTGGGCCATTCACTTAAGAGCTGGACTCGATGATCCTTGTGGGTCCCTTCCAACTAGAATGTTCTGTGAAGTGTGATTCTATGGCTTTGTAAGTCTGGTAGACATATAATACCCATATAATGCTGACTACCCATCACTGTGATTATGATATCCTTTAGTACATTCTGAATGAATGCCAATGGAACACAGAATATCTCAATATGAAGATTCAGATGACTGCAGGTAATCTGACCTTAAAAAACTGATACAAAACCCATCTATAACCTGCTTTATTATCAAAATGCTTTACAAAAATAAGACAGCATTTTTCCTCCTTGAATTCACTTTTTTTCCTTTTAATAACTTCCTTTCAGTTCAAACATTTCCTTTTATATTTTTAAATCAAATGATAATGAATCCTCCAAATCCCTATGTGCTCATATAACCCTCTTTGTAGCACCATGGAACATGTATGTATTTCTGCAATACATTTGCTTTTGAAAGTTACAGTGTTGCTAAAATACTGTAATAAACATTTTGAAAGTTTTTTTTAATTATGATATTCTTTCTGATGGATTGTATTATGGATAGATAATACTGATATGAAAACTAAAGCTCTCAAATCAAATTTTTTGTAGCACAGATTTGTACATGCTCTTTAAAATTTTATTTCCTGCAATGGATACCAAAGCTTTAAATATTAATGTGATTTTAATATTACATAGAGAAAGACAGAAGGTTAAGACCTTCTTATATATAACACCTTTCTTAGTATAATTCCTGTGAAGTAAGAAATGGTTATGTATTATCAAGACTTGATTTAGCTAGTGGAACATCAATGAAAAATAACAAATCTAAATGCAATGACATGAAGAATACTGAGTTACTCTTTCATTATTCTCTCCAATCTCATAACTTCAGTGACATACAAGGCATGAAATGCATTGTCAAAAATATGCAGTTCAGAATATAGTGTCATTAAATATTTTATCCAACTAGCAACAGTGCTGAAAAAAGACTTGAACATTAAACTGAACCCTGCTCTTAAAAAAAGACAATGTACTGTGCTTTCCAGCTCTTTCTACAGATAAAAGTTTTCTGTCAGCAAATTCTTTTTAAGTAAAGTGAAACAAGTCTCTCTCTTTTTCCCTTTTTTCTTTTTTTTTTTTTTTAAGGAAATTCTGAGTTACAAAATGTGATAGGTATCAATGCAAGAGAGAGATTACATACCATCACTAGTAGTTCAAGATTTCCTTATTTCCTCAGCTCTTAATGAATTAAAACTTCTATTCTATAACAATTCATTACTAAGTATGTCTTCTGCCTTTTTTTGTCTTATTTTGCCGATGGTGGGGCATTTAATGAAGATTTTTGTTGTCTCTAACTAACAGCCCAGTATTTTCTCTCTTACTCTGTTCTATGGTGCTTACATTTGTGTGCATTATGACCACCAGCACATACTAGAAGATTGTCCAGAAGCCTTTTAAAGTCTACATTGCATCCAGTACAGGCAGAGGACAAGAGAATATTCTACTTTTGTACAAGCAAATAACCAGATCTCTAGAAATCTGTAGTCAAGATTTTGGTAGGTTGTGTGCAAAAGGGATTTTTAAGAAGGGAGTTAAGCGATAGTACTGTGATGACATTATATACCTTTAAGGAGAACTTTCCCCAAGTGTGAAAGATAGTGTGAGAAGAAGGATTTTGTCTGAAAATCTGTCATGAGTCATGAAGGAGATTATGTAGAATGTCCAACCTTGGCTCCTCTGCCTAGTCAAGCTTAAATTAATATGAATGTGAATTTATATAACTTGGTTTAACCCAATAATGTGAACTCATATAATCTTTTAATTTGTGTATGGAAAAGAGTTCCTAACTTGCTTAACTACTCATATAAACTGAAGTGTAGCCAGTTAGTCCTTGGGCATAGAAAAATACAGAAACTTTATTCAGTTAGCTAGCTGGTCTAAAGTATGTGTATGTGTATACAGGACAGATAAAAGTTCCAAGCATGCTTGGTCTGGGGAGTCTTGCCTGACCAGCTGAGGGTGCCTTCAAAAGGAAGTCTACAGAAAGAACTGCTAGCACCCCTCAAACGCTGTCATACTGTGTGAAAGCTCTCTGTTTGAGCTGTACTCTGTTCCAAGGATCCAAACACATTGCTGCAGTTGTTCATGTAATAAAACTACAACATGGTGGATTGGTGGAACATGGAGTGAGACGTTTTCTCTTGCACTAACTAGACGTTATCTTTTTATAGCTCTTTAAATATAGGCTTTCATCTCTGTTTACAAGGACATGTAGTGATAGAACAAGGGGGGTTAGTTTTAAACTGAAAGAGAGTAGATTGGATATTAGGAGGAAATTCTTTACTGTGAGGTGTTTAGTCACTCGAGCAGGTTGCCCAGAGAAGTTGTGGCTGCCTCATCCCCGCAAGTGTTCAAGACCAGGTTGGATGGGACCTTGAGTAACCTGGTCTAGTAGAAAGTGTCCCTGCCTATGGCAGGGGCGTTTGGGACTAGATGATCTTTAAGGTCCCTGCCAACTCAAACAATTCTGTGATTGTATGATTTCAAAGCTACAATTTCTTTCACTTTTCTCATTTATTGAATTTTTGCTCTCCAATCAGCCAGCTGTGATGCAAACTTTAGTGAGTTTGAATAAGTGCACATTATAGACTATGAGCAGGTTGATTATAGTGTTGGGTTTTTTGGTGTAGGATACAGCTGACCAAAGTTTTGTAAAACTAAGGGTGACTTTGTTAACAGCTTGCTTTGATGGCAGATATACTTTGTATTAGGCAATTATTCTCTAGCTGGTATATTATTCTATCTGCATTACTCTATTAAGAAACCATATGTGGCTACTTCTGGGCTCAGGAGCTCTTGATTAGTACTTGACTCAGTAAGCGAAAGACTGTTTGAAGACTTGGGGTTGAACTTTATTTTAAAATTATTGTAAGCCTTTTTTGTCTGTACAACCTTTTTGCCAGGTCAGAAGTGTGCAAAGGAGATTATAGGCAGTGGATATTTATATTGTTTATGGGGGGATGAAAGCTAGTTTTAATCAAATATCACTCCAGCCTCTGTGTGTGAATCTATTGCCTACACAGACACATTAGGTGCATGGGTCAAGGATTTCATTTCACTGCATCAGAAGCATTGAATTCCTACCTTGTCATTGCAATTTTTCACATGTTTTAAAGTTTATCTGTTTTCAAAATCCAAGTAAATTCATGTCTTCAACCAATTGCCACAAGTTGCAAAAGACATCAATAAACCTCAGCTGAGATTCACACCTAATGAAAATGTAAAAGGTAAAAGTTAATAGTCACAGCCATTTAAATAGGTCCTTTACGCAAGGGCTTTACATGTTTTGGAACAAGCTGAGACAATGACATGAAATTGCTTTTATCTCCTTAGTGGTCTATCTTGTTTTTAGGTCACTGGGGAATTTTCCAGGAAAAAGTATTCTGGAGGAGAGTACGACTTCAGTTGCACTTTTGAACACCTCCTAAGTTTTACTAGCTAGTGAGCTGTTAACAAATTCCTACATTTTAGACAATGAACTAAATTAACTATTGCAGAAGTGCACACAGAACACCCAAGTACCACTGTATTTTGTATGATTAGAAGTGTGAAAATGAGTGTACTTGTCTATAAGGACATATTAACAATTTTCACAATTTTTTTTCACTTTATGTTTGTGCCTATTCTGTATTTGGCTTCTGCAACACCTCCTGAAGTTTGTTTTTTTTTACCACCCAGGAGA
Source organism: Margarornis squamiger (assembly GCA_035222235.1). Taxonomy (NCBI): domain Eukaryota; kingdom Metazoa; phylum Chordata; class Aves; order Passeriformes; family Furnariidae; genus Margarornis; species Margarornis squamiger. The sequence continues at coordinate 31,753,095 of JAWWTY010000037.1, read as the reverse complement.
TACATAAAAGTAAATCTGAAAGCTTCTTATATACAGATGTTCAAATGGACTTTCTTGAAGTAACTTTTTCTGAGAATGTCTATGCTCACATGACTGCATACAGTGTTGTCTTTAACTACTTAGTTGGTTTTTTTACTATATGATGTCAAAGCTGTTCCAAAGATGGGTTTCCTATATACTAGCAAATAGTCTGTGCTGTATTACTGTATCAAGTCTGCTCCTCCTACCGTATCTAAGGATATATGCCCTTAGAAAATTAGAGTTGCACTTAACCATTAGGCAATTGGGCGGGGGGGGGGGGTATGATGTCAGGTAGGTAACTATTACATTGTGTTTTGATAACAAGCATAGCTTGGACAGAAAACTACAAAGTAGGGGAAGCGCTTCTGAAGCAGCCCAAGTGTGGCTCCTATTTCAGAATAAAGTAATGTACATGTTGACTTGAGTATGGTAAACTACTGGAATGCATTTGCTGATATAATTATGTTGTGCTAAGACTAAAGGGCTCTTCTAGCAGGAGAGCAGTAAAGCCTTATTTTCCTCCTTGACCACACTAGAGAATACAGGGCTTTCTGATGCCCTGTGTATGCTACATTTTTATCCTGGAAATTATTTTAACATTGTTGGAACAGAAACTATGGACAAGTGAACCAGAGAATGGTCACAGTTAATGAAGAGCAGTAATAATTTAATAGAATTACTAAATGAGAAAATAAAAACCAAACAACACACCCCCCCCTCCCCCCCCAACCAAACCAAACAGAAGTCAGTATGTTTGCAGGAAAAAGGTTCTGTAAGGTTTAAACAGAGCAGGTTTAAGCTGATGCCAAGAACATTTCAAAAAATGTTATCTGGGAATTTTATTCCATCCTGTATATGCAAATTTTTAGCAGAACATCTAGCCAATGGCAGTATGAACATTTGGTAACAGCTACAAAAACAGTGTTGTTCATAATGCACTTTGCCTTCTATTTACAGTATTTTATCAAGGGAAACATCACTCTTAGCATTAGCCCCCCCCTTCCAAAAAAAAAAAAAAAGAGCTAACTAAATAATATTTTTTGTTTTGTTGATATTCACAAAGCTAAAAAAAAAAAGCCAAAAACTAATAAAAAAGAGAAAAAAAAAACAATTATTTTTGCAACAGATCTTTATTACTAATACATTTACAGCAGTGATTAAATGTAATACAGTGCTCAGGGAATTTGGGTATATGGGTGTTAGCAGAGAGAAAGTAGTTACCCTTTTACCCTTACACTATTCTGCTCAATAAACTGAAATTAGAGTTGTAGGAGGATAACAGGATTATTGTAGAGTCATCATTTCCTGCAGCATTTATCCTCTAAATCTGACCTTTGCAGGAGTTCATTATGCCAAAATTGATAGATCATGCTCATGGGAAAAAGTCATCTGAAATACCCAAGATCTGCTGAGCTAACTAAATATACAACTCAAGACAGTGAATGTATAAATTTGAAATGGTTTTGTGTGTGTGTGCAGATATGTATATGCATGCCTATAGATGTTACAAGACCTGTCCCAGTTACTTTCTTTTAATTACCATTTGTGAATATGAATACTGATTTAGTTATGAGGGGTACCAACACAGTGCTTTAAAAAGATAGCAGGAAATGACAAATATGACAACCTAACTCTTCAAAATAATGAAAGAAAAATATATTTTTCCTTTGGTTTTTTTTTTTTTTGTCTCTGTTCCTGGTCTAAATAATTGATGGGATTAATGAATCAGAAACTAAAGAAGACTGATGTGATACTTTCATGTGGATGGAAATACTGTAGAAAAACAATGCTCTTAGTTCAATCAGTCCTACAAAGGGATCTGCTTCTAGGTCTTCAAGGAGTGCCAAGCCTGATCTCAGCTTGAGATTCGCTTCTGAGTTACAAAATATCCATGAAGAAAGTGCCTTCCAGCAGTTGTAATACAAAAATACTTAAAACCCAGTTATCTGCATGACTCACTGCATCAAAGTTGGCTCCAAGACATCTCAGCTCTCTGCAGAAATAATGACTACGTCTATCATCTGGATTTCATCTTCCATAAGCAAGCATATCTCTGTCCAATTTATTGTAACTGAGCTATACTATTGACTTTAATGATTAAATATTTTAATGTCCTAGTTCCTTTGCGATATCTAACAGTCTATCTGGATACCAACTTTTAGAGAGTTCAGTGACTTCTTTAATAGACTAATTCTCTATTGAGATCCTTAATAACTACTTTTCAATACAGTGTCTTGTCATTCCCTATCTTTCATTTCTAAGGTTGAAATGACAATGTTAAGCTGTTGCACAATCCATCAATTTATGCTGAAGGGTTGAGCGAACATTGTCAACAAAACAAAGAACTTCAAATGTAAAAGAGTTTACAAGTTCCATGATCAAAATGCATGTTACTGTCTCTCTGTTACCCTCCATTTCAAGTTAAGGACAAACTCAATGGTGGTCCTGTAAAATGGCAGCACTGCAAACACCCTTAATGCACTGAAGTGTTGTGGATGCCTTGGAATTGAGGCAGCAAACAACCATTCACATTTATGAATGTTTTGGAAAGAGTTTGGTTTTGTTCTCTAGTGTCACAAGAAAAGAGAATATGACCAGTAAACTGAAGTGGTAGTGTGCTGATTAGAGCTTCTTAAGCAGAGAAGAGAGATGAGAAACACTCAATGTTCTCCTGCCTATTGTTATTTGAGGTATTCAGCTGTTAGTTCTATGACAGGTTTGCTTTCAACCTTTTTATTTTAATGTTTGCTGGTGACCTATAAAATTAATTAATGCTCTTTCATTGTGAAAACTATTATCTTTTCACTTTTTTTGTTGATGAGTAACTTTTTTAAACCCACAATATACTGATTCATTGTGTACTAAACACAGTATAGCTCGCAACTCTTCAAAGACATTTTATGCATTATACTACAAACAAAGGATCCTGTGTTCATTCCTGGAGACTGGGTAGTTCAGATTCTTATTTGCCTGGATCAGGGTACCTCATGAAAATGAATTTGTGAAACTAATATCTCTGATGGTTTCATTCTTGTGTTAAAATTAAAAGTCTTGCAAATTTCCCATATTAATATTAGCCGGGCTAAGACTGATTCTGATAAACATCTTTGCAGACTTGGTTATAAAATGTAGATTAAATCTCTTACAGCAAACTCTAAAGGTCTTTATGCTGGGACTTCTACTAAGACTTTTTTAATTTCAGGGTTTTTTTCTTTCTTATTCTGTAATAAAATATATGAGTAACATTGATTTTGATTAAAATTATAGATGGTTTTAAATCTAAGATGGCTGAAGATTACAAAATAGCTGAGGGTAATGAATATTAATTCTTATTGGAGATAATAGGACTGTATCTTGGAGCTATATTGTACTTCAGTATTTGGTACCTCCTCAGTCATCAAGTATTTCTGATGGGGGTATTAGTCTAGAAGGAAGACTGATTGTAAAGAATGATTGATTAATTCTTACAGAATTGCCTTATGCAGTTCAAGATTTTTCCTGTGTGTTTTTTTTTTTTTTCCCTTTGTCACCTGAAAATCTAGATATATGTATTATTTTCAAATGAACATAGAGTAGTTTAACAAAATTATAAAACAATATGAGCAAGTGTGTTTTAGACACACATTTAGTTTCCCATATAGGCATCATAAAGGAAAAACTATTGTGACTTGAGGAATTGTTTCTTCATTACACCCAAAAAACAATTGTACTAATTCCTCATATGTTGTGACATTTTGAAGTACTACCAGCCAAAAGTAATACTCTGTGAGAGCGGTATTGTGTACTTGATACTAGGATCTTCATTTTCTTGTAGAGACCAGTATTGCACTAGGTGAACTATGAGCTAACCTATGCATCAATGTCAGTACAGGTCAGTAAAAAACTGTCAAAGCTATGGAAACAAAAAACACATTTATAGAAAGTTATCTGATATTTCAATAGTCTCTTATATTCCCACCTTGATAAAAGTCCATACTGACTTTCTTCTCCTGTTGTTAGTAAGCAAAACCCTTTCTCATGTGCAGTGTTTTAGCCAGAGTGGCACGGATGGCTGATAACATATCCTGGGCTATATTAGCAAGAATGCAGCCAAGAATGAGGAATTAAGTACTTCAAGTTTACTACTCCACAATATCAAAAGCTGGCACTGACAATAGAGAATATTCCTGAATTTTATCAAGTTTAATGCAGTGAAAGAGGTATAGGGAACATATATTTTAAGGATATAAATCATCATACTTATAATGGAGAAAATCCCCAAGATATTGACTGGGAAGATATAAATATGTATATGTATAAGTACAGCATCTGTGATTTACATAGACAATTCAAATTCAGCAAAGCAAAGTATTAATGTCTGACTTCTTTATTGATTGGTAGCTGTTAATCTTTCTATGACTTCTGTAATTATTTATTGTTCTCTTGTTATTATTTTATCTTAAGGAATACAAAAATTCTCCCTTGGGAATATGAAGAATAAATTGATAGATAGAAAGTCAGTAATGGGCATTACCTGCTACAGAGAAGCCCTAACAAAGATTTCTTCTTGTGGTTTAGTATGTTGGGCTGTTTTACATAGCTATTAAAGAAAAGAGTCTTATCCACTTCTGCCTTTTTTTTTTTTTCTTTCTTTCTTTTTTTTTTTTTTTTTTTTTTTTTTCCTAATTCATTCCATCTCTATGTTGGAATAACTTACTTCCCTGAAATTTCTCTTAATGGAATCACTCTGGCCTCTATGAGCCTGTTATCCTTGAGAATCATTATTTCTGCTCATGGTAGAAATCCAGACTCTGTAGTCAAGGGCTATAAAAGTAAGCCCCCCCGCCACCAGAGGCAATTCATTTCATGCTTACCTTACAGAAGCTATGGGTGGGACAAGGGCTTTCATGAGTTGCCTTTCCCTCCCACTCTACCTGACTGTAAGGAGGACCTGGATGGCTGGTTTGTGTAAGTCACAGAAAGATGGGGGAATGGGATCCAATCCAGTGCTTTCACTGCTTCTGGAAAATGAGATGCTTTGGGGAAGGCTAGATCAAAATTAAAGAACGAGAAAATCTGCACCAAAACTAAAGCCTGAGCTAATCTTGTTGTATTTGAGGCAGATGACTATAAACCTGTAATAGCCTGGGCATACCAAACTTCCCTGTTTCCCAGTGTACTCTGTCACAAAATGTTTAGAAATATGTATGTGGTGATTACCATCACAGTATATTGTGGTACAAAGTAAATTTCCTGTTCTACAGCTTGAAGCAGTAAGTAGGTCAGTCTCCCAGCTCTGTTTTGTTTTTCCCCCTGCATGTTGCATATGATATTTCTTAGGACAAGTGGATTCCTTTGTTTGAAGGAGTTCAGGGTTTGCAATTTGTGCTTGTGGGGCTACAGCAAAAGCTCAGCATCTCATCCTATTTAGTTCTCTACAACTTTGCTATTTTGATATTGTTGTTACTTTATTATTTCAATCAAGTTTTTCTTTTTGAAAAGTAGCAAAAGAGGCCATTTGACACTTACAATTTCAGAAGCAGTCTTAACAGTATTCCCTTAAACAAGGGATTCTTCTTTGCAGCTTCTCTTTTCTACTACTAAAACTATTTTCAAAACACAACCAGTTCAGATGATTGCCTTACATTCACAGCAATTTTCACTTAATTTGCTCGCAGTCATGGAAATTAGTGTAGCCCTAGGAGGACTTATTCAGCTCCATTTATTAGAATGTTTTGCCATAAAATAAACTGCAGTCCTTCCAGTTTCCTAGCATGAGGAATGTGAGCATTCTTGGACTAGGAATGCTGCTAGGAATACTAATAGAAGAATCCTGCTTCTGATGCTCATCTTGTCTGAAATTTTTGAAAGCTATCTTCAATGTCTGTAAGCTACTGATGCTTGCAGCTTCTATTTTATCTATGCTTGATGTTTTCCTGATGTGAAGCATATTTGTGCAGCAAGACAACTCTCAGATCTTTCCAAGACCTTGTTGCAATTAAAAGGATATAATTTTAGGTGATTGGTATTGCTCTTGAAGCTAGCTCCCTGCAGACAAGTACATTTCTGCTTGTGGATTATCCTCAGACATGCTTCTGAATCAGCAAGGAAATTTTTAATTCGCAGATTTGCAGAGGAAACTAATTCTTGGAAGAAGTGACCATTGAGTATTTAGTCTTAGGACAAACAAGAGAGCAGATTGAAGGTCAGGAACCTGGGAGAGCAAGCAAAGTAATTTGTCTAAACCTTTCCTTCAGTAAGAGCTTGGAAAGGATGTTAAGAATCCTTCTCACTTTTTGTTTTATGACTAAATTTTTGTACTGAAATATCACAAACTTTCCTCAACCAAAAAATTTTATTGAGCGAGCGACATTCTTCATGTAGGTTGTATTCCCATACTTATTTGTTTGATCAGTTATTTTAGTGGAAATCTGCATGGTCACTTCTTAAACCACTCAGTAATCCTAGCAGTTCCATGTGGGATTTCAGAAGGTTTTGTTTCCTTGAATTTACCTCTCTCAAAGCTTAAATTTTTATAATAAAAGAGGGACACTTTCTACAGTACCTATTGTCAGGCAGAATGATACGTGTTACTAATGCCCTTAAACACTTTGGACTGTTTTGTTAGGGCTTTGTTCTGCCTGCAAAAACATATAAAGTCACCAGGCTCTTTTATATTTGATGGAGAGAAATGTGCTTTTTCAGTGAAATTCAGAGTTGGAGCCTAATTTTAGAAGTTTTCAATCTGCATGTGTCTTTCCCTCTCTAGTGAATAAAGGACTTTGAAGAGACCGCTCTTGCCAGCTAAAACTGACTGTGGGGCTTGTAAATTACATAATTATTTTTAAACATTTTAGGCAACATCTTTTCCTTTGTAGTTGTAATTTTCTAACATAATCAAAATACCTTTTTTTTGAATTTCTGTATTTGCCTAAGATTCAGATTTATAGTACAAATTTGTCTAAACAATTTAATCCATATTTTCCTGAGCTAAAAGGTACGACAACAAATTTATAATTGATTTTTTTCCCTCTATATTATGTGAGACTGCATAAGGTGCTAGAGTGCTAGATATACAATTTTTCTGCATTTGGTTTTGTTTGGATTTGGTGGGGGGTTTTTTTGTGTGTTTTTTTGTTTGGTTGGTTTGTGGTTTTTGCTTGTTTGGGGTTTTTTTGTTTGTTTTTTTGTTTGTGTGTTTGTTTTTTTTGTTTGTGGTGGTTTTTTTTTTGTTTGTTTGTTTTTTTTTTTGTTTTTTTTTTTTTGTTTTTTTTTTTAAGAAAATGCTGTTTTATGATTTAAAGACTCAGAGGAAAAAAGTCCTGGAGAAATGCTTCCTCTTGCTCTTCTTTATAAGCAAAAGAGTTCAGATCATGGTAAAATTGTTCAGATGATGGTAAAATTAAACAGAAACAGACTTCCAAAATGACAGAAAACTATAGGGATGGGAATAAATAATGTTAAATATCTGCTTCAAAAAGCCAAAACCTTGCTTTTTTGATATTATTTATATGTGCTTTTTTAAGAAGTAAATTTTACCCTCAGTAAGTATGGTCTCTTTCTAAGCATGAAGAATGTAAATAATCTTTTCATTCAGGTTTCGAAGCTTGCTCTTATTTTTGACTGCCAATTTCATTAGCATTTTTTGGTTCCACAGAAACAGCAGTTATATGCCTTGACTTAGTCCCACTGTGCATCAGTTATCTTCCATTGTTTAATGGAGTCTGAGTTATTTTAATCCTATTGAAGAGACAAAAAATAACTGTCTGCCTTATTTTTATAAAAATAATTTAAATACAGTTTCTTTCATCATTAAAGCTCCATTTGCAAACACCACTGAAATATGTATTTCTACATAAATGTATCATTTAATTATTAGAATGTAGGTGATTAACATATTTACAGCATATTTAAACTCTGATTTATTATGGGTTTTTTTAGCACAGGAAATCAAATAATACTAGCTTCAGTATTTTCAGTGTAGCAGACATTGAGTTATGTTTTTCAGAGTTATACTTTGTAATTGCTTGCAATTACTTGCAATACAAACTCCAGTGAGCTGAATAACTTATTTCTGTCTAAAAAAGGAAGAAAAACATCAATAAGATGAGCAAGGAAAATGCTGCAGACTGCTGACAACAGCTTTTTTAATTTCTATTGTATAACAGATATAATCTTTGTATATAAAGAATAAAATAACTGAAATGTCAGGCCAGCTCTAATTCCCTGTACTGAACTACTCAATCTGTTACAAGAGCAAAGCTCATACTTAGACTTTTCCTTATGCATCTTTGCAATGCCAGGTAGCAGCTATGATGGTGCATAACAAGGGCATTCTGATAAAAATTCCTTCATTAAATGGAGGAACATAACCATGACCTAGGTCAGGGAAGTGCATTAGGTGATATTAGTGAGAGGAAAAGAAAAAAAAATAAACCCAAAAAAAGATATACACTTTCTTGTTTATGTATGCCATGGTGCACACCAGGATCCTAGTCCAGGACCACCCAGAACTGCGCTTTATTAGGCTGTGCTGTGTTTCACAACTGGATGCTCAGCTTACTGTCGGGGGAAAAAAAAAGGAAGAATCATCATTCCGGTGGGTTTAGTGAACTATTAGCTTCATATCACTATCAGCAAGGACTGCTATAGCCATTTCTGTAAAGAAATTCTAAAAAAAAAACCCTTCGTTTTTTTTTACTTAGAACAATGGAAAATTTTTTTGTATGTACGGGTACATATTTGTACAGATATTTGTATGCACTTGGCAGGCAGGAAATGGGCAATTATCATGTGAAGAAAACAATAGTTGAAGAATGTATGAAGGTTTTTAAGCTTTCAGTTAGAATTTTGATGTCACCTTAGGCAAGCTAGCCTTTGAAAACCACCTTCATTTTAAGATATTCCAGTTTCCCAGAAATAAAGTAAAAATATTGTGAAAAAATCCATTACAGTGGACGGCTCAAATGTTACTGTTGTGGGAGACCTAAGCTGCATGAGGAGTATTGTGTTCAGAGCTCCAGCATCTCAGTGTCTGGTGCATACAAATCAGTGAGACCTGAACTCACCTACAGCTTACTTTCACCTTTTGTGCCTCTGTGAGACATCCATTGTGTGGTAGTCTTGGGGTACAGAAAGGCATTTTACAGCCATCACACTCTCAAAGCATCAGCAGTAAGGAACTTAGAACATGTATTTCCAACTAATAACTCTGTTTGAGTATATCTGTAAAGTTGCATTGTTGAAGCAGCTCTGCTATTTATCCCTTAACAGTGTTCCATATTGAAAATAAGACTGGTAAAACTGGGGCTGTCTGTATGTAAACATAATGTCAATGAAAAAGCTTTAGCTGATTTTCTTGTTATGCTGAGGGTCCAAGTTATGCAGCAATGAATGAAGCGCTCTGCTGGACTCCTTAGGGCTATTTTAGCAGAGTAAGCAATGTCTAGTAGAGTGCAGTCATTTGTGCTGCTGAGCTGGGAGAATGCTTGCTAGCCTGCTTTTGGCTTCTGATGTCTGGCATTCTGCCAAAAGATTCTGGGCATGGTGTAAGACTTCAGACATTCCAGGAACTACTCACAGTAGACAGTTTGTACGTAATCACTACATCTCTCTCTCTCTCTCTCTATATATATATATTGTTTACTGTTTACTAACAGTGACATTGACTCTTCCACAGTAGTCTGAGACTGTTCCAGGGAGTGTTTAATTCTTTGGTCTACATGCAGACCTTGGTTTCTGATCCTAAAAGATACGATTCAATAGTTTTGATCTTATTTAGAAAGTGAAGGGAGAATGAACAGGATTTCATTCTGATTTTATAGCTACTCACACAGCTTCTTATTCTATGTTCCTGTAAATCTGTCTCCTATTAGTGGGGTTTGGTACAACAATAGGATTATTCATAACAAGATTGCTAATGCTAAGGATGAGCAAGTTAGATTCTTCCAGGTGTGAGACATGAATTAACAATACTATTAACTTGCCTTTACTTTTACGGGCTTTATTTTTCACCCCGTTCCCTGAAATTGTGAAGGTGACATGTCTAGTCTCTCTCAGTCTCTTTTTCTAAAGAAAGCTAAAATTTTCATAAGTAAACATGAAACTGGGAGTTTACCAAATTCTGTGAGGCTTGGAATGGATTTGTGAGAGTATGAAGTATTATAAGCATGGATAGTTATGTTTCATGATGGAATCTCTCCAGGATTTGAAAGTCTCGTTTCTAGTAGACATAGAAGAAAAAGGAATATTTCTCCCTGGGATCTCAAAGCTTAAATAAATTTATTCTAGTCCAATATAAAAAGTTGGGTCTGTTTGTCAATGTAGACTCTGAAGTTACAGTATGTCTCTAGAAGTGCAGTTAAATGTCATCTGTGATGCTAAAGTATCACACATCCTGAGCAACAGTAGGGAGTTAAAAAAAAAATAAATTATTGCTGCTAATGTCATGGATATAGTCTTAAATATTTTCAAGAACTAGATGAAATATCCATGTACATTCATATACACTTTACCAAGCTAAAGCTGAAGTATTTGTCCACCTTGCCTTCATATTTTTAATAAAACAGAGCCTGAATATGCAGTTTTTGTGTGACTTGATTTGTTTCAGTGGATGCCTGGCTAATTTATGTTTGTGTGAAATGGGAAGGGGTATATAGATTTTCCTGATCTGTTTAGGAAAGAAAAGCACTTTGCTATTAGTCACTCACTGACACAGGAATAGTTAGCTGCTTACCTCTGATGTCCAATGATAAACTATTTGGACACTTTTTTTTCCTTTTTATTATCATAACTGATATTGATTTTATTTTTTTTAAGTTATTTACGTTGCACAGAGGATTCAAGGCTGCATGGGAGTAGGATTAAATAACGGTTAATATTTGACCACAGTTTAGGTACGTTCAGTAATATTTTTCTACATCTCTACGTTTCTACATCTCTACAGTTTTTGTAGAATTGTGATTTTAGTGAAACTGCTGGAGGTACAGAAAATTTGTCATTCAATTGGTTCTCCTTCCTTTTCAGATTTATAATAAAATTTATATGAATTAATAGCAGTGCACTTCAAAGTACTTTTCAAATGATTTTATGATTAGATCCTGCAAATTATAATGTAAAATATAGCCTGCTGATTCCCAGCTCCTTTGAGTTCCTGTCTCATTTGCGTAATTTGAGACTCATACTATAATACTGGGTTAAAAATATTTTTCAATATTTGTTAGGTTCTAAACTCTGTCAATTCAATATGTACTAAGGTATTTCTTGAATTCTTGAGCTGTAAAATCATAGTCTGTTGAGTATCAATTTTCTATGATTTTTCTAGCCTTTTATTTTCCAGGTAATACTTATTCTTAAGAATAAGAGGATTTTAAAAAGTGAAATTAAGGAATGTTTCTTACAGCTTCATCTTTCCCCCCCTTTGTTAGACCTATATTTTAAATGAATTTTGATCTTTCTTTGTCATAAGTCAGTGTGTAGAAATAGCAAAAACCCAGGGAAAAAGCACTGTGAAAGTGAATTTGTTTTGCTGACTTCAATAGGGCAAAGATTTGATTTTGATATATGAGCAACTATTCTGATATTTTAGTAACAGTAGAAATATTCTCATTTATCACAGGAACAGGCAAAACTCCTGACGATTTCAATGGGGCTTGTGGGTGTTTCATACCTCCCAATATACCATCTCTGTCTGGATTAAGGTTGTCATCATCAGACAGTCATTATTGCTCAGCTTTCAGCATATTCCAGCTTTCTAGCCACAGTTTTATGTTTTGTAAGAACTCAGATGCCATTCTTTGGTGTTTTAAAAGATCTGAGCTTTGCTGATTTTTCTTCTGAAGTGGTTCTTCTTTTTTGACAGGTGTGAGTCATAACAGTAAGATAGATACATTGATTTGACTTTGAGTTCATTTTTCTTAGCTGTTCCAATAAATGTATCTCCATAATATAGTTGGGTAAGTCACGTTTCCCATTCTCTGTTTTGCTGCATCTATCCCACATATGCCAGTGTCAGCCGAACTCAGCAGAACCATTTCTTCATGTTGTTTTAAGTACACAAAACACATTTTATTTTTCTCTACTGATGCAAATTAAAAATGTAAGAGAACAGAATATTTCCTCTTGGATTATACAGTCACAGACACTAGTATACATTGTGGTCCACTGTTCATCATCTTCAGTGGAACCTCTAGTTCATACATCTAAGGCTGGCTCTTCAGCCCCACTTATCTCACTTATAAAAAGGATTCCAAATAGGCTCAGGCTCTCAAACAGGCTCTTATCTATCCCTGTGGAATTAGCTTCTTCCTTTGACTAGGTCAACAGTGAAGTAACTCTCCCTCCTCAGCAGGGCTTGCTGCCAGGTCATTACTTAAGCACTTAGAGATCCCCAAGTGATATCTACAATCATTTTCTTAGCTTAGTCTGATTCCTTTTCTTCCAAGTTGGGACTTCTCCATCCCTTTTGAACAAACATGACTACCCCGCAGTTTCTCTGAGAGCACATCCTGTCTGTTTGCTAATATCATTCACATCAGTAAAATATTTTGAGAGAGAGCTTGTGTGGCATAAACTGCATAAAATAAAGCCATGCTGTGCAGCATATGCTTTGCTACTGAAAGCCTGAAAGGAGAAAGCAGCTATCCATTGCATAACATTCTTAGCATCTTTTTAACTTTGAAGTTGCATGTTAAAAACCCCAAATATAACTGATTAATCCATGGATATAAGATTCTTGAACTAGAAAAAGTGACATCATCACCATTTGAACTATGTAAATGAACAAAATTATGTAGAAAACTTCTAGTGATAATTATTTACAATTTATATCCTTGCTACTTTTTTACTGAATTTGAACTGTGGCAAACATAAGTTTGAAGAAAAATTAGTAATATTCATGGTAGTGTGCATTGAGAGTAATGATTGAAAGAGAGTGCACTTCTGCACTTTTTACTATGGTGGTGTGAGTGGCTGTGGGATGCCATTTTGAACTGCAACATTTCTCTTATGCATTTTAATAAACATAAAAATAACAAGAAAATAGGACAGAAAAGTTAGTCCCTGTCACCTGAAGTCTTTCAGTGAAGAGAAGATGCTATTTGGGAGATGATTATGCAAAAATTATGCATCATCAGAGAAGACCCAAAACAGAAGAAAGGTACAGTTAACATTGAAAATTCTGTACAAAATATACTGGAGAGAGGCAAATTGTATGTAAAAGGAACCACTGTAAGAATCAAAATGTAACGATCTAAAAGCTGGTGAAAGCATCATTTAGGGATTAATGTTCAGGAACTCTCCAGATAAGTTTGCCCTTGACATTGTGCATAACTGGGATTTCATGCAAAAATTTCATGCTTACTCTCTTTATTTCTGCTTCTGCTTGTGACCTAAACACTCTGCTTTCATTTTGGAGAACATCTTTCTAGTTCTTAGAGATATATTTTCTTCCTAAGGGCATTTTATGCTCAGGTATTAGACCTCATCCATTCCCAGAAACTACCATTAAGCTTGAGGAGCTCAAGGTATTGCCTAATGTGCTTCCTTGCTAGGAAGAGGTTTTCCAAGTTTTCAGTTCTTCTCAATGGGGTTAATGGTTGCCTGTCTCTGATAACTCAGTAAACATAGTTTACATAGTTATCAGATCATACACCATCCTTCCTCTAAGATGGACATGGTGGTATACAAAATCATGCCTTCAGGAGACATATAGCTATTTTTGACTCTCTAGCTCTATAGGTAAGTGAGCATGATGGGAAGCTATATAAGTAGCTTCTTCCCCTCTTCCCCCCCGTCCCCCCCCCATCCCACCATCTTTATTTATTTAGTATTAAATAGTGTTTGCCCATTGAAAATCTTATTTCCTCTCTCCTAAGCCTGGACAATATTCCTGCCATATATCTGGGATGCTCTAGGTTTTTGGACTTGACATGTTTGTGTTTTATTTTAAAAGTGTGAATCTGTTTTAGTCCTGCTGTCCTGATCTTCAGCTGAAAATCCTCTTTTCCCCAGAGCCTTACCTGTTGCTCAACAACTTCTCTGAGAAAACAGTTCATACCTGCAGAAGCATTAATTTTAAAATGTAGAAATTTAATTAATTTTATGTAAGAGAACAACCCAATCCATACAATATTGCGTATTTTTCTCATCTTGGTAAGTGATATTATGTATGGTTCCTGGTTCTTAAATTCTTAAATAAAACATAGCTACTAAGTCATAATGACTTCTAAAACAGTTTACGTAATAAGTAACCATTAGAAGAGGTAAAAGACTAAGAATTATGCAGTGAATTTCAATTAAATACTAAATATTGTGAGCGTGACTCTGTTGGTCTCTATAAAATTGGTGCAAAGAATTGACAATCCACGTTTCTGAGTTATTGCTTCAGATGGTCTGGAAAGTGTTATTGCAGCAACTGTTTTATGTCTTATTGTGAAGCAATTTTTCAATTTGTGATTGCTGAAATGGTAATAAATAAATAAAAATGAGTATTTGACAGAGAAATCTTTTGGGAGATTCAGATGCATGTTGTAGACTCCTGGATTGTCCATTTTCTGGAGCTTAGCATGATATTAAATATATGATCAGAAGCAGGAATCTGTGTTTCTTGCCTGAGACTATGTCTGGCACCATGTTTTCTGATTTGTATTGTTTCCTGCTCAGAAAGTTCTGCATGGGAAATTCTCTGAAAAACATTCAGTTTCTTGATCGTGACATTTGACACAGCTTGAAGAACAGTGAGTCACTCCATTGGCTTGGGAGATTACAAAATTCTATGTATTTATACTACACATTTTGGGAAGAAAAAAAAAAAAAAAGACTGGAAGAACTAGTTCCTCAAGGGTTGGCTTATTGTGACCTTAAAAACCTTCCAGAGACACCACTTCAAGAAGCTGAGCTAATTAGAGTAAAGCAACTTTGCTCTGACAAACAAAGTATATTAAGTATTTTAAGTAAGTTTCTTGCTGCAAGAGATTTCAGGAGACAACACCATGTACCATTTGTCCTTTCAGATATCATGTATTTATAAGAAAAACAAAAATACAAAGAATTGCAGGAGAACACCATAAGTCTCCCGGACTAGTAGAAAAAAAATTGTATGAGAAGGAACTTCACAAAACAAATTTGTTTTAGTTGAAGTTCAGGCAAACTGCATCAGTATATGTGATATGTACTATTACAGGAATTTATTGAGTTGCACCGGGTTCTTTTCATTAGTTTTTATGAGGTTAAAAATTCAGCATGGTAGAAAGTAATTTTCTCATTAGGCAACTGAGAAGTTTAGGAACAAACTTTTCTTATGCTAGGTTAAAAGTGTAGTTCAATATAAATATCTGGCAAAACTGACATTAGATTGAGCAATCACAGAATACGGTCCTTAAAGAAGTGGTGGTGAATGTGGATCAGTCTTGTTCACACATTTGTTGAAGATATGCATATATCCAGTGCTGTGAACTAGTGGCATAAGGACACTTTGTCAATATTGCTACAGTAAATGTTGAAGTGAAATGACAGATTTTCCTCTTGGGGCTCCCATAAGAAGCTGATGTGTAATCATTATTGAGACTTAATTTCTTTCCTGCTCTTAGCTGGAAGGAACGTGAAGTTCAAAACGAGCAAGGAATATGCAGTCTGCCTGAGAGCAGGATTTTTGTGCGTAACTTTCAGGATGTGACCTGAATCTGTTTGCAACCTGGAAAATGCTGCCTATTGTTTTTGTTACAGTCCAATGCATTAATCAGTGTTTTGTGTTCCTTACGCATTGTTATAACAGATAAATAAGATCAAATGTAGGGGTTGTAGTAGGATCATCAGGGAAGACGATCCCGGGACTGAATCTTATAGAGGCAGATTAATAAAGTTCTTAAATACGAACAGTGTGACTCACCAGAAAATCTGACTGAGAAGAAAACTGAGAGCATGTTAAGTAAAAGAGGAATTTTGTGTAGAAAAAGAGAGAAAGGGGGTGATAGTTGGACAGAGAGGAAAGCGTCAAGGAAGAGAAGAGAATGGAGAAGGTGATTTGTTAACTGGGAAGGACCATGACGGATGGAGATATCTCACGGGAGAACAGTTTGCATGGCATGGCACATGACATATGAACTTTCAGGGGGGAAGTAATCATCCCTTCGGTTGTCAAAAGTCAGGCTATGACAAACTTTAGGTGGAGAAATGCTAAAGAAAGTAACAAAATCTAGATGATATAGTAAGATGACATGATAGAAATGTGAGGAGTGGGATGAATATTAGAGATCCAGTTAAATGTATTACGGCAGTTTTCAGCTTCCAAGAAAAGTTTGGTTACATGGAATGGTTATATACCATGTTTCCTCAACACAGTATGAAGGTTTTACTTGATTTCCATGAGGAGACTTGGTTAAAATGTTCCTCCCAAAAACACTCTTGTCAAGATACAGAGGGATCCTGACTCCAGGAGTCCCACAATTACCCCCAGGTCTCAGACCTGTAATCATGTTTTGACAGTCTTTGATCTCCTGATAAAGTGAACAATGCTGTTGTTCTGAGTCATATGAGATAGCAGTTTGCATGGATGGTTAAAATAACCTGCATAGTAAGGAAAAAGGCAGAAGAGGAATAAGCTACATACTAATTTGTAGACAATCCATTTCTGGAATCTATGGTGTGTCTTTCAACCTAGGTCAGAGTCTCTGGGGTACAAAGAAATTTAATATTGCTTATAAGCTACACTAAAGATTCTTTCTTTATAACCATATTCTGAAGGTATGGTAAATTTTCATATTCCTGTGCAGATACTGAAAACATACTGCTCAGCAAATTTCCGTGAACAGTGCTGGAGCTTTGATCAAATCAACCACGGAAATACTTCTGTAAGGTTTTTATTTTTCAGTTG
This sequence comes from Margarornis squamiger, assembly GCA_035222235.1. NCBI lineage: Eukaryota > Metazoa > Chordata > Aves > Passeriformes > Furnariidae > Margarornis > Margarornis squamiger. The sequence continues at coordinate 31,736,225 of JAWWTY010000037.1, read as the reverse complement.
GGAAAAAAGTCTCAGAGAAGAAGGGAAAAAAATGGAAAGCATCCTGGCATCAAGAAAACCCATGTGCTTTTCACCTTTAATTTTTCTTGCAACTGTTTGTACTTTGAAAGGTGATTCCAGCTTTCAGTAATGTTTTACTGTACAGAAGCATTGAATGCTATCCCAGTTTAACTGCCCTGAGTCTTGCTGTATGGTCCTTGTTTGGTGCAATTAAATAAATCACAATCTGTCCAGGAACAAATGAATTTAACATGCAGGCAGAGTCAAATGTGTAATAAAATATATTAACTTTGCCTTTAGAAAATAATCTGAAGTAATGAAAATACTTCTGCTTTCAAAGACCAAGAGGGGTTAAAAAGACATATGTAGAATGAGTTAATGTTTTTGAGCAAATACCAGCAAGCTACTTCCATAACAAGAATTCCTCAGTGTGCTCCATATATATATATATATATATATATGTATATGTATATATATATATATACACTAATATTTTAGGAAGATCTTTAAACACTTTGTTTAATTTCCCATCTGGTGTTTATCCCAGCACTTGCTTTTCTGTTAACATGAGTGGGTATCATGCTTGATACATGTTCTTGCTTGATACCTAGTCTCAAGGACTATCTATGGGTAATCAATATATTTTTACTTGAAGCACTTTGTGAATGTTCAGCATAGAAAAAAAAAAAAAAAGCTGAGGGTTTGGTTTTTTTTTTTTAACACTTTTGATGCATCACACTGCTTAAAGAAGATATTTTCAGATGGAGTAAATGTGTCATGTGATGAAACCCAATATGTTGTAAAAGATGCTACCATAGAAGTTTTTCTTTCAGAAATATAAGGTAAATTTGATTTCAAATAGCCAGTCCTTTTCTCCTGTTGACAGATAGCCCTTGAGATTCAGGTAGTTCTCAGAACATTCAATTAAATGGGGTTAGTATTTCTCATCATTAGCTTTCCTCTGTGCCGATTTTCCATTGTGAGCTCATAAATGTTATCATTAGAAGAACCTTTCAAAAGACGTTACATTTCTGAAAGCATTTAATGTGCATTTCCGGGTGGATTATTACTGCTGTCATATTATTATCCAGTATAAAGAATCATACTTCAGGTGTACTTAACATCAAGCTGTTTAACTAAGATTACTCTGGTTGGAGATACACTGTTCATCTTACTCTGTACCATGTAATACAACCCAAGAAGCAAAAGCCACAGGAAGTGAAACAATGTATGAAGTTTTGTATCTTTCCTGATTTTTCAGTTTCAGTACACAGATCTGCTTTCAATGAACTTAATCACAGAATGATGTTGGTTAGATTTTTTGTGTGGGTTTTTTTTTTGTGTGTGTGTGTTTTCTATTTTTTTTTTTTTTTTATTTTTAAAAAATTACCTGAAATAATACAATATTGTTGTCATACATGGAAAGAAGACTCATTTTCTTCTCCTTTTTTTTTCTTCTCCAGACTTTATTATTTCCAGTTAACAGACTGAAATGATTGCTTCTATCTCCTGGGTCTAATAAAGCAATTTAGCTCTTTAATGGGCCTTGTTAGGGTTGAAGACCAATGTCTTTCTGGTACTACTTTTTGCATTATTGGTGCATTACCTGCTGAGTCATCAGCACAGAAACCAGAGGTTAATTTCACTTTCACTAACCGAAGCAGATAATCAGCCATCAGAGAATGGTTCCTGTACTGTAAATAAGTCTTGACAAGCTGAGGGACAGCACGGTGAATCACTCAGCCCTCTTCACACCATCTGTCCACAAATTAAGATAAAGTAAGGATATTAATTTGTTACATTTCAAAAGCTGTACTGACAAACCCACATGGACGTTTTTAAATGGCGATGAATAACTGAAACATTTTATTAATATTCCATTGAGTCATGGCTCTAGTTTTGCAAACTTCTTTTCCAACAGTGAACATGTGGAAAGTGTTTTGACCAGATGTACACCTAATGACTGTCAAAGCAAATCCATTCCAAAGTATTTTGCTACAGAACATTTTTTACTTAGGTTCAAAGTGGTATGGCACAAGGACCTGATGGCCAAGAATCTGTTGGATGTCCCAGAGATGTTACATGGAGAACAAACTTTATTTAAACAATTTTATTTAAAAAAACTTTATTTAGAGAATAAGCTAATGGGGGTGCTGCTACATGGTTTCAGGAGCCAGGAAAAACAACAACAGAAAGAAACCACCAGAATAATTTATGGAGGAAAAAAATTCTTGTAAATTGCTGAGGTGAGAGCATATCTTATCTATTTCACTAAACCCCTGTGACATGAAGGCAGAGCAGTGGTCAATTGATCTTACACTAAATCACACCGGCTTGCAATGGAAGTGGGAAAGGATGTGCCTGCAAGAAAATCATTTTTACAGATGCATTTTAATTATTCATAACATGAAACATCTATTCATGTGTAGCTCTTTAATTTTCAAATAAAATAGAGTTCAAAGGGTTCAAATGTCAAACATGTATTAAGCCCAAAATATTACAGAGTTATTCTAATAATCTCCAAACCTAGCATTATGAAAACAGGGCTGGAGCTGAATTGAAAAGAAATGATTGGCATAAATCAATTTTGATTTTTCTCTGGAACAATGCTACACAATATCTACTATGATAAAACTACAAGGCTATCGTTAATGAGTAATAATACTTCCATATCCAGATTTGGCTAAACAGCTTTTTAAGGAAAATGTCTTAAATTTTTCTTCTTCATTAGAAGACAGAGATAAAATTGGGCATCTAAACAGAATGTAACAAGAAACTTTTTATTGTATAATAGTGTGAGATAATAGATTATTATATTAATTATTGGCTTGGACCAACTCAAGTGTGTGTGTATGTGTGGGATGGACAGGTCGAATTTCACAGAGGTGAAGTAATTCCTTGTCCCACATGCCAGCCCCTGCAGCTTCACTGGGCAACCCTGGAGTAGCTGTTAGTAAAAGACAGCCTGGGAGCACACCCATCCCATGCCCCTTGGCACTCCTAACCCAGCCTCTGACTGGCTCACACAGTGGAAGAGTCATCCCCCACCCCACCCTGGAGCCCCAGAGTGGCCAGTGGGCCAGACATCCTGCCTAGGAGAAGTGACTACAGTGGTCCAAAGCACATAAAACCAGACGTGGTCTCCACATGTTTGAACCCTCCATCTTGTGAACTCCTGTACCTGGTCCTGAGATGGATCTAGGAACAATAGCTGTATTTCTCCTTTTATCTCTCTTTCTTTATTTCTTCTAAACTACTTTCTTAATATTTTGGGTAGTTGGATACCAAATAGGTTGGAATTTGCTAAGCTGTATGGTTTAGCATGTGTTAAGTCAACACGTTGTGGAATGCTTTATTTTGGTTATATGTTACCCTTTAAACTTTTGCCAAGTACTCTTATTTTTTCTAAAGTTTACCAATAAAAGTACCATCTGAGAAAACATGTGCAGCTTTTCTTCTATGCACTCTCTCTTAAGGTGTTAAAAGAACTAAATGCTCTCATTGGAGCCTTGTATATTTTTAAAGTAAAGCTCCCTTGGTGAGCTCGTAGCTTGAGACTTGGGGTCATACAAATGGTTTTGCAAAATGATTTTGAGATTGCAGATAACAGGGCCATAAGGATCCAGTATAATGGGTGCTTGGACATCTAATTTACCTGCTGTCACCTGAATTTAGATGTCATAACCTACAACTGAACACAGTTCTCTTAGAACAGAGCAATTCCCTTCAGTCATGTGTTCCTTGAAATGTACTCTACAGGGATCAAAGGTAACAGGCTTAAATTAAGGAGGTAATTTTTCTTCTCCTAAACTTAGATGAGATAGGGACCACCTATAGTTCAGAGAAGTACTTTCCAAACATTTTTAATTAATGTTGTTCAGATTCTCATTGCAACCACAGGACTGTGGCTTAACTGTGTCCTCAGTAAAAAAGCCTTTTAGAGAGTGAATGAAATTGTTACACTAGAGTTTTGAACTAGGTTATTATTGAAGTTTGTTCCTATGAGAAACTTTTATTTTTTTATTCACAGTTGTTTATTAACTTTTATTCTTAAAATCTTCCAGTAGCTCTATGAAATTAATATGTGAACACTGTTAAAGTAGGAACCTTAAATATTTATTGATGATATTTTCATTAAATCATTATTAGCTAAATGGCTCAGTTTTACAAAATTAATCCACAGCATCATTCTACAATAAATAATCAGATTAGCAATTATTACAATTTTTTAAAAACCACATTTGGCTAATGCCAGGTTTCTGTGCTTTGCACTGAAGCGTTTAATCCTGGAACCTGGTGTCTCTTCTTATTTGGCAAAGTGTTGAGTCATACACCAGTGGGTTTGGGTTTTGGTTTTGATCCAGACCCAGGTGAACTGAACTTCTGTAATAATTTATTTAATGTAATCCTTGCTGATGGCACCTTCTAGTACCACATTCTTCCTCTTAATTCCTATTGTTTTCTGCTGCTACCTGCCATTTAATTGTCAAAACTAAGGTTGATTGCTGTCAGCTCTAGAGACCACATTTTACTGAATTTAAGTGTTTAAGGTTAAACACAATTAAATGGTTGGGCACAGAAGCTGTGAAACTCCCTTTTGATCACTAGGAGCTGTGAAAAGAAGACCGTTGAAATAAAACATTAGGAAGAGTTGGTGAATTTGGTTTTAGCAGTTTACCTAAACTGTGCTTACACAATGTTCTTGTGTCTATAATATCTCTTAAAGAAGAGGATATTCTTCTCTTGGGTAAATACTGAAGTTAAATTGGATATGTTCCTTTCAGCAATTCAGGATGCAGTTTTTGAGTGTAAAATGAATGTTCTTAGTCTCAAAGGTGAGAGTCTGGGAGAATCAGTTTTGTAAAGCTCTATTTTTAGGAAAACAAACATATAAAGAAGAAAAAACAATCATCAAATTTGCTGTCAAAATAGCTGAGTTGAATTGTTTTTGAAGATTCTTGTGATTCTATGGAGTTTTAGTAGTTTAGCTGAACACAGCAAATGAAATATGTTTTCCTAACTTAAAAAAAGCTTGGGTAAAGTGTGTGTTTAAATGAAAATGCTTGTTTTGCTTACCTTCTCTCAGGTAAGTCTCCATAAAAAAGACTCCAGAAAAGATCTGATATAGTTTACCAATGGCAAATAGAACACTTTTATATGTCACTTGGCACCCAGGAAGGCCAACTCTGTCCTGGGGGGCATCAGGCAAAGCATCACCAGCCGGTCAAGGGAGGGGATTGTCCCACTCTCTGCACTGGAGCAGCCTCGCCTTGAACATTGTGTGCAGTTTGGGGCACTGAATATAAGTAAGATATTAAGCTATTAGAGAGTGTCCAAAGGAGATGGTGAAGGGCATTGAGGGGAAGCTGTATGAGTAGCAGTTGAGGTCACTTGGTCTCTTCAGCCCTGAGAAGACAAGGCTAAGATGAGACCTCATTGGAGTTACAACTTCCTCATGAGGTGAAGAGGAGGGACAGGCACTGATCTCTTCTCCCTGGTGACCAGTGAGAAAACCTGAGGAAAGGCCCTGAAGTTGTGTTGGGGAGGTTTAGGTTGGATATTAGAAAGAGGTTCTTCAGCCAGAGGGTGGTTGGGTGCTGGAACAGGCTCCCCAGGAAAGTGGTCACAGCACCAAGCCTGACAGAGTTCACAAAGCATTTGGACACATGGTGTGACTCTTGGGGATGGCCCTGTGCAGGTGTAAGAGTTGATGATCCTTGTGGGTACCTTCCAACTTGACATACTCTGTGCTTCTGTGACTTATACAGTCTCTCCTAAATGTCAACAGTTGTGGTTCTGATTCCCATTAAAAGAAGGGAAAGAAACAAAAAGGTTAGCAAGAACAGTATGGTTGATTTTTGCTACTAGTGACCTATGGTGTTAAATACATTTTCTATTTGAAATACAGGAAGTGAGCTAGGTTCCTTGAAAATTACTGCAAACAAGTTTATCTGGAAGGAAAGGAAATTACATTTATTCTTCAATACCTAGAGAATTTAATCTCGTAAGTTTCTCCTCAATTTTATAGCAGTGGTATTAAAAGTAGTATATTACCTTACTTAACCTCTGAAAAGATTAATTCCATAATTTATTAAATTGCTCTTTTCCTGTAGTGTTTTCTAAATTAAGACTAAGAAGTAACATACAAGTTCTAGGTAATTCTTTTTTCAAGATAGTCACTGCTCCATTTTAATGATGAACTGATATTTGAAAATACTTCACTGTTACACAGCTGTGCCTTTTTCTAGTAAATTTTATTTGGCAGCTGCAACCTGCCAAAAGTGTACATTTAGTTTGCTTGCATTTTGAAGCTGTGTAACAAAGTATATAGATTGGAACTTCCTTAGAGTCCTTCAAGACTGACTTGAAAGAAAGGGAGTTATATAATGAATTTTCTTTATTCTCACACTCTTAGTTGCAATTAATTTTACTTTAAAATCTGTTCGTACTACATAGAAATGAGCTCTCTCTGAGCATCGAAGAAAGCCTACATCAGCATGTAAACATGAAGGGCATTTTGAGAGTTCGCTTGTACTTTTTTCTCTTTTCTTTTTGTTTCATGCTTCCTTGGATTACCCAGATGAAACAGAAGAGGTTTAAAATAAATTAAAACTTAATTTTGCATGCAAACAGTGAGCTCATTACCATGGGCAAATATCAGCCTCGCTTGCTTTGACAAATCTCTGCTATTATGACTTTGAAGAGTAGCTGCTTGATGGCCCTGGAAGCATTGTGCATGCCACTTTTCATTCAGCATAAGGTTTTGAGAAACATTAGAAGGAGCTGGTCACATGCTATTCAGAAAAGCCTGATCAAAACACAAGCTTTGATATAATTTTTTTCTGGGTAACACATCTGTCTGGGTGTTCATGATTGCTTTGCTCTTATTCCAAGCAGAGCCTACCTAGTACTGGTATCCTGTTGTTACTGTGATCTGACCATTACCTGTATTAAAGCTGAGATAAAAAGTGGAATCCCAGAAGAGGCAGAAGGACCGCAGGAGAGCACAGGGTGGCATTCAGGAGGCTCATCGCCCTTCTTTTGGTTCACATAGCAACAGTTTCTGATGGCAGACCAACAGAGAGCTATGGGAACTCCAGCTGTCAGATTAGGCAGTCATTCAAGCAGTGTAGACAAAAGGGGTTTGAGCAAGTCCTTTCAATTGGTCATTTTTATTAAATGCTGTCTTAAATGATTTCTCCCTTTAACTTGCTTACTCTGTGGTATGTATACTACCTCTCTTTAATCAACAGTGAGTTCAAATAACTTTCGACAATAATCTTCTTTCTCTAAATAAACTACCTGTACTTCCTTATCCTCATTTTATTAATGAACCAGTGATGTTACTTTCATTTTCCTTTGAGCTGCATTTGAAAGGTTTTTAATTTTTTTGCATGCTTTCCCTCTTTCTTAAAAAAAAAAAAAAAAAAAAAAAAAATCTTTCATCCATGTATATTAACCAAATAGCAATATTTTTGGTACATTAATACCAAAAGCACCTTTAGAACAGCTACAAACTGTTTGCAAACTAAAGACATCCTCAGTAACTCAGTACAGGGACACACAGACTAGAGATATTGGAGGTTGAATCCTGCAGTGTTCTGAGCACATCACATCAGGTGAGAAACAGTCAGTTCTTGATCAGCATTTTGCAGATCGTGCAGAGAAATGCAATAGAAAGCTTTGCCTCAGAGCACTTTTTTCAATTGGCACAAAACAAATGTATATAGTTTTCTTACCAGGTGTACTTTGTGAAGGAATTTTAAAATGCATCATTAACAGCTGAGGAAAGCAACGCAATTACCAAAGTAACTGTCACTTGTACAAAGGCCTCATTATTTATTGGAAGGGGAGAGGACTATTTCTGTTTGGGAAAAAAAAAATAAATTCTTACTAAGTCCTATTCCCAAGGTGGGAATTTGGTTTGAGAAAAGTTTATACTGCTAGAGTTCAAGTGATTTAAGGCCTTTCTCTGGCTGCCTTTATATTTCACATTTCAGGTATTAAGAGGCTAAGTTCTCCAGCTTGATCTACTATGAAAATTACTTATTGCCAAGAAAAGATGTTGATAATGGATAAAACAAAAGAAATGTTAAAACCAGCTCAAATGCAAATATAGACAAGGACAAATCATGTTTTGCAATGCTTCAGAAACAATGTGTAATTTGAGCTCACAATTAAATGCTGCCCTTTTCATCACGTGGACATTTATCAGTGATGTTTAGTGACTTAGAGAGAGAAAATAAACCATATTCTGCTTGTCACGGAAGCATGATGCTCCAGGAGGCAATGCCAGAAGAGTCGCTTGTCCATTTAGGTTTTTTTTTATAAGTGTTGAGCTTTAAATAACTTTGCATAATAGTCCTGGAAGAAAAGGACTTTTTTTTCCTATGTTACTACTAGTTATTTACATACATATATTTCAAAGCAAAAGTATTTAATGGAAAATATGCAGGAAGATCTCATAAAATTTCTCATGGCCATATTGTCAGGGAGCTTTTAAACTGAGTCAGTGTATGTGGAAATGTGTACTCACTCTCTTCTGATCTAGGACAGGGGATTAACATTCTTCTGAGAATTTTCTTTCTTTCATTTTTTTTTTCCCCCCGATATATCTTTTAGGCCAACAATACAATGAAATAAGTTTGGATTTATAAGTAATAATGGCCATACTCAAGAAAACACCATTTACTATGTTTTGTACTTTTTGTTTCTTGCCATATGCAGCCTGAGGAGGCAGGAGGGATGGAATTCAATTTGACATTAAGACCTCTAATTTTAGATGTCTGTGTTGTGTAAACTTCCTTTCTAGTCAACACTCAATACAATTAGTGCAGACTAGAGAGTTATTAATCTGGCTAGCCAGTGGACATCAACTTTTACATTGAGTTTAATCACATTTTTTAAGCTGTGCTGTCTGTATTGACTAAATTTCTAGCAGCTACCACAGCAATTGAAAACATTCAGAACATCTCTAGACTTACAAATTTAAGTATCTTATTTAGTGACTCCTCTATCATCAGTTTCTCTGCAAGTTGTGAGTAGTGCTTTCTTATGCTGATGTCCATCTACAGACCACTCTTAAAGATGATGAGTGTTATCCTCCATTCTGGATCTATAGAGAGACTGAATAATCTGCTTAAATTCACTTATCTGAAACAGTCTGTTAGTGATTTTTGCACGGAATTTGATGTTCAGAGGGTCAAATAATCATATTTTCGAGCTATTCACAGCATTCATGACCAAATGAGTTAGAGGCACTCATATACTAGCAATTTCTGAAGCAGTAGAGACAAATAAGGAAGCACTCAAATAATTCAAAATGTGTTAGCCTTTGCTGTTCACTGGATGGACTCTGACTTTGTAACACTTAGTTTGTAACCTTATGTCATCCACCACCGTCTCTTCCTGTATCTCCTTTATGGCATATTTATGTAAAATACTCCCTATAGTGCCATCTTTGGGATTATTTGGGTCATCGAGCCTGTTGCTCATGAGATTTACATCAGACTTTCCAGTTTGAATTCAGAAAGTAATTAAACATGTGTTTAATTCACGCCCGTTTAGGACACGTTTTGATTCTCATGTTTAATCAATACTTAAGTGCTGCACCAAGGATGATGAGACATATGCATAAAATTTTATTTGGGTTTCAGAGCTGATGGCATGACTTGAAAGTTACTAGGAGTGAGGAAGGGACAAATCCAGATAAATGACATAACACAAGGAGGAAAATAAAATTTAAAAAGAAAGAGAGAGAGAGGGAGAAGGGAGGAGTCTTTCCCTGATGGCTAGCTGGGAAATTAAGTGGTGGGCTCCCCAGAAAAATATATTCCTCTCTCACATATCCTCTCCAGTGCAACAGTGCAGCAGGCAGTGATAAACATGATCATTTTCCAGGCATGGTTTTCCCCTGGTATTGTGTAGTTTTCCTCAGGACCTGGTAAAACTTGCTGTTTATTTTTTTCCTGTTTATTATGCTTTTAACATGGATGGGAGCATGTTTAAATAGGTGCAAGTGTTGCACACAAATTGGTTGCTGAGTTTTGGCTATGCATGTTGTTGGGTAATAATTATCAGCAATTTATAACTATTATCTGGAATGTTACTCACTAAGTCCTGTATTCCTGCAGTATAAATTAAAGTTACAAAGCAAGAGATAGGGAAGTGAGGTAGAGGAGATGTTTCTTATGCTGATAGAAGTAGCTTCTCATGAGAATCTGCCATAGCTACAGCACTGGGGTTGGCAGATGCACGGTCATGAGAATAACAACGTGAGGAAAAGAGTACGGGAACAAAAGTGGTAAAATACTGCCACATTATCTTCAGTGAGAGGTTGCAGAGCTAGAAGTGGAAGTCAAACTACAGAATTTCAAATGTAGGGGGCTTATCATTGGGAAGGTTAAGACGTGAGACACTGTGCCTGCGTGCTTAAAGACAAACACATGCACTTAGGTGCACTGAGAAATGGGAATAGTCTTCTGAGCTGAGAACCATGAAAGCTACATTATAGAAAGGGTTTAATTGGAGTCAAGTAAAGTCATGAGATATTCCATCACAATGCATCTTTTGCTACCTGTTGGTTTGATACAAATTAACAGTTTCTGAAAACATCACTATTAGTGCAGACTCCTTTCCATTGAGCTGGCTGATCCACTAAAGTCAGCAGAAAGTTTTGAAGATCTCCAATTTCCACTTTTTAGAAAATTATTCAGACAGAAAAAAGAAGTCTCATACTTGCAAATATCAGTGATTACACTTTGAGAAGTGAGAATAGAATGATTCTAGAAAGTTTATGGAGACATATATTTTGACAGGAAATTACTTTTTGCCATACCTGTTTGCAATGCATAATACAGTTTTAAAAGGTTTGGTTCTCAAACTGCCTTCAAATGTTGTCAGTTTTTTGTTTTTTGTTTTTTGTTTTTTTTTTTTTTTTTTTCCAAAAGATGTTACAGAATCACAGAACCAATTAGGGTAGAAAAGACCTCCAAGATCAAACCGAACCTTTGACCGATCACCACCCTGTCAAGTAGCACTAAGTGCCCCATCCAATTGTTTCTTGAACACCTGCAGGAATGGTGAGTCCACCACCTACCCTGGCAGTTCATTCCAAAGCTTAATAACCTTTTCCACGAGGAAATTCTACCTGATGTCCAACTGGAACCTCCCCTGGTTCAGCTTGAGGCTATGTACTCTCATCCTCTCACTAGCCAATGCAGAGAGACTGATACTCTCAGGGTATGATTCATGGTATCTGAAGTGGTGGATAAAGCACCTGTGATTCTTATTGCTTTGCAGTAAGGGTGCACAAGGGTGCACAAGGGTGGATGTGTGAAGAGAAAGAAAAATAGGTTGATCTGGGTCCAAATATAAAGATATAGGTGCATGTAATATGCTAGGTAACATGTAAGAGTGCTTGTTATACCCCGGTTCAGAAGCTCCAAGCTTTACCAGTTGTTACACTTTCATTTTAGACTTCAAGGGATTTCACCCACGCAAACTCTTGCAAAGCCTTTGGTTCTTTGATATCTTGAGTTCAAATCTGGAGGAAAAGCTACACATTTTTCCCTAAAAGATTTCTTTTAATTTGGTGAGAAATAGGCATTTTGGCAAAAAGGGTTTACAGGAGCAACAGACAAATTTACAAAAGCATTACAACAGGCTACTAGGACTAGTAGGCATTGCTGTAGAGTACAGAGTCTTTGTTGCAGCCAGCAAACACAAACGCCATACAACTCAGGTGAAATGCAGAAAGTAGGTGTTTAAGTACCCACAAGAAGAAGAGTAAAGGAAGAGAGATTAAAAGAAAAAGAATAAAGAGAGAAGTCACACGTTGACCAACTTCAGGAGACCATGCCAAAGCAAGATAAAGACCTCATGTGTGCCTTTTATCTACTGAGGCCACTCTTCCCAGGCGGGACCTTTGGTTTAGTGACCACTCAAGTTTCTTCCTAACTGAAGTGAGGAGTGCTGCAGGCAATCACAGGCTCCGGGGGGGTGTGGTGTGGGCAGGGTACCAGGCAGACCTTATTGATTGTCCGGTCCTCCATGCAGCCATCATGCCTTGTGGCTGCAGATTCCTGTGGCCATCTTGGCTGACCATGTGTGTGAGCACTGTGCTGGTCTGGTCCCCTCCCCTCCCCCCTGCCCAAGGTTGATTTGACCCATCAATCAAACTACTTGGTGAGATATGAGTCTGGTCTCTGACAATGCTTCCAGACTGTAAAACATACAGGCATCCAACAACAATTTTCACACAAGTTATTTGGGCAACCAGTTAGTCAGGAAGACATTGCAAGTGTCATGGGTGCTGCATCCGTGATTTAATAGTAGGTAGTTTTCATGATCCACTGAAATTAGCTTTACTAAGTAAAAACAGTCTACTGTAAGCTGTGCTTACCTCTGAATCATAAACATATGGGTCATGATTGAGGTGTTCCTAAGATGTCATGAAATACAAACATCTTCTAAATTACTAGCTATCAAAATTGTTAACTATCCAAATTTTCACTTTAGTGTCCATTTTGTACATCTACCTGGGATGAAATAAGTTAAGAATTGCCATGGTAATAACATTTCAGGTTTCATCACAGGTTCCTTTCCTTATATCTTCTCTCCACTGTCATATAGTACATCTTTCTTCTAGATAAGAAAGTTAGCTTTGCAGAAAACTAGTAAGCAAAGCAGAGATCAGCTCTGAACAGTATTGCTACTTACCACTGTTTTGTGGAAGGTCCATGGTACAACTGAATTAATTTACTAAGGTAAGAATAATGGGTTTCAAAGATGTGGTACTTTTTCAGTCCTCACAGACTTCACCAGACTACTTTGATGAGCAGAGGCTTAGATGGGCCTCTAAAGGAAAGCAGAACAGTCACGATAGAATTTGAAACTAATGTAATCCTTTGGCTCTTTTCTAGGAAGGTTTTTTTGCTGCTTTATGTGAATCTCAAGTAAATATGACCCAATGAACACTCTTCTTGTCAAACCTGGCAAAGTTACAGGCAAAATAAATTGTGCAGAGAAAATGTTTGTAGAGTAGTCAATTTTTTTTTTTTTTTTTTTTTTTGGTTGACTATGACTCTAATAAATTATCATCAGTATTTTATTAAGTGTTACATACCATATCAGTTATTACTGGGTCAGGACCACCTTGTGGGTGCTGCACGTGCATGTGTTTGTGTGGAGGGGAAGGGGTAGGTTGAACCGCATGGTGGTGGCGTGGTGTGATATCCTTCATGGCAGGGCCCTGGACCCCTGGAGAAAAGACCACATGGGAAAAGGTCTGGAGCAGCTGCCAGTCACAAACAGCCCAGGAAAACCATAACACCCCACAGCTCTTGGAGCCCCTGACCCAGCTTGTATTGGCAGGGACAGTGAGAACATGGCCCCTCACACTGGCCTGGGACCCCAGAGTGGCTGGGGGGGTCAGATGCCCCACTTGGGCGTTTGGCCATGGAGACCAGAGCAGATAAAGGGGCTCACCAGGTTTCCATTTTTGCCCTGGCCTGTTCTCCTGAAGCTGTCAACATGTGACCTTCTAAGTGGTAACTATAATTTTTCTCTCCTCTCTTTTGCTCTCTTTATTCTTTTTTCTCTTGATCTCTCTTGCTTTATTCTTTTCTTTCTCTTGTGAGTAACTTAAAACTTATTTTCTGTAGGGTGTGGGTACCTCACTTAAGTGGCATGGAGTTTGTGTTTGCTGGCTGTAACAAAGGTTCCTGACAACAGCAATCCCTGCTAGTCTCAGTCATCTGTTGTAATGCTGTTGTGAAGTTGCATGTTATCTCTGTAAAACCCTTTTTGCCAAAGTGCCTATTTTCCTCACCAAATTAAAAGAAATCTCTTAGAGAAAAATGTGTGTTTTTCCTCCGGACATGAATGCAAGCTATCAAAGAACAAAAGGCTTCACAAGGGTTTATGTAGGCAAAATCTCTTGAAGTCTGAAATCAAAGTGTAACACCTGGTAAAGCTTGGAGCTTCTGGACTGGGTTGTAACATTAGATTTTTTTTTTATTTTAGGGAGAAAAAAATTAAAATGCAGAAAATCACAAGTCTTTAACTAAGGTTCCATAATTTCTCTTGCATTTGGTTTCATTTTTAATTTTTAAAGTTTGCTGCAGAGTATTGTATTTTCACATTAATAATTTACTTTCTTGTTACTGTTATGCCAAATAATTTCTGTATTGACTCCATCACTTAACCTAAAGTACAACGTATCTTCATCTTTAACTGGCAAAATGTGTCAGGTAGAATTGCTCAAGTTTAGTTTTACCTGTGTTAAATACAAACTCTCACGAACAGCGCCCGTTCCTATAATAAAGGAGATGAACTATTCTTTTGCAGAGATTAACATTTATTTATGAAAAAGCTAAAGTGACTGAACACTTTAAATATACCTCATTGTTTGGATACAGAGAATCAGCCTAATCTGACTAATACAAATGCAGTCAGGTGCTACTCCTTATTCGCCATCAAAACAGGTTGATGGTCCTTCTGACATAGCAAATGCTATCTAATTAGGAGTTGTAACATGCTTAAATACAAAAAGAATGGATACCATATGGATGTGTATCCATATGGGTCTTCCACTGATTACTGGGATATAATAGAGCTTGGATTTCACCTTTGACTGGTGTCATGGTTTAACCCTAGACAACAACTAAGCCCCTCACAAGCAATTGCTAACTTTCCTTCAGTGGGATAGAGGTGAGAATTGGAAGGGTAAAAGTGAGAAAACTCATGGGTTGAGAGAAAGGCAGTTTAATCAGTAAAGCAAAAGTTGCACACACAAGCAAAAGCAAAACAAGGAATTCATTCACCACTTCCCACGGGCAGGCAGATGTTCACCCACCTCCAGAAAAGCACTGTTCCATCCTGCATGACACCTACTTGGGAAGACAAATGCCATTACTCTGAATATCTCCTCCTTTCTCCCTTTTTCTTGCAGCTTTAGATGCTAGCATGATTTCGTATGATCTGAGATACCTCTTGGGTAAGTTGGTGACAGCTCTCCTAGTTGTACTCCTTCAGCCCAGTCACTGGTGGCGTGGGTTGAGAGGTGGGAAAGGCACTGCTCAGAAATAACTAAAACATCCCTGTGTTATCAACACTGTTTTCAGCACAAACCCAAAACACAGCCCCATACAAGCAACTATGGATAAATTTAACTCTCTCCCAGTCAAAAACAGTACAGATGGTCAAGGCTAGGTGAGATGAGCCTGTGCTTTAAGATTTGGTTGAATCTAATTCATGATAAATTCTCCCCTACTCTGTTCAGGTCTCTTATAGTTACATGCAAGTATTCACTTCAAGTACATATTTTTCCTATTTCAAAACAAAAATAAGAACATTAAATTAAAATAGACATTAAATTCAACGTTGGTAAAAAAAACAACTTGCAAAGTCAAAAGAGAAAAAAGTATTTACTATATCTATTAACTACATTTAGATGAATTTACTCAAGCTAGAGTAGGAAAGAAGTGGGATTCATGATGAATCATATTTTGTATTTGTTAATGAGGTAATCATTAAAAAAACTAAATGAAAATTTAAGCATGGAAGTTTTCCTACATTTATGTGAAAAAACAGCCCTGTATGTTCAGTGCATATAAATTGCTATGTGTCTACAACTGTAAAAGAGCACCGAGAATAATTTTTTTAATTTAATGTGTATGATTTAACATTGCAAAGCATATACTATTCTGAGCATCAAAAACATTCTTTATAACAACTTATTGAAATTTCACACATATGGTATATAAGTCTTTTGTACTGGCTGACCTGACTGAGCTGTTCTATTTATTTAGCAGATAAGCAAATACACTCTGCAGACTATAAATAAATAAAACCAGGTTTCTAGGGAATGACATTATTGGCAGGTTGGTAAAGGGCTTAATAGAATTCCACAGGGGAAGTTCCCTCTTATCAACCGAAGTAGATGCCTGTGATAGATTGTTGACCCTGCTAAAAAGCTTTGTCTTCTTCTATGTTTGTAAAGGAGACAACATTTTTCTCATGTTGGTGATTTGTGCTGTCCTGGTTTCAGCTAGGGTAGTGTTAATTTCTTCTCAGTAGCTGTTACAGTGCTGTGTTTTGGATGCAAAATGAGAATGGTATTGATAACAAAATGTTTTGGCTTTTTGCTAAGTTTGTTTATCCTAAGTCGAGGACTTTTTTTCTTGTCTCATGCTCCGCAAATGAGGAGATACATGAAAGAAATTGGTAGGGAACATAGGACAGGTGACTTGAACGGACTGACGGGATATTCCACACCATAGAGTAGCATGCCCAGTATATAAACTGGAGGAGTTACCCACAAGGAGCTGATATGGGCTCTGGAACAGGGGTCTAGCATTGCTCAGTGGGTGGTGAGCAATTGTATTGTGCATCACTTGTTTTTCCCCTTTTTATTATAATTATTATCATTACCATTATAACTGTATTTTACTTTATTTTCAATTATTAAACTGTTCTTATTTCAACCTACAAGTTTTATTTTGATTCTCCTCCCAGTTCTACTGGGGTGGTGGAGAAAAAGAGGGGAATTAAGTTAGAGTCTGTGTGGTGCTTAATTTCCAACTGAGCTTAAACAATGATGTGTATTGCTTGAAACCAAAATAAAACAAAACAGATGGCAAAATTTCTAATATTCATGTTTTCAGTAAAGACAGGTAATTGATAACAAAACATTAATGGACTCTAGAAAAAATGCTAGAGATGGAGAAATAATTCCTTCCTCACGATCCTCAACACTTCTGAACATACACTAAGGTTTGTAAAAATGTCTGTAGAACTTCAAGGTACCACCTTGTATTCGAGGTCCAGTGATTTTATTTATTTTTTCCTCACTGATTCCACTCCAAGTTGTGGTAATGGCAATGCATTCTTTTTACTTGATTGGATAATGAAAAAATCATACACTTCAGTAAGGTACCCTTCATTTTTTTCCCAAAAATGTAGTTGTTTGGAAAAACAGTTCCAGATTTTGTTGTCTGTTTTCCTTTTACGGTATCAATTTTTTCCAGTGGTTTTCTCAGTTTCTCAGAAATGCCTTGTCATTTTGACATATCCTAGGTGGAAGCCATATTGTTATTCCAAAACTAAATCCAGAAGGATGAGTGTGTCCTTGTTGTACCTCCTAGAATATTGGAGGAACTGTAAGACATTAACCTTGTTAGCATGCAATTCTCTGAGACTTCAGGGTACATCTAGAAAAGTAGAAGCCACTAAAAGCAAGCAGAGTTTCCATTTTTCACACAGACAAGTGACCAAAAGTGCTCTGAAGCAGCTCCACAGTTGCCAGGCTTTTCTTTTTTTTTTTTTTAAATTGTCATTATTTATACTATTGGACTGTTATCCTTCTTATTGGAAATCACAGATGCTGTTGCTTGATGTAAGAAATGCCTATAAAGCAAGGCAGAACTGATTGATTTTTTTGGTAGATGTAGTCCAAGCACATAATTTTCCAGCTTCTGTGAACTACCACAGTAGGAGTCAGATGATGCAATCCACTGTAAATTTTTGGAAGTCCCTCCCTATGCTCAGTTTAAGAGACAAACATATGTTCTTTCATCCAACACCAGAACTACTATTATTCATGTAGCATCCATCCTATTTCATCTTGTGGAAGTTTATGTGTTGCAAAAGAGACGGAAACGTGCTGAGAAAGGTAGACCTGGCATTTGGAGATATGTGTGTGTGTGTGTGTATATTTCATGTGCTACACAAGATGATTTATTCACAGGGATTCAGCCTGAAAGTTTTTTTCTTTTTTTTTATTTCAACTAGCATAGATGGTCCAATAAAATTTATTATTTCTCCTTACTGGCATTGCTTTTCTTGTTGAAATACACTTGTAGACAATATATATTATTAAATTATTGACCCACATATATAATATATGTTATATAATATATACAATATATATTATATAACATATAATATGTTATTGTATGTCACTTACATGATTTTAGCTTTCAAGGCAGTTATGTCCCTCCACTTTTTCTAGTTGAACAAAACCTTGCCTCATGAAACTTCTCAGTCATACTTTCATATTTCACTTTTTTGTTTCAAAATTATTTATTAAAAAAATCCCTTAAAATACATTCAAATCTTTTATTAAAAATGAAGGGTGATAATCTTATTATGTCTCCATTTACCCTGCAAATTTTCCCAATAACTGTTCATTTCTGCACAGAATGAATTACCACTTAATGTGAACATACATAGTAGAATTTGAAATCTAAATGTTTTCTCCATGTCCTAATGTTATTATAATTTGTTACTATCAATACTGAAAAAGAAAAAGGAAAGAGCTATTTTGGTTCATCCACAGGTCAAGAAAACTAATGGTCTTACATTTAACATCTCTGATGCCACCTTTAATGATGCAGGATGAAGTGAATGTAATTTGCATTTATATAATCTGTCCCTCTGTTTTTCCAAAATATATATACTTATGCAGCACATATAATTTACACTGTTTTCATGCAGAATAATGTATTGCATGTGTATTACGTGCACGTGTATTTCTTTGAGTATTTTTTTCTCTGGATCTCTCTTTTCTTGTACTTTTTTAGATTCCGATTGACAGTTTGAGGAGACATTGGTGCCTGCTGTTTTCCTGAAGACAATCACTTCCACAACATCCTGTCCTACATGTTTTTCAATCAACTTCACTACGTAGGTGGTTCTATCAGAAATGAGATGTGGGACCGAAGTATAGTGCTCCTTGAGTTCTGTAATATGTCAGTGCTTGTTGCCCCACAAACATCAAATTATGTAAAGCAGTCAACTGATAACACAGTGAAATAATATTTGGACAAATTGCTAGAGTTTATATGCACTGAATTGGAGATCTAATAAAAATAAAAAGCCAAAATCTTTAAAATCTTGTTTCTGAAATGTAACAAGTGCTGTGCTGGGAACATGAGGTCTTAATTACTAATTAAATCCATACTTTAGCTGAGTACAGTTTACAGTCACCTGCAGGGAAAACTTGTAACTTTTCTTGACATTACACAGTTCCTATCAACCTTCTGCTATCTCTTTTGAAAGGGATTTTCATTTACCAGAAGAATTACTATATGAAGATGTTATTTCTGAGTGTTCAATTTTACACTACACATGATGCTTCGTCTTTACAAAAGGGCAGTAGTGCTGTGAGAGTTAAAGCATCAAGCAAGACAAATATCTATGGAATCTCAGTACAGTTTATTTTAATTCCTTTCTTCTCAGAACTCACTTAACATTTCTTAGTAATGTACTTCTGTTCCTGGCCAAAATTTTACCAGATCATGATTGTGTATATTTTTAAGCAGCTTATGATATTTTAATTTAATTGAGGTCTATTCAGTAAAATTGATAGCTAGAGATGGCTCTGTTGGACTAATGCCCTAATACTGCTAGGACACTAACTTTAAAAGTTTCTTCCTGAGCAAAGACAAACAATTTTCTAGTTTTGTTTTTTTTTTTTTTTTTTTAATGCCATGTCTAGTTCCGGGGTGAGGTGGTTGATGTAACTGAGCTTCTGCAGGAGTTGCAGCAAATGAGCTTGGAGACAATGTTTGAGAGCCTGCATATTCTTATGAAGCCAATAACATTATCCTTTCAGTTTTATAAGTAGGAAATTTCTTCAAATATATTCACATGAAGAAAGAAAAACTCAAATTATTTTGTGAATAGGATAGCCTGGCATCACCACACATCTGACCATATTCCTTTTTCCAAGAGTTTTAGTTGGCATCCTGGACTGTACATCAGTCCATCACTTTATTAGTGGAACCAAATTTAAGTGATCTTGCTTTATAATCAAAGGATTCTGTAATATTGTCTGCCAAACTTTGCAAGATGTTGTGCACAGACATACCAATAAAACTGGACCTGGATAGTAATTTCTGATACTGCAGGTAGTGAAACAATATAGTATATGTCAAAAAAACAGAGTGATGTGATACATCTTCAGGTTATTATGAAATTGCTGTGACCAGCAAGGAGACACTTACAGCTGAGTTTACCAGGTACATCAGGAAGATGGAACCTTTGTTACTCATAAACAGATATACAATCATATCCTTGGTTTTCTGGACCAATTGCTCACATATATTATAATAACTCTTTTTATTCTTTAGCCTTAAAGGGCTTACTGACTCTAACATGTTTTAAACCCCTAAAATAATACTTTTAATTGTTACCAGAGACCCACAACAATACTCTGGATGAGAGTACCGCATATTGCTTGCTGTGCTTCTCCTGGGAAAGAACTTCCCTGGCAGACAGAAGCAGTGACTAAATTTGTTCTAACTTGTCAGAACTTTGTGAATGAACGCAGCTGCACACCCATTGTGTTAGCATAAATGTAGTCGGTCAGAGGAGAGCAAAGAAGCAGCAAGTAGGATCATTTTGTACAAGTTTTGAAGAAATATGTCCATATAAAATGTGTAAGAAATAGGAAAATCTCAATTCCATAAATATGAAAACACCAGATCTCAGATTGGTTTCCTCCAATAAGATACTGAATATTTGACTCTCGTGATCTGTGTACTCTGAAAATAATACATGAAAATGTCTTTTGTTATACTGAGATAGCCTGAACCTGTATCTGGTAGCAGTTCTGTGGGTCAGTTTTTCAAGGCAGTTTGTGTGCAGACTGAGGTGAAATGCTTCTGCTGTAGAAATGGTTTTGAAGCTTTAGTCATCATCTAGTTAGTGTATAGTCTCTATAGTGTAATACCACTGCTGTTGGTAATGTATTCCAAGTATATATACAAACTTCACAGCTGCATAAACTTTATGGGTAGACACCACTGGAACACAAAAAATTTAATTTTTTTATGAGGAATTTACTAAGAATTTTTTTAAGTGTGTTGGCCAGTGGTTAAGCCAATGTGTAAACCAGTAAGGGATATCAGTGGCAGTAGTAATTCTCTTTCCCAGAAGTGTCACATGTATCAACCTGAACACAGAAATATCACTCTATCTCTTATAAAGATATGTGTGGAATAATTCAGAACAGGCAGAAATTTCAATCTGCTGAACAATATTGAATTAGCTTTTCATCTGGGAATTATGTTTGGATATAGTGTTAGTCATTAGAGCTAGGCTGTCTCTAGCATTACTCTTGTGCATTGCTTGATATTGTATAACTTATTCTGTCTTTCCAGATGAGAAATACAACTCATTAGAGAATAAATAAGTGAAGGAAAATGTACGAATCACGAGTTATTGTCCTGAACTTTGTTATTATCAGGGTAGATTTCTAATGGTCAGATTAAATCTGAACTATATTAAATAGGGAAGTAATTTTGAAAATGCTGCTTCACGTGACTAAAACCATATATAAATGTTTTAAGTTTTTTTATGTGTGTATGGAAGTAACAAAAAAATAAGGTAGGCATAGATAAAGGGAAGTTCTTTTTCAAGTGTTTATTTCTCCTTATTGCTTGTCTGTATACAGTTCAATAAAGCTGACCAGAAAATGAGACTCATTTGGTGAGAAGTGACAAAGCCTTAGATCTTCTCTGTTCATTTTATAAAGAAAAGTATAAATGTTCTTTAGGACTGGTTCATAAAGATTGAACATGCCTTAGATCTTACTCTGTAGAAAATCCTTTTGATATTTTTATAAATTTTTTCTTTGTGAAAGTGTCCCAAAACCAGGCTGGAATTTATGGTCAAAAGCAGAAATATGATCCCTCCTTCTGCTCTCAGAATGAGATTCAGGTTCAAGGAGATAGTCCAGATACTGCACAGTGAAAACTCTAATGTCTGCGCAAATGATTACTGATCTTACTCTTGAGATATGCAGTGATTAAATAGAAAGTGTGTGTGTGTGAGAGCACACAAGTATTATATATTCTGCAAGTTCTTCCACATTAAAACTGAGTTTTATGAATAAGATTGGTGTGCACTAAGAGGCAGTAGTGCTCTCCACATGAACTAACTAAATATAGCATAAACTAGTAAACATCTTCTTTGTCAATGACACCCACTGATGATTGTTAATATTCCCATCTGCTGTACTTATCTTTCTTTTGGCAGCAGGTTTTTGCATACATTGCACTCTGCTGCATAGGAGGGGTGCAGTTCATATAGGCTGAGTACCAGTCACTCTGTCCCATTTCTAAGATTGCCTACTGCCAAGGCAACTGCAGAGTTTTCTAAATTCTACACTGACAGAATAATGGCATGAGGTGGTGGAAAGGGTAGACAAAATAGACAATAGTGCACTAGACTGACAGTTCCAGTTCCAGAATATGAGCTAGTATATGTGCTGACATGTGGCATTTCATCCCGAGACATTTCATCTTTAAGTATGTTCCTCTTTATCTCAATTAAGATTGACTTTATCAGACTGTTGATGCCTAAAATCCTGGAAAACAGGCACTCAGAACAACGTTAATGGAGAAAGATAGACAATACCTTTATTGGGAGTTCGGAGGCTTTGGGCCTCCCCCG
>JAWWTY010000037.1:31700352-31712849 GCA_035222235.1 Margarornis squamiger | reverse complement strand
CCCTGGGGTAGAACTGTCCAAGTTAGCTGAGTTCTTCTCCCTGTTTTGGGGTTGTCCCATTCAAAGGCAAAAAGTTCCTGACTGTCCTCATGCACGGGGATGCAGAAGAAGGCATCTTTAAGATCTAGTACAGTAAACCACCCTAAATCATCTGTCAATCTGGTTAGAAGGGTATAGGGATTGGCTACAACTGGGTGACCTACAGACTAGAATGTCTGACCCTTTACTTTTCCCTGTCCAAAAGCTGCCCTGAGACTGACCACTGAACTGATACTCAGTTCAACATTTAAGTAAAATTAATATGAAGCAACCCTGCAGTCTTAACTGAAATCTTTCCTTGGGGAATACACTGGGAATCCTGTTTAAAATATCTCTTTTTCTTTGCATGTCACTCAATTAACAGCAAGGTAATTAATTGTAATAAAGGCATTTGTGATGTCTTCAGTAAATTCCTTCAACAGCAAGGGTCCTTCAGAGACAACTAGTGGTTAGTATCAAGTAGTATCCTTATCCATTTTGTATTACTCCTTAAGATGCTTAGATGAGGCAAGATTTTTATGTCCAAATCAGTGTCCAATGCTGCAGAAGATTTGAAAGAAACTGGTGACAGTTATTTTCAGAATTCCTTACAGTTCTGGATACAATCAATTTAGATTAATGGCAATCCTGCTATGGCTGACTGCATGATGGGACTGTGCATTACACTGATGGATAAGTTCTTAGCTGCCCTGGGAAGGCTGTGTGAAAAAAATAAAGAGCTAAAGATGAAAAAATGGATTACGAGTTCAAGAATCAATCAGCATATAAAGGATGAGGTTGAAATTACTGGGAAACAGAAAGCGACAAGGATGGTTACAAAGACTTTCAGAAGTATCAATGAAGAAGTATCAGCTGTTCTGTAAACCAATTTTAGCTATCCCACCTTCAGTCTGAAAAGTTTATTTGTCCTAACCTCCAACTGAACTGGCCAGCACAGTCTATTGAATATAAGAATCCTGATACCTAGACATTAATAAGGTCTAGAGAGAATCTTCCTTCTCTTTCATCCTTATTACTTTCTACTCTCAATGTCTCTAGGCCTAGATAAGCACTACTATACTTACAATTCTCAAGCATGATACAAGTGGTCTCAAGTTTTACTAACACAGCTCCCATCCTCACTTGGACTATGTGTAATTACTTAAAAACAGTCTGTGCTGTCTGAAAAAAGACAGCCTTGATGTAAATCAGGATATCTTTCAACAGACATACAAACAAATACAAGTAAGTTTGCCCACAGACCTGATCAGCTGTGATCAAGCTGTGTAAAAGCAATGATTATGAGTTAATGCATTCACCTGGGATACTGAGCAAGTTAGTTTGAACACAGCACCATCCTAAAGTGACTACATGGTAAGAGCTGGCCCTCAGTATGGGTAGAATGAACCCAAGTTGCCTATGTGGAGAGATCCTAATGCATGCTGAGGGGAAAAATGAGTCAGGGGAGTTTAAGTGGAGCCACATTCATGAGGAGTGGCTGAGGCCACTTTGTCTCCTCAGCCTTGAGGAGGCTGAGGGGAGACATTGCAGTTACGACTTCCTCATGAGGGGAAGACCAGGGGCAGGCACTGATCTCTTCTTTGTGGTGACCAATGACAGAACCTGAGGAAATGGCCTGAAGTTGTGCCAGGGAAGGTTTAGATTAGATATTAGCATGAGGGTCTTTACCCAGCAACTGAGTGGATGCTGGAACAAGCTCCCTAGGGAAGTGGTCACAGCACCAAGCATGACAGAGATCATGAAGTATTTGGACAATACTCTCAGACACATAGTGTGACTCTTGGGGATGATCCTGTGCAAGGTTAGGAGCTGGACAATGATTCTTGTGGGTCTCTTCCAACTTGGCATATTCTGTGATTCTGTTTGTTGAGGTTGAACACTCTGATTGTTTAAGCCAGAATACTACTTTTTTAAGAAGAAAAAACATTAGAAAAATATGAATTGCTTTGTAAAATTCTGTTCAGACAGTTTTTAAATTATGTGGGTTTTATTTTGTTTTGCAATTAGCATGGAGATGTAAATTTACATTGTTATCACTGGATAATTTTCACTAGCTTAGATTCCTTTAGTCATCTGTCCAGTGTGAATGGATTATCTCAAATGGGAATTAAAGTAAGTGCAAAAAACCCCTAATGTTTGCATCAGTCCTGAATTTTACTATGATGCTTTAATCCCATATGTTTAAGATTTTTCTTTTATTATCTACATCTGTCTAATCACAGATAATTTCTTATGCTAGAGAATCAACATTAATGGCCCCCTGGTAAGTTAGCTTTTTTTCAAAGCCTGGTGTAAAAGCTAGGAACCTATGTTCATATTTAGCGACATTGTTAAAGTTGTGTATGAGTTGGAACTGATGAATATTCTTTTCAATTACATTTGATTTTCTGCTTGGTCTACAGATTTGAAAATTTAGTGCCTTTCATCTAAGTGCCTAAATTAATTTTGGAGGGAAAGTTTCTGAAAAGCTAACTTTTGATAAATGTTTCTGATCTTTTCTACACAATGTAATTTTCTTCACTTTCCAAGGAGATGTTTTCTTTGACAGCAACACAATAAATGCTAAGAAGATTGTCCTCTGAAATCTGAATGAAACTATAATTAAAAGCATTGAATTCTTCCTTGATATCCCTATATTCTGCTTGGTTTCCTTCATGACTTTTTTCCCCACTGTTCCCCGTGTAGACTCCAGGAAAGGGTAATCTGGGAGCAAAACCAACTGACTGGTACAAGAGATTTGAGTAGAACTGGTGAATGGCCAGAAATTCAAACAGCATCATTTCAGGTGATCACCCCAGAGCTCAGGCTGTAGCTCCTTACAGAGCAAGGTCGCAGAATCACAAAATGGGTGAGGTTGGAAATGACCACAGCGGATCATCTGGTCCAACCTCCTTGCTCAAGCAGGGTCATCCTAGAACACGTGGCACAGGATTGCATCTAGATGGTTCTTGAATATTGAACAGTGAGGGAGACTCCACAACTTCTCTGGGGAAACTGTTCCAGTGCTTGGTCACCCACCCAATAGAGGAGTTCTTCCTCATATTCAGGTGGAACTGCCTGTGCGTAAGTTTCTGCCCATTATCTCTTGTCTTTTTGCAGTACCAAAAAAAGCCTGGCTCCATCCTCTTGACACCTTTCCTTCCTTCTCAGTTGTCTCTTCTTGAGGTCCTGTATAGCTGTCGCAAATGTGCATGTAGTCTGAATCCAATCTACTCTGAACACACCAGACCTACAGTTCATGTATGCAAGGTGCACAACAGCTGCTCTGAGGGCAAATTGGCCTGACATGTCTGGAGAGCCCTGTGCTCATGCACTGTGTGCTGCAGATGCATATGCCTGTGATTTTGCCTTCATTTTTGCAAAGAGTACATAGAATGGAGCAGTGTCGGTAGTTGGAGATACAGTGGAGGAGTAGTATGAGGCTGCTCAACTATGAAGCTTCTGGACCAGGGATGCCTCTCTCTCAGCTTTGGTTTTAACTTTCTTATGAATATGCAAAGGTATCCTTCTTTAAGAAAACATTATTGCATACTGATGTGAAAAAGTAATGAAAAAAAAAAAAAAAGAACCCCCCCCCAAAACCAACCAAACCAAAACCAAAATAAAACAAAAAGTAGGGATGTGCAATACCTCATTTTGCATTGCTTGCACATTTGTTACTGTTACTAAAAACTAGTATTAAGTGAGGAAGTAAACTGCAGGAAGAGATGGGAGAGTTAAGGCAATTGCCTGTTCATAAGTAGAATTCATTTTTGTCTTACTGATGTAAGAGTGTTCCTATGGATAAGTTGCTCGAATCAAACTCTACCAAAGCAGTTAGTAATTGTATGTTTAGGCATTAGCTGTGTTCCCAGCTAACATCCTGCACCTTGGTCTACAAAACTGCTGAACATTCACAGCAGTAACTGAGATAACTGAGAGCTGGGCTTTGGAAATGTTCTGTACAGAGTGAAAAGGAATAGTAAATATCTCAAACTGGGCATACTAAGTGAAAAATTGTCTTTACTTTTTTCCCCTGCCTCTACAAAATCTAGATATTAATAATCACTTAACTTACGTGATTAAGTGAAGATGAATAAATTCATACTTGAGAAACAGAGCTACTGCAATGAGGACTGCTGTAAGAGGCTGTAAGGGAACTAATAATCCTATCTTCAGAACTGTGCTGGTTTTGGTTAGGATTGAATTAATTTTGTTCACAGCAGCTACTGCTGGGTTAAGGGAATTGTTTTGGATTTTTGCTGAACAGAGGATTGATAATTCAGTGAAATTTTTTTTACACAGAGCCAAAGCCTTTTCTGCTTTTCATAGTGCCATGGTGGCAAAGAAGTTGGGGGGTGCATGGGAGGTTGGGAGAAGGCACATCTGGGACAGGTGACCCAAACTGACCAAAGAGATATTCCACACCATCTAACATCATGCTTGGTATATAAAGTGGAGGGGAAAAGGAGGAAGGGGAGGACTTTTAGAGTGATGGCATTTGTTTTCCCAAGTCAC
The DNA here is from genome assembly GCA_035222235.1 of Margarornis squamiger. Classification (NCBI taxonomy): domain Eukaryota; kingdom Metazoa; phylum Chordata; class Aves; order Passeriformes; family Furnariidae; genus Margarornis; species Margarornis squamiger. The sequence goes on along the minus strand of JAWWTY010000037.1, from coordinate 31,708,313 downwards.
TGTTAGGTGTGTTGGGGCCTGCTCGCCTAGCGATGGCCAAACACGTGCTTGCCCATTGGGAAGAAGTAAATTAATTCCTTGTTTTGCTTTGCTTATGTGCACAGCTTTTGCTTTCCCTGTTAAACTGTCTTTATCTCAACCCACAAGTTTTCTAGCTTTTACCCTTCTGATTCTTTCCCCTGCTGGTGGGGGGGTAAGACACTGGCTGAATGATGCTTGGTTGCCAGCTAGTGTGAAGTCATGATAAGAACTGAGTTCAAGTAATGTGCTGTAAACAAATCTGTGAATGACCAACTGAGCAACAAAGGTAAAGTAAAATGCAGATTAACTGTCCATTAATGTAGTACGACTCTTACTGCTCACTGAATGAGACAAACATCTCTTGAAAATCTGGAAATGTGGGAGTTAAACTAAAAATTATGTAACTGAGGAAACAGTCAAAGGTAAAAACCATTTTAAACCTGGTGCTTTATATGCTATAATGGCTTGATTTAATAAAAGTTCTCCTTTAAGGTGACTGACTGTGAAACTAATAGCACTGTAGATATTGGAAATGACTGACAGGCAGCATATGTAAGAAAAATAATTACTATGATGTTTTGTGTCATTAAGACTTGGCGATGCTTTTAAAAACATATCCAGCAAAGGAAGACTTTGTAATATAATATACCTTTGATAAGGCAGGAGGAGAGAAGGATGGAAAATAATGTAATTTAAGGAAAAAACAGGTATATTAAGCAAATGCTGGTAACAAGAAGTAAATTTTGTTTTAGCTTTTCACTTGCTTTCACTCTTTTCCTGTTGAAAAACTGTAAGCTATGAACATAATTAGACATTCGTGCTGCCACAATAAATCACTTTTGTGAACACACTGATGAACCCTGACACACTAAGCCCAAGCTGGCAGGTCTGCACTAAATAAGGATCTGCTGACTAGCTGACATGAACTTCTGATGCTTTTCAAATAGAGACAGTGAGAATCCTTTAACAAGCATTCTGTCTGTTTTTCAAAGACTCCCGCAGAGTCTCAATATTACTGATTTATTGGAACAGTCGGTATATATTGTACATGAGTGGAACTATGTTCATCACAACACTTTGCTGATGAACTAGAATTCCTGTTTTCCTAATTTTCTGGTATTTCTTTCCTGTAAACAATTTGTAGCATGCATGAAATTTTTCTGTAAATGCAAATACTTCTTTGTGCACACAGAGAGCTTTTTGACCAGATGACATTCAAAACAAACAAAATACAGCCTTGAAAAAACAAAATGTTTTAACAAACCTTTAAAAGCAAAGACTGCAGTTAGAAATGTGGAGCACAATTACTTTCAACTTAGGGTGCCCAGCAGAACAAAAGAAGTGTGGGTCTTTGTGTTTGCAGACATTTTCTTGATATGTTGATGAACAAGTGGAAGACCTTTGGCAGAGTCACAGCTATATCTGGCTTTGTGGGAAGTGAGATGATGTCACATTTTAATACCAGCTGGCAGCTAAGTACCATGAAGCCACTAGCTCATTGACCCCTGCTCCCCACCCAGTGAGGCAGAGAATTGAAAAAAAAAGGTAAAACTGATGATTTGAGATAAGGATGGTTTAATAATTGAGACAAAATAAAATATAATAGTAATAATGCTTCCAATAATAATAATGCTTGTAAAGAAAAAGAGAGAGAGAGAGGAACAAAAGAGAAAAAATTGATACATGATGCAGTTGTTCATCATCTGCTGATCAGTGCTCAGCCCATTCCCAAGCAGAGATCAGTGGTTCCTAGCCAAGTGCCCCCACTTTATACACTGAACATGACATTCTATGGTATGGAATATCCTTTTAACCAGTTAAGGTCAGTTGTCCTGCTTATGCTCCCTGCTGGCTTCTTGCATACCTGCTCACTGGCAGAGCATGACAAGTCTGGTTACAGGTGTAATAGGTGAAGGAGGAGGTGATGAAATGCAGTCATTTTAATTTGGAAGCTCACTTGTCTATATGCTTCTTTGTGGTATGACTCCAGATTTGTATGACAAGATGTAAATTAGATCAGGTGTTCTTATGATCCTTACACTTCTGATGTTTGAGGATTACTATCAGAAAGGATAGTGCATACCTGAGTATTTTTATATACTACATTGTTGTTTCATGTCTCTGACTTGGAGACAAAGAAATACTAAACAATTTTTTTAATAACATGCTGCACTATTGTACTTTTTGTCCCTATTTGTCAATGTTCATCATCTTTGTTGTTCTCGGGAGACTTTTTCCCTACAACACACAAAGAGTATTCTGAGTTGGAAGGGACCTACAAGGATCATTATACGCAACCCTTAAGTGACTGACCAGTATGGAGATCAAACCCACAACAACCTTGCTGTTATTAATGCCATGCTCTAACCAGCTGAGTTAATCTCAGTGTCAAACATCTATAAATACGAGGGAAAAGGAGTGAGTTGATGAAAGAACTAAATAGCAAAAAAATCTGATATATAGCTTCCAAAAAGGAACAGAAATGCCTGTACATATTTTCAGAATGAGCTTTATTCTGATGTTGGTTGCACTATTACATAGCTGGCAATTCAAATCGCATTATATTTTTATTCATTTTTAATTAGCATCTTTCCTCGACATCAGACTATATTTTGATCTAGGTTTTAAAATAATTTTCCAGAAAATGTAGGTTTTCCTTATCAGCTCACACTTGCCTTGAAGACAGAACAGAGTGGTGCAAATAATTTAACGAATAAAGAAACAAAGCTACTAACCCCCTTTAATCTCATAATCTACAGTCACACAGTGACTCTTGTCAGTGCTGGCAAGACAGAATGAGGGTGATGGTTGATTGATTGGAGAATGCTTTGGCAACTAGACAGTGTTCTGAGGCAATGTAGGAAGCAGCTTTGGTCTTAATAACTTTCTACTACACACAATTCTTGTGGCACAAGCACAACGGGCTTTGATTTATTTCTGATGGATGTTTTCCCCACCAGTTTTAAAAGTCATTGCTAGAGAAACACCTGAAGTTATTTTATTGCTTCCATAAAAGCATCAAGTGGTTCTAGGTGCAGAATCTCTCCATGTTCTACTGTCAGTAAGAGAAGTCACTTGTTAAAAGGGTTTTTTTCCTGCTATTTTAACTTTTGAAAAACACTCAGAGAATCTGTATGTTTGGTACCCAGTAAATAAAAAAAATTCAAAATGCAAAAAAGACCTGGGGTTATTTTGGCAAAAAGTTACAAAAATTTCTAGGAATACTGTGGCTTATATTAAAAATCCATCACAATATACTGACATTCTGTCTCTAGTAAGATAACTTCCAATGAGCCATCTGTTAAGTTTTCATTTAAACCTGATAAAGGTCTAAATTCTCAGGTTTGATATCAACAAATCCATGTCAGTTTATTAAAAAAAAAAAAAAAAAAAATCCTAGATCTACTATTGTGAACTTACTATTGTGAGTTGCTTAACTGTCTGTATGTGAAATTTAATCTCATGTCAAATCATACTTAGGTTGTATAGCCTTGTTTGAAACCTCACTTATGTTTATGTAGAGAATCAGCAAAGAGTGAAAAAACAGTGCAGAGAAGAGAAAGGATTGGATGCCGACAGGGGAAAGGATGACAGAAATTTCATGTGAAAAACAGTTAGGCACATTTGGAATAAATAAAGATGCATCTTCTGTAGAGTGTTGCCATGCAGGCTGGAAAAGGATGAGTGGCATAATACCTACCTAAGGCTGTGACTGCACAGTTTAGGAGTGGAGGTGCTGGGGAAGATCCTTTCTCACTGACAAAATGGGAGAGATGCTGTTGGGGTTATGGGAACAAACTAATGCATTAAGCAGGAGGAAATCATTAGTGGAAGACTGTGGAGCATAGAATCTGACACTGGAGGAAAGATACAACAGGTCAGGATTGATAAAACTGTGAATAAAAACATATTTACCTAGGAACAAACCTGGGCGGAAACATATTTATGGGGATAAGGTCAAAAGAATCTTGTTAAGATCACTGTTGTCTAAATAGCAGCATGCAGTCCTGAAAATGCATTCTTTGATGCAATCCACTGATTTGCAAACACACAATAGTTTTTCTACTCTGACATGGTTCTTGGAAGGGATTGGGATATGAAGTAAGCCCTGGATTTGTACCCTTTGTCAGATAACAGGTGGTTTCTCATCTTTTTCACTAGTTGATGGAGGAAATCTAACATCTATTAAAAACAATTCATCTTAGGTGAGCTAAATAACCCTCAGTAGACGCCTGTTTCCACTGACTGTAGGAGGTACCTTACAGCCAGGAGGCTTCTAACTTGGCCTCAGTTATTATGAATCTAAAGCTTGAAGTGATAAATCCTGGCCTGAATTGGACTATAGTTTCCCTCTGTTTTGTGAGAGAAGCTGAAAGAAAGGATCACCAGGGGAGAAAGGATATAGCCTGAGAGATGAGATTTTTTCAATCATAGTGATGACTGCTTATTTACATCTCATTTTTATAGTTGGACAAGTAGCTGTGAGTCCTGTCTGCATGACCAGCAGAAAGCTCTTTTTGTCTTCTCTCCACAAATACTGAGATGTCACAGTACCCGTGAAACTGTGCTGTGAGCAAACAGCTACTATGAGTGTAAGGTGGGAGAACCCATCATAATGGTCTATTTCTCACAGCTACAACTCAAGTTTTTTAGATTTTGTATGCATCATTGGCATCTTAAACAGCAGGTTGTGCATGGAGCTGTCCTTGGTTCCAGACACTGCCCATACCTGGAGCCACCAGGATGCAGAGTTTATGTAAACATATCTCAGCCATCATGAAGCAAGTGGCTACCTTGGTAAAAAGAGCATAGAAATACCTGTGAGAAGGACATATATTTTCCAGTCTGTCTTAAGTGATGGTATGTGTGAGAGGTAAAACACACTTTTGTCAAAAAAGGAGAAAATGAATTTTTGATTTTGTTGCATACATGGAAGAGGATTGTCAAACTTTACACTGGCAGTCCTAGCTGAAAGTCTGAACTTTCAAATAGTTGTCTTTGTGTCATGTATAAGAGGTAGGAAGTGTTCATTGCTTTAATATGCAAATTATTCTGAACATACAGCTACGTTATGATTTTGCACCATGACAGCTATTTCCAGATTCCTCCACAGTCTTCTCCATTTTATATTGGAGAAATTTTATAGGGAAGACATTGTGCATGGTTTCTAATTATGATACATTGATCACAGGGCTCTAATCAGGGACAGCTATTTAGTGAGAGGAACAGTGGATACAGCTATCAGTATGGTGGTTGTTCTCTTAACTGATATTTTAAATATCTTTTAGTGCTTATTTCTTAAAATATCTGTTTGGTTCTCAGTTTTTCTAGTGTTACATTGATTTAATTACTTTGATTTATGCATGTTTTGATGTCTGATTATAGCACTGTTTAAATACATTCAGTCCTCAAAACTCCATTAAATGAGTCTTCAATCAATTAAATCAAATTTTATTGTAGAAGCAACTGCCTTTGTAAATAAAGATAAATATGCAATCATTATGTTTAATTACAACTGAAAAATCAAGATAATATGAACCTATTAGATGTCAGACAAAAGCTGTGATATGCCTAGAAAATACTCATCAAGTTTTATATTCAAAGGGCTGGAGTTGAGTTTGATGATAGGATTTGTCTTTTTTCTGTGCAGGCCAACAATCTGCACAGAAAAACCAACAACACCAATAGCAGCCTTAATTTAAAGTAACCAGTAACGGTGCAGCAGGTTGCATGTACAGCTAATATTGCAGAACCTTCCTTTCAGAATGAAACACAGAAGGAAATGTGTCCTAGAGTTAGTATTTGTGGGCTTTGATTCAGCTCCTGCTCTGCTAAAGTTTTCTTTCTGACTTTCATCTTGCCACATATACCCATAGACCTAATACCTCTCTCTTTTTAAAGTAGCCAAATATTTGCAGTAGTTTGGTCTTCAATTTGCTCACCTGTTAAAAAAGAGGGACCATTCACTAGCAAGATTAATAAGCTAAAGACTACAAGGTAGTTTAGATATTATGAAGAGAAGATATATAAAGATATAGAAATATCACTGATTGAAGTAAAGTATGGAAGGAAACAGCATTGCTGAGGAATTTGGTTCCTCTGCATGAGGTGGAAGGTCAGGTAGTAAAAACATTTTATTGCATCATTTCACCTGGTCCTTGGTCTGAATCAAAACAACACAAAGGTAGATCCAGTGGTTTTTTTTAATTGATGTTTCCAAGAGCCATCTCAGCTACTGAGATTTAGGGAGTCACCCCTAGAAACAGAGGATCCAGTACTCTATTCTGTGAGTGTGAGCTGCCCAGACACTGGACAAGTGTCTTGCATGATTTGTCAAGGTGCCATTTGCAAAATAGAGGCATAAAGCATTCCTCATGCAGTCTAATTTCAAGTGGTATTTGCATACTAATCAATATGAATTTCATATTTAAAGTCTGATTGTTCATTTACTCTGCTAACATCCCTATAGTCTTTGAGCATTACTTTTTATCTAGCATTTTGAATAATAATGTCGCATTCCTGACCTGAACACCTCTCAGTGTAGCTGCAGCTACTGTGGCCATGTCCACAGCTTTGCTCCTGATGACCTAAGCAGCTTCTTTTATGTTCTTAGCAAGAAAGGATGGCATATTATTTTCCCTTGTGATAAGTATTAATCACTTTGTAGTAAAGTGGTTACGGTGTGTGAAGTCACCTGCTGGCAGTCCTTGTGAGCAGTTTATCACTGACTCCTGCTTTGTTAAATGTCGAGGCTTTCAAAAATAAATTATTTGCTTTTTTAAAATTACACATTTACATATTTGACTCTAAGACTGAAAATTGTGTTGAGAAGGAAGGGAAGGTAGCAACTTGTTCAACACCCAACTGTTTTTTTTTTTTTATTCTCATTTTGTACTGTACCTGATGCAAGGAGTTTCATTTCTGGTCAGGGCTGACTAATGCTGGCACAGAATACCAGCTATTATTCTAAAAGAAAAGCTGACATAGAGTCAGCTTGTTCTCAGCCACGCTGAGGTCTAGTTATGCCAAATATTTGACATTATTCATCTGCATAATTTGATCTTTTTCATAGAAGGCTAGAAGTTCAGGGTTCAAATATAAATAAGAAATTATGAAATACTTGGGTGTATGTAGGCAGTAGATATGGCTTTAAGACACTATGAGAGAAATTAATGGAAGTAGAATGTGCTCAAATTAACTGAAGCAAGAAATGTGTTCTGTCTAACTGAAGCATTACAAATGCAAGTTGATAGATATAAGATCTTAAAAATTATTTTATCCCTTCTTCTCACTAATACATTCAGTGTAGAGACGAATAGTTATGTTGAATGAAACTGACTCCATCCAGTAAATCTACTAACACTCCTAAGATGAACATACCACTTGACCTTGATGGATATGATTCATTAAAATTACCAGCAATACTTTGAGGAATCATCCTAAAATACAGAATTAAAAGCCTTGTGCCTGTTATCTGTCTCGAACGTATGTGTTTCCCTTAATAGGAAACTTATGTGATTCTCTTAATAGGATAATCATTGTCACTTCTAATCTTCAATGACTGATACCATGATTGATCTTGAAAGTAAATATAAACATGGTAACTTTTTGTTGATAAAACTCTTATCACTTAGACAGAACATTGAAGTCAGTGAAATTTTAATTTGAATAACCAGTGGAATGTGGAAAACAATGAATGTTTTATGTTTAACTTAGTTAGTGAGTTAAATATGTTCTTCTGCTGTGATATGGTTTAAATCTAGAAATCACTGTACTATAAATTTGTTTCCCATGATTATCTCCGTAATTTGTTTGCTATTGTAATTTACATGCTACAAGTACTATATTGAGTTATGTGCCCTATGTACTTGCAAAAAAAAAAAAAAAAAAAAAAAAAAAAACAAAAGAAAATTTTGATTTAAATTAAGATTTGTTTTAAA
>JAWWTY010000037.1:31667653-31700342 GCA_035222235.1 Margarornis squamiger | reverse complement strand
TTCTAAAATTAATATTTTTTTTTTTTTGCCCTATTTAATTGAAAAAAAAAAAAAAAAAAAAAAAAACAAAGAAAAGAAAAGTGTGATTTAATTTAAGAATTGTTGTAAAATCCAGAAAAGGTACAGAGCAGCATAAATGTATGTAATAAAATGTAGTAACCAACGGTAATCCAATTTCAGAAGCAGTCAGTTAATCACAATAGTTCAGTTAGGTATCTACTTTTCTTTATATGCATAACATGGGACTGATCATACCATCAGTATGCCAGCAGTGATGAGAGCAAAGCAAATGGATTTCAGTGGAAAGATCTCTTTCTTTTCCTTCCTTCTGTCTCTCCCTCCTTCCCTGTCAAATTAAGCCAGAGTTCCATTAAATCTATAGAGACTTCCTCATAGTTTACTGGGATGCACTGCCTACTACTTAGTTGTATATTCATATTTTTTGAGATGGGGAATTTCTTCTAAAGTCCACTTAAGCTAAACATCCTGGAATTCAATAACCCTTCACACCCCTCCCTGATTTCCACCATCTCTCCCCTGTCCTGAGGATTGTGTTGGACTAAGGCTACTACACCACGGAGGAGACATGGACAGCCAGACACAAGAAATGAAGCTGTAATTGCTACTAGAGTTTCAGTACAATGATACTACTCCCTTAGGTTTCCAAGAGCAAATTTAATTCTTAATCATCCATGTTGCAGTTCTGCTGAGTGATTGGTAATAATCTGAAGCACTCTTTTGAGGTATTCCTCTTTCTTTGAATAGTCATAGAAAATGGACAGGCAAAACAAAATTGTTTTTGTACTTTTCTCAACACAAGGTCTCTTGAAGTGATAAAAGATTTCCTTGACAAGGAAAAAATACAAAAAACCAAACACTGAGATTACAACTGGTACTCCTCATGTTAAAGTCTATGTTTTCCAGAGGAATGACTATCTAATCTCTTTGAATATCCTGCACCTGTTGTTACCATTGCTTTTGTAGCTCTTGGAACTTAGTTTCAGCTGAAGATCAAAAATGACCTGATATTTGCATAGTTAAAACCAAAGAAATATCTTTAGTCTCTGATATTTTGTTTTGTTTGGTTGGTTTGTTTTGGTTTTGTTTAGATGTTTTTTTTTAAACCTGCTTTGGTGAAATAGTCCACTGAATTCCAGTAGGGTGTGGAATTCAGCTGATGCTTTGCTTTTCCTCTTTTTGATTCCATGTGGATAGATTAGAAAACATTTATTTTCTTGTATATGCCTTTGCTTACTGGGTGTAACAGGGCAGGAACTGTCTATTGCCTGGGGTGTTCAGTTATTGGGTTTGAGAAATCTAAATGAGGGAGTAAAATGCAAAAATGTTTGTAATAAGCTCACTGCCAAATCTTTAGCTGCAGCCACTGTGATTTCAGACTCAATAAGCTACCGCTGAAAAAAGCCTAAGGGATGGGTTTGTGTCCTCATATGAAAAAAGAGAATTTAACTATTTGTAATAATTTATAAAGACTTTTTTTTTTTTTTCCCAGTTTGTTTGGGCTGAAATCAGAGCTAATAATTTTTTCTTCTGATCTCAAAAACAGTAGTGGGAATTGAAACGTCTTTAAAGCAACTTACACAGAGGTTGGTATCAATTAAGCCATTTTCACATCTACTTTAAAGTACTCCCCACTTCTTAGGACCATTACACTCACGTTTAGCAGAGAATCATCATCTTATCAACTGTTACACTCTATTCTGGCTCTGATGCTTCCCTTTAGCCTACAAATGATCATTTTTCACCAGGCTCCAAGGCATTAATTATCCTTCATGGACTACTTTGTGCTTTTTTTTATGACACTCAGAAAAGTTCATTCTGTGAGCTTAGTATCACTGAGTATTTTGTCGTTGGTATAGGAAAGAAAATTAAGATCTCTAAGTTCTGTACATGTAGCTGAATGCAGAAAATAGCATAGATGCCAATCTTTTGGCCAATACTAAATTTTTTTATCTTTTGAACAAACACTGATATTGAATAGTTATTTCTGCTATAGATCAGCAATTTTCATTTTATATGTACCAAAAAGGAAATGTGAGAGTTCACTGCTAATTAAAATGAACTTCGTGAAATATTTATGGATAAATAAGAAAGCTCATAAAAAGGACCAGGAGAAGGCAGAAAGATATCTGACTTCTTACATGCTGATGAAGACCCAAATCCACTAACTGCATATGAAATAAAGTATTTCTAAGTCCACCTCAAAGAAAATAAATAGCATCCTGTAGAGGGAACTTTTACTCATCTCCACGATAAACAGTGATTATTATAGTCTGGTCTTGTTTACCTCTTGATCTTTTCAAAAGGGAAAGAAACTTTTTGATGAGACAGCTAAGTCACAGAGATATGCATCTTTTCATCCTCTCATTGCAGTCCTCTCACTCATTCACAGGAGACACATTGGAGTCCTGTTGTAATTCAGGGAAGCCTATGTCTTTTTTTAATCTTGAAGACTTCAGCCTTGTAATTGTGGCCTTCTCTTTAGATGTTTTTAAGACTGGAGCATAATGAGTGAAGACATGGATTGCTGGTCGATGGCATCCTCTCAGCAAATACAGGAAGCGAATCTGGAAAAACCTGATGTGTCAATGTTCAACATTTTCCAGTGTCAAACACATGCCATTTCTCAGGCTTTGATTGGTGTTTCTAAAGGCCCTCTGGACATCCCAGAAGACCAAAGTGGCTGAAATACTAAGTTAATTTTTTTACAAATCTGATGTTAAAATGTAAAAAAAACCTTGACAGCCATTCCTCATCTGAGATTTCTGTGAAGTTTCACAAGTGCTCAAAACACCTGAGAACAAGGTCACAGTTTGGACTTTTGATAACACAGACTGAAGTGTTTCTTAACTACAATGATCAGATTTTGCAGAAATACCTTTTATGCGAGGTCACTAAGGGTGTTCTCTTTAATTAACAAACAGTGTATGGGATGGAGAGAAAAGCAAAAGTTAAAATAAGTTCTGAATGGAAATAAAAATTAGTATTGGAAAGAATCACACAAAAAGATCCTAAGTGACTTTCTACACCTTATTGCATCTCAAGGAGGAAAAAATAGCCTAGAAGATATAACATTACATTAGAAAAATATTGAGATTCAAGTACCTGTCACAATGATTATTATTTTTATAATGTTCCAACGGAAAAGCTAGGAGAAACTCATTCCACTGTGTTTCAAACTCCTAGACAAAACAAGTAAGAATGGAGTGATCTAAAAATGGTGTGCTTCAGAGCAACTAGCCAAAAATTGTCTCCTGGATCTGAAGACCCTTCAATAAAAAGTTTAATCTTGGTGACCTTCTGTTGTCTATGCTTTCTGTGCTCTTGCTGTTTAGGGTTTCTAAATATATTTTAGGGTTTAGTAGTTAATCTTTTCCCATATAAGGTTCTTTCAGTGAAGAGTCATGACTTGTACTCTGTCAAGACAAACTCTAAGTAATCCCGTTGCAGGTTTAGCTCATCTGTATGACTGATTATTCTCAAATACGAACCCATTTGTACTGAGGTTTTTTTGTTTGGTTTTTGAGGGTTTTTTTTGTTTGTTTCTTTCTGAAATATGTTTTGAACATCCCTAAAAGGATGTGTTGGAACCATGTCTGTGACTCTGAAAGATGAAATTAGAATTTGTCAAAAGTATCCTCACAATTTTGCAAAGAAATCATTTACTGCACACCTTTGGATTTTGTTTCAGTAAAATCTCTAGCTAACAAAGCTTTTAACATCAATTTTCCTATCTATTACTCAGCAAGAGTTATTACTTTGTAGTATTAAACTTTTCCATCTTGCAGTAAGACATTACTCAATGTAAAAGGCTGTGACTGAGTCAGGAACAGTAGAATGTTATAATTGCTTCCCACAAAATTAAATGATGAACTGTTGAATTGAGTATGAAGCAGAATATAAAATAGATAATAGATAATTAGTCTCTTTCAAGTATTGGAATGTAGGATGAAAATTTTAATACAGCAGTTTGGGGAAATTGAAGAAATAAAAATAGTACTCATAATTCATTATGGACATACATGTATGCTTATATATATGGACGAATGTGGGCACACATTCAGACATGTTTTGGTTGAAATGGTGAAATTGCCATTTTTCCTGGAGAAAAAGCGAAATAGGATAGTAGAATATTAGGATTTTGCGCTCTCATATGTGTAAAAATGTCCATAATGTATCTTTATACGAGTGTGCAAAGACATGTACATATTGCTTGTTTTCACATAGATATGCATAAATGTGCATGTATACATTGCAAAACCTGTAAGTAAAAGAAATACTTATGTCCCTCTAAGTCTATATACATACAGAACCTGTCCCAAAACAAAGATGCAGGTAGTAAAAGGTATCAGTCCTGACAATAGTTTTGCTTCTCAGATGTTTCTTTTCTGTTTCTCGGTTTTCTTTTATGATATCCTGTTACACAATAATAAGAAACCTGCCATGATTGAGGGCTCCCAGCCAAGCTTGCTTCAGGGTTATCAGTGCAGCAAAACTTGATTTTGCTATATAGCAAATCTGCTTTAAATTAGAGCTTGCTTATAGCACTGCACAACCCAATCAATTAAAGTGGAGAAGAAAAGGAACAAAAGAAGAGAAAAGCAAACACATTAAAGACAAGATAATTTTCAGTTGAATGACATTATTTATATTTTCTTGGGTTGTTTGTCAGTTCACTGTACATTGTGCTTTACTTATCTCTCTCTTCCTAACGTTTTCCTCTGTCTTCCCAAAGAGTTGTTTGCCTCCTTCCAGCTGCCATAGGCTTGTACTGAAGGAGTTCAGCACCAGTTATTTCTTACCTGAAAGTGTATTTAGTCTGGCTGAGAAGGAGTTAATTTTCCCCATAGCAGCCCTCACAGTGCTGTGCTTTGCATTGGTAGCTAGAAAGGTGCTGATAACACCCAGTGCTTTGGCTACAGCTCAGTAGTGCTGATGCAGCATCAGCACTGTCTCTCCAATATTTGCACATCACCAGTAGGCTAGGAGTGGGCAAGATCTTGGGAAGAGACACAGCCAAGACAGCTGACCTAAACTGACCAAAGGAATTCCATACCGTATGATCTCTGCTCAACCATAAAAGCTAAGAGAAAGGAAGAGGAAGGGAAAACATTTGTTATTACAATGTTTGTTATCCAGAGCAATCATACACTGAAACCCTGCTTCCTGGGAAGTGGCTGGGCATTGCCTGCCTGTTTAAAGGAAGAACAGAATAAAATCTTTTGTTTTCCTTTACTTTCATGCACAACCTTTGCTTTTACTTTATTAAACTGCCTTTCTCTCTTGGCCCATGAGGGTTTTTTTGGATCTTATTTCCTCTCCCCCTGTGCCTCATGCTGCTGAGGATGGGAGTGATAGACTGGCTTAGTGCATACCTGGCATTCAGCCAAGGTCAACCCAACACAGAAAGTCAAGGCCAGGTGAGAACATCAAGAAGCTCATTACACTCAGTGTACCTGGCAGATTCCAATGTAAAATGTTACCGCAAGTCCCTTTTCAGACTTGTCACCCTCAGATATAGTGCAAGAAGATATATCTGCAATTTTTATTTAGTGCTCATTAGAGCTGCCATTTGTACTGGTTCTTCATTCAGGTCTAGCTTTTAACAATAAATAAATTACTCCCCAAGTCATAAATTTCAGCAGTCTTCTGAGGTTTTTGGAGCAAGAAAACAAAGTGATAATTTGGTAACCTTAAGAAGTTTATTCATATATATTCTCTCTATTTCATTTAAGTCTTTTTTCCCCCTCTTTTTATAATATATTTATATTGAGGTTAATTTGCGTCTTTGGTGGGGCTTTTATATGGACAGAAACTATAACACAGTAGTCCCTGTATTATTTTCAGCCTTAGAAACAAAAAGAGACAGAACAGTATAAGGAAATACTGAGACATCCTTTCTGCTGGGGGAAAAAAAAAAAAAAAGAGAGAATATTTAAAGTCTCTGCCTTGAATTTTCAATTTTTTACCATCCAAAATAGAACAAGCACACTTTGCCCCTCCTTTTTCCTAAGCTTTATTTTTGCCAGAAATATTATGAATTTGTTGAGACCAGAGAAGCTCTCTAATTGTTCTTATTTAGAGAGAAAACCGGAAAAATTTCAAGTAGTCAAGACTATATATATAAATGACTCATAATGGTTTTTAGTAAATGCCTTTTTCTTTTTATATTCAAACACAGATCAGCAGAAACTAAAATGCTTCTGCTCTCTGGCAATGTCTGAGTTCACAAGGGAAATATATTCTGTCACTATGAACCAATTCCTAACTGGGATAAAAAATTCTTTGCTAAAATTCAGCTACTTAAAATTCAGTTTACTGAGATACTTTATGATCACTAACCATATAGCTTGGCAGCAAGGCTGCCCAGAGGATAACCGTATTAACTTTTATTCTATTTTGGTTTGGGGGAAGTTGTTTAGGAAAGAACATTCTTTCCTTTCAGGCTTATTGTTAAAATGGCTAAGTCATGATATTATATGAAATCCCTGTTTAAAGCAGAGATGAATTGAACTAATGTATTTTACTGACCTGTGAACATTGATAGATACTAATTAGCAAAATGTTCATCTATTTTTCCTCTATGAGACTAGTTGAGATTGAAGATCAGATTATTTTCCCAGTGAAATTAAAAAATATTTTAAAATTGATTTTAACAGCAAACACTATTTTTCTTTAAGATTGCAGTAAATGAGAAGTCTGCTCAAGAGTTTCACTACAAATTCCAAATCAGATTAGTTGTTCTTTTTATTAGTCAGTGATATACACCACAGTAAATAGAAGCTTGTCTTCACTTCTTTCACTGCTTGCTGCTGATTCTTGCTTCACTACTTTGCTGTTCACTTTATGCTGCTGTAAGCAAGGCACAAATCAAAGCAATAAAAATCAAGATGCCTTCCTCTTCATCATTACTCCATGTCTTATTTTGTCTTTTGGTTATCAGCTTTCTGGTCTTAGCTCATGGGTTTTTTTCTTCTTTCCCAACGTGTACATTGGTCGAAAGGTGTTTTTAATTCAGTTATAATGCATTACAAAATCCAGCTGTGCAAATCAAAACTTAAAAAAAGCTAAATGATATTGGATCCTATTAGTTTCAATGGGGATTGATAAAATTTTTGTATCAAATTCCATCATTTTAACAGTATAGATGAAAACTTCTGTGGGCTATATTTGCTCATGATGAAAGGAAGGAAGTGTAAAGTTGCCTATATTTATTAAGGGTTTTCCAACATAACCTTTAAATATGTGATTAAGTATTTGGCCTAGCAGCACTACTGTTTGAAAGTATTGGGTGAGCAGTATTAGAATATGTCAAAGCTACCATGAAAGTGTCCAGCTATTGGTTTCCAAAAAAACTTCATTGTTAATATGCACTTGTGGATGGAAAGAAAGTAAGATATTTTGGATGTCTGTAAAAGTGAACAAATGCATATCAGACTGGGTATTCTGACACCTTTGTTTCTGCTGTCTTCACCAAATTTATGTGGAAATTTGTTAGTGTCCTAGTATGTTTCTTTTCCCATTCCCAAGGTCAATTAGATTGAACTAAATTTGAAAAGTTTAATATTCCATCTAATAGGGATTTAAATATAAGCAATGTTTTATTTCAACATATAGAACAATAGAAACTGTAACCAGGATATTTAATTCTGTATCTTTTGTCTCATTATTTGTATTTACTTTGTTTACTATTGTGCAAAAACATTGTGCCTCTCCCTTTTAAGAATCACAGAGTCAGAGGTAGGATATGATTTGAAGAGACCACAGTGGGTCATCTGGTTCAACCTTCTTTCTCAGGAAGCGTCATCCCAGAGTACATGGCACATGATTGCGTCCAGACAGTTCTTGAATATCTCCAGTGAGGGAGATCCACAACCACTCTGGGCAATCTGTTCCAGTGTGCAGTCACCTTCACAGTAAAAGAATTCTTCCTCATATTCAGGTAGAACTTGTTATGCATCAGTTTCTGCCCATTGCTTCTTGTCCTATTGCTTGGCACCACTGAGAAGCATCTGGCTCCGTTCTCCTGACACCCTCCTTTCAGGTACTTACAGACATTGATGAGTTCCCCTCTCAGTTGTCTCTTCCTGAGACTGAACAGGCCCAACTCTCTTAGCCTATCCTTGTAAGAAAGATACTTCAGTACTAGTGGAAAACAGAGACTTATGTAATGGATATAGACTCTGAGACACTGAAGATGATTTAAAGAAAACCACAGAAGCTGAATGCAGTTTAGGTATCTGTTGATTTTGTCTCAGTATATCTTCATTGCATGTTGCCAGTCTATTATCTCTAAGGAGTGGTTTGGCCCCTTAAAGAACCACCATCAAAGGTATTGTGAAAAGCAGAGTTTAATATGAATTAATGACTATGTAACTTTACAGAGTTAGGTGGCATATAAGCATATAAGGTAAGATCAAATTAGAAGCAATTTGGAACAGTTTACATGGAAGCCAGGATTGCAAAAGGGGATAAGGACGAATAGGATATGGATGCAAAGATAAGAGTACAAAACAGTTTAGCAACACTTAATCATTGAATACTGTAACATTTCCAAAGTGATGTGTTAGAGTTCACTGCAATTATCATAAATCATCTAAATATCATAATCATCTCAATTATTTAACTATAGATTTGAGATAGTAGCATTCATGCCATAATTCTCATACAAACAGGAAAACCCATGTGTACACCTATTTCTATGTGTGTAAAGGTACCTCTCAAAAGTTCATCTCAGGTTCAGTGAAATGCTCACATGAAAACCATTTGCATTTCCCAACAGGCAAGGATTGCACTTTGAGGAGGGTGGAGATGTGTATAGGGAGTTATCAGCCTAGGTTTCATCATTAGCAATGGTCCTTCCAGTATCATAAACTTGAGGGTTTGTGAGCAATGAGAGGTGTCCCACTCAGAGGGAGGTGTTGGTGGAGCCTTCTGTGGTCCAGGAGAGTGAAAGGGGCCTCACTTATTGCTGCTGCTTGTAGTGTCACAAGGTGTTTTATTTTGGTCACCAGTAAGTTTCCATCCTGGACATAACCCAAGTCAGTAACTACTGTGCTTTTTTCCCAAAGTGCAGTAAGAATGGTACTGTTTCACTCAGGCTACAACTCACAATGATGCCACTCCACTAGAGCTACAATTCGGGTAAATGTTTTTCATGGCTACAAAGGATAATTGCTTATCCTTTTTCTCACACCATAGTTGGGCAGCTGATGTTGATCCCACCTCTACCATGCAAGAGCTCCTGGTATGATTAGGGAGTGAACTGGCTCAACTGGCATGGTAAAGGGACGCTTCACACTCAACTGGCTCAGTCAAAGCTTATCAGGAGCTTCTGAAATTATAAAGCAGGCCTGAAAATGGGCTGGGGGTCATGTACCATCACATCGATGCATTTTCTTTTCCATCTTTAAAATTCCAGAAGATGAGTTTAGTGCAAATGAGAAGTGATTGAATTTAAAGCAGAAAACACAAAAGTTTGCACTCAGAAGCCAGGCAGTGTTGAAAGCTTCCCATCTGTTTCTGTTCCTCCTTTTTTGGTTTTGTTGGGTGATTAGTTTGTGTGTAAATGGGAAGGGCAGCTTAATCACATAGTGGGAAACACAACAAAAATCTAAACAGGCTGCTTTGACTGCTGTAGAGCATGTTATTGTCTGGGTCTGGTGTGTGACATTGCTTTCTTCTCACTTAACAGAGCAGCAGAGTCTCATCCACTCTTAATACATGACAGGACTGGGACACACAAATGAAGATCACTGGTCTTTAATAATGCAATCTCCTTTTTATTCCAGTGTTTAATAAAAGCAGGCAAGATTGAAAACTTTTGACAACACTGATAGTCTAATCCATAGTGGTGTGACAAAACTGACATTACTTCAATCTGACTTAATGTAGTTTAAATAATTGTATTGAAGGAAATATCGATATTCATGTCAGCAAGCCTCATGCTTAAATGCATCATCTAAAAGAAGTTTTACTTCATTAAAAATGAATAAAGGATTTGAAACAAATAATTAATGTCAAGTCCAGAAATGAGGCTTTCAACATGATTCTAAGTTTTAATTTAAGATTTTTCTTGGAGAATTTGAAGGTTGGCTTAATTACAGATGGTCATGTATGTTATTCATAAAAATTTAGAGAATTCCAAAATGGATTGCAAAAATCAGACAGCTTCCTATCTGATTTGAAACCAAAATCTTAAATTTCATGGTGAAGCAAGCATAAATTTATGAGCATGGTTTAAATATGGTTCAAGTCCATGTTTCCTGGGGAGTCTTCATTGATATTAGATATGATTTATCTAATCACATTTTAGACCTCTAGTGTTTGGATTATCATGTCTTAAATTATCATAATATTCCAAAACAAGTATTTTAGACTTGTATTTAGTATTTAGGTGGAAATTCTCACTGTGTGCCTGTATCCCCTTGGTGAGTATGAAGGGCATTTTAATTTTTACTAGATACCTAACAATCTGAAAATTAATTTGTTGAGTTGACTCTCAGCTTGCTGTGTAACTCACAATTTCTTCATAATTAATCTGAAATATTCTCACATGCTTCTGGTTTACATGTTCACAAATATTCTACTTAATGTTATTTAAATGTTCCTTTCATGTAGTGGAAGAGGCTGGTAATGACACAAAATTGGACAATCTATTGAATTACAACATATAACTGAATACAAGTAGATTCACTCCACCTACTTAGAAATCAGCTTTTGGATCCATGAATTATTTTCTCAGGGTACTGAGAAGGGTGAGGGTGCACCTCTGCCTGAGCTGGGGGATGCAGGAGCACTTCCACAGACTGAGCATCACATGTGTTGCTTTCTCTGCTCATTCCCTCAGCTTCTTGTGAGTGTGGGCTGGTTGCACAGCCTGGAGAGAGGTTGTGCTGTGCTCTGGGTAAGTCTGAATGATCAGAGGAGATTTGCACAGTATGCAGGCAAGGGGGTTCACCAGGTAATGATCAGTAGTGGCATAGTTATAAATCAAAGCTTACAGGCTAAGTTTAGGCAGGTGTCTAGACAAGAAGCAGAATTTCTTCCAAGTATTGTTTCACAAAAGAGATGGCACAGGCTGCCTGTGGGCTGCACGGCATTACATAATAGATGTAGATAGTAAAGGTTACTTACTTTCCTGGAAAATAAAACAAAACAAAACAAAACAAGGTGTACTGGGTTTGCATGGCAATATTTTGATAGCAGAGGGGCTACAAGGGTGGCTTCTGTGAGAAGCTGCCAGTAGTTTGACAAAGCCAATGGCAGCCAGTTCCAAGATGGTTCTGCTGTTGGCCAAGGCTGATCCCATCACTGACAGTGGTAGTGCCTCCAGGATAAAGTATTTAAGAAGGATAAAAAGTCGCTGTGAAATTTCATCTGGGGAGAGTGAGAATATGTGAGAGAAAGATCTCTGCAGGCACCAAGGTCAATGGAGAAGGAGAGGGAGGTCATGCTCTAGGCATTGGAGCAGATATTCTCCTGCAGCCTATGGTACAGACCATGGTGAGTCAGGCTGTCCCTCTGCAGACAATGGAGGTCCACAGTGGAGCAGATATACACTTGCAGATGGATGCCCAATGGATGCTGTGATCCCATGGGAAGCCCACACTGGAGCAGGTTTTCTGGCAGGACTTGTGACCCTACAAGGAACCCAGGTTGGAGAAATTCGTTCCTGAAGGACTGTGCCTCATGGAAATGATCCATGGTGGAGCTGTTAGTGAAGAACTGTAGCCCATGGGAAGGACTCACATTGCAGAAGTTCATGGAGGACTGTTTCCTGTGGAAGGGATTCCACACTGGAGCAGGGGAAGAGTGTGTTGAGTCTTTCCCCTGCAGAGAAAGGAGCAGTAGAGACAACACGTAATGAGCTGTCTGCAGCCTCCATTCCCTGCACCCCTTCACCACTTGGTGGGAGGAGGTAGAGAAAATCAGGACTGAAATCAGTCCTGGGAAGAAGAGAGGGGTGAACAAAAGGTGTTTTAAGATTTGCTTCATTTCCTACTTTGATCTGATTGATAACGAATTAAACTAATTTTCCCAAGGTGAGTCTGTTTTTCCTCTGTTGAGTGATTGATTGCTGAGTGATCTCTCCTTGTCCTTTTCTTGACCCACCAGCCTACTGCTATATTTTCTCTCTTCTGTCCAGTTGAGGAAGAGGGTGACAGAATGGCTTTGGTGGACACCTGGCACCCAGCCAGTGTCAGTCCACAAGAAAAGGGAAAGAGATACAGGGTGAAAAAAAAGGAAAATGAAAAACTCATGACAGTGGCCAGGTGGACAGAGAAGTGACAGAGTGCCCTCTGATCAGTTTTTCTGTAGTACTACACAATTTTCACAGGGACTTTGCCAGGCTTCCTCCTGGAGAACATGTTCCTGTTCCTTTCATGTTCCTGCTCCCATTTCTGTTCATAGTGCTGCTGGTTGGAATGTGCTTTGGTCATGATTACGTTCTGCTCTGTTGTTCACCAGGCCTCCTTTTCCTCTAGTATAAAGCAAAACTATAAAACTAGAGGTATGAAATGGAAAGAAGGGAAGGGGTAAGTCTCGTGTCAGAAGCAATCATTTCCTGCTGTAATGTCTGGGTATTCACAGGATATGGGAACCAGATGAAAACGGTGGAACAGCAGCTTTAGAGTTCATAGGTGAAAGGTTTCGTGTTGTAAGAGGAAGACAGTGTTACCAGCTAAAAGCTCAATGTCATGCAGTAGTGCCACAGTAATATTTAAAAAAAAAAAATAAAAAAAGAGAGTAAAAAAGAATTATCAATATGAAATTAAACTGCAAAATGATCAGTTGCATTTGTTTAAAAAAAAAAAAAGGCAGGAGAAAAGAAAAAAAAGGACAGTGTGTTTGAAAAGTTTAACTTTTGCTTGAATGGTGAAATAAGAAATCAGCTGTCTGCTCCACTAACAATAAACATTTGGAGTGATTCCATTTGAATTCCAGAACTTAGCAGATTGTGAACACCTGAATTTCTTTGAGTAGGCGAAATGAGGTGAAAATGAGTATCTTCTCTCTGGCTCTCTCAGTTTCTCATCTTCCTCCCACCCTGAATTTGTGTGTCATGGCTGTTCTTGTTTGTATCAAATATAGGAGGAAAAAAAAAATCATTTAGTAGTCATTCTCCAGATATTGCGTTGGCAGATTTTTGCAAAGTGTAGCCTTGTGCAAGAATCCTATGCCACATTAATGGTTCTTTCCACATGTCCTCCAGCATCCAACCTGCGTCTGTAGCATAATGTGTCACTGACTCTTGACTGGAAGTAACAAGCACAATTGGTTTGTATCTTGTTTCAATAATATCCTACTCTAACATGTGACCTGGCCCACCAGATATGTACATGTCCCAAAGGTCTTATTCATGGGAAGAACTTGTAAAACGTATGTCACTTTCCAGAGACGCTGGGTGGAACAACAACAATAAAAAAGAAAAACCAAAAAACCCCAAACCAAACACAAAAACCACAACAAAACCAAAAAAGCACAAGTGAAAATACCAACCTCTTTCTGGGATATCAGGAGAAACATGACAAAAGTATATATAGAAATAGAGAGTAAAACTTTTAGATCTCTTGTCCTGAAGGGAAATACAGGCTTGACATAATTTACAACTGGACTGAGCATAAAAGCTTTATTAACTTAACAACAAGAAGATCAGTTTTAAAATGTGTACTTTTTCCCTCCTTGAATTTTATTGGAAGAAACACTTTAATAGTTCCCTCAGGTAGTCATTCTTCAACATAAACAAGTGATGAGTTTTGGATGCCAGGAGTTGTGGTGATACCTTGGATGTGACAAACCAATTTCTCATTTTTACAAGGAAAATCTGCTTTCTCTGTATAAGTACTTTTTTATTTCAAAATCCTTTTCATTTTTCTATTGCATACACGAGTTACAATCCATAAAATATGCGTTCTATTAACAGTGTGTTCCAGCCAGCCATCTAATACGACTTTTCCAGTGATATTTCTGTATGGATTTCAGTTGTATTCTTGTTACATTCTTTCTTTTTTTTTTTTTTTCCCCACCTGCATGTCTTTGAATGGTCAGTAGCAGATTTACCAAAGGATAAAGCCATGGGGTGACGGTGGGTGTGTTCAGTGCCACTCCCTGACCATTTAGTTCTCACCTTTGCCTTTAGAGTGTTACAAATAGAAGACTCTTCTGTGAAGTCTGCCTCACATTCTAAAGAACGTCAAAGTAGTAGTCAAGAAACTGCTTGCTCATGTAATTGGCATTTGTGCAAATCTTGGCCCTCTTTTTCTGAACCAAAAAACAAAAAGCTGATTGAGCTTCTGCTTCAAGTGTGAAAGTTCCTCCACCCAGCTTCCAGGCTGAGCTGCAGAACAGAATCACAGTTCAGCTTGGATACTCCCATATGGAAAGAGTCGAAGCCTCTTTTCCTAAGACAATGGTGACTTTTGGTGCTCTGAATGAGTCAGAATGTGGAGCCCATCATTGACAAAATTAAGTTAGAGTGATCTATGCAATGCCATATTTTTATAGATAATACATGCATTCAAATATATGCATATATGTAGCTTCTTTCCTATAATCTTTTAATTTTACAATCTTTAACTGTCTGGCATAAAGAACAACACCAAAAATAGAAACTAGAAAGAACTTTGGAGGAATTTGTTTGCTCTACTGTACAGTGTGTGTTAAATGCAGTTATTTTTCTTCTGAACAGTTATGAAAGTAAAAGCTTGTAAGGCTTTTGGACAAATCCAAAATTCTCCTAAACCCATGTAGCTTTACCAAACTCAATACCATTACCTTGTTTCCCATACACTGAGAATCTGCATAATTTTCCAGAACAAATTTCTTCAGCCTGATTTGTTACACGTGCAAAGGAGATGATAGAACAGGAAAATCTTTTTAAGCTACTGTGATCTTTAGATAAAAAAGATCACACTTTCATAAGTTAAAAAAAATAAAAATATTAGTAGTATTTTGTATTACTGTGTCCATTTTATTTTAGATTTATCAATTTCATTTTAGTTTTGTTTCCTTAGTGAGTTTTTATTCCACAAGTGTCACCCTCTTTCAAGTCATAGTCCCTTCCATGGTGATAAACTATTAAAACCAGAGAGGGGTATGGTTTCAAAGCAGTGCGAAGGCAGTATTAGCACAAATCCTGTTATACATGAACAGATTTTAGCACATACCTCCCTTGCTGTGCTTTGAAAATGTATCCCTTCATATAAAAATACCTGCATGGATGGCAATATAGACAACAGACTCTGGGGTTTTTTGGTGTGTTTTTTTTGTTTGTTTGTTTTTGTTTGGTTTTTTGGTTCATTTGTTTGGGGTTTTTTTGGTTTATTTTGGTTTTTTTTTGAGGTGCCTAAAGTAATTCAAATTAACACTTTTTGTAACAAACAAAGGAGAAGTCAGATTATACAAAAGTTCTCAGACATTTCTTCAAAAACCTACACCCTTTAAGGTGATTTTTTTCCAGCTTGATCCACTAATCCAACAAACATTAGGGAAGAAACATTAAAACTAACACAGAAAGTACAGCAAATCAATAAAAATCAAAACATAACAAAAGATTAAGTGTGATTGATATGGATGTGGAAGAAATCCCTTTTACTTATGTCCCTAAGAATTTTTCAAACATAAAACATGTACAAAACCATGAGCTTTTGATGATGTATTTTCAGCACTTGATGAGGATATAGTGCATGAGCATGATAATTTTTTTCAGATCAAATTGGCATTCTATCAAAGGCAGAACTGTGTCTATCAAATATCAACACAAGATACTTTAGAAATGAAAATCTTCCTATTCCTTAGGGTTAAAAATGGTACAATAGCCTTCTCTGACAGACATTTCTACCCAACATAATATCCAGCTTTCCTCCAAAGCGTAAAGCTTCTGGAAATTATGCATTTAATACATATGGAGACTAGGCTTCATAAGTCTCTCAAATGGTATCTAATTCTGCATCTCTTTTGCGTCTTTTAATATTTTTTGAAACTAATATTTAGTTCTCTTAAATTACACCCATACATAAATGAAATTTCCATGTATAATTTTGTATGTATTAGGTATAAAATTATTTACTATTTTATCCATTTTACATAGGCTATCATTCAGTTCTGTTAAATCTTGTAACTTGCATTGCAATAAAAAAGAAGTCAGAAAAGCTAATTTATTTTTCCTGTGTTATTTGTTACTTTATCTAATTTTATGAAAAATTGTTTTTCTGACGTGGACCCAGAGCCAATATATGACTTTGAAGAGGTCACCTTCATTGGCAATTATTATGGAAAGAGGTAGAATTTAGACTCTCAGGTAAAAAACAAATAGAGTGGTTTAAAGCTCTAGTCAATCTCCTCGTAATGCTTCTGTTCCATCAAACAACTTTTTGTTCCAAAAACCCCCCAAATTTCTGTGCAGGTTTGACATCTGTACAACAGGGACAGGCCTCCTGCTCCAGCTGCCCAGCTAAGATGCAGATGCTTGTGTTACATGTCAGGATCTTCAGAGAGCATTTAACTAGAATCACTGCAATTCTGAACTATTAATTGATCAAAACAAGGTAGGACCTACCGGTTGTTATGGCAAAGATGGATTTTTTATTTTTTTTTTTTATATATAGGTACAAAGTTCCTTCTTTTCCTGGTTTAAGAACTTTGGTATGGGGCAAAAATGGAAGAAAGTTTCCATCAGAAGAATCTCAGCTATCCACATCTGGGCATTGTTTTATCTGTGAAGGATAGACAAATGGCTTTCCAAGTCGGTAGGGACATATTGATGCTTCTAGTTGAGCACACTGGAGCAGAAAAAGCACTTGAGGACTGAAAAGCAACTGTTCAGAAGAGTGCTATGCATATTTAACTGCATCTTAACACTTGCGTTTGCATCCTTTATGATGAAATTAAGTAAAAATATTTTCTGCTTCTTAGACAGTAATGTAAGAGAGAAATCAATGTTTGTTACAGTACAGGTGGTATCCAAGCATTTTCTGGTTTACTGCATCTTTTAAGAGCTTTAATTCATGCAGTGGAATATTGTACAATTATATCCCATGGGGGTTTAGTTAAAAATTGAACAGTTACTCTAAACTGGTTTTGGGATTACCTTAGGAACCTGTCTGAAGACATCTGGTAGATGGATCCTATATAATTTCCTTTCCTTTTTTACATCACTATTAAAAAAGCTATAGTTGTGTGAGATGAATCGAACCTCAGAAGGTTGATGATATGCTCATCTGTAAGCATCTGAGGAAGTGGATGCCTGTTCATTAGAGTACTTAAGGTCCTTGAGCAAGATCTAAAGTACATACCTAACTAACTTGGTAAAAAGAGAATTTATTCTTGTACTTGCAATCTTTATAAGGATTATTCTGAAGACTTGTGTAGCAATATAATTAGGTTGCACAAAAAATAACTAGAAAATGCATGAAGATAGAGTACTAAAAATGGATATAATTCGCTATTAATGGATTTTAGCTGATGAAACACTAAGTGAGACTAATATTTCACATTTTTTTTCTAAAGCAAGACACAGGGTTTCATTTCATTTTTCTCCTCCTTCACTTCCTCTTTCCTGTAAGAAGCTTGCAGGCTCATCAAATTCAGATATGCAAACAGACAAAAGCAATCCTCCTGGCCACCTAATTCTAATTCAAGCTGCTTTGCACAGCTACTTTACTAGAAGGCCACATTTCTTCAGAAGGATTGCCTTTTCTGCATACTTATTAGCTAGCTGGGTGCCTGAGAATGTTTTGTCCTGTACTGTATAATCATTTTTGGATGTCCTTTTTGAAAAGAAACTGCACCTCAGCTGCATCACAGGCCTGGCTGTTGTCCAACATAGTGTACAACCTAGGTCAGACACACCTGATCACTGTGTATTTAGTTATGCAGAATCTCCATGTAATTTAGCAGAACAGTAACTTACTACAGAAGTAAAAAAATAACTTTCAAGTGTTTCTGTAGTAGAAAAATTGCATGCTATTAACTTTTATTGTAAAAAGAGGCAGAGAGAGAAAACATTCTCTATTAGATCCTACACCTTGCCTAAATGATTCCTATAAAAACGTTTCTAACTTACAATTCTACACAATATTATAGTATATTTCTATTAGGAACACATAAAGCAGTGCATATAGAAAATACATAAACACCCACTCCATAAGTACTGTTTAACAATAGGATTAATTTTAAATTTTTACCTCCCTAGCAGGATTTGGGGAATAATTTGCATCAAATGGTACACTAAACAAATTTGTCCTCCTTGGCTTCTGAGATGGCAGTGAGCTGACTGGAATTTCCTCTGTTTTATTTAGTATTTATATTTACAGAATTGGTGTGTGTATGTGGTTAGTTGGAAATTATTATTTTTCCCTATATTGAAATAATAGAAGAGAAAAAACTACTCTTTCTTCCTTTATGTGGCATAGCTGAAAGACAAACATTGCTTTACCTGCTGCACTGCTTTTGTTTGTATTTCTCTTGGGATTCTGACTGCACAAGTGGCAGCTTTGGTGTGTGAAAGCTAACACCCATCCCCAAACAGTCTCAAGCATCCATACTGACTCCTTCCTTCATTACTTCCTTCGCTTTATGTCTTCCACCTTGATGATTAAGATAAGCCATTACATTTGCCAACCGATTGTGTTTAGGACCCATTATTCATTTGATCTGAAGTACCTTAGCTGAGCACCTGCTATGAAAAACTTCAGAAATATAATATTAATTATTGATAATGTTACTGGCAAACCATAACTTCAGTTTTCTAATTTCCTTTGAGGCAGATTTCTGGTAAATACTTCCGCAATATCTTTTTCTATTGGGAAACTGTCCCATCCAGTTTGAAACCAGTATTTCTGTTATGTTCCTTATGGATATTTGACCTGACTGAGTTTTTTCTTATATTTCATAAGAAGTGAGCTCAGATTGTAGCCTATTCATCAGTGCACATGCTAATAAGAAACACAGTTTCAAAGAATTTATTGAAATTTAGTATCTTTGAAATTCTGGTTTCAGTGGATGGAAAGGTTTAAAAGTCTTTGAGCATGCATGTGTAGGAGGGAGGTGGATACTCAAATATACCTGCACACACAAAAGCAGAATGCACTTCAGAAGAATACAGTTCATAAAATTTGCATGCTTGGGAGGTTTGATTGCTAAGTTGGTGATTGTCATAACACATGGGTGAAAGTTTCTCTGTGTCAGACTATAAAAAAGGAGGATAGTGAGGATGATCCAGGTTCTTAGGATAGAATTTGGAAGTCTGTCCAGCTGTGCAAGGAAATAACATGGAATATTTTAACATGGTCACTGGAAGACATGAACACACATCTGAGGTAATTTTTTAATGCCTTTTTAATAGATGAAATGTAAAATTTAGTGTCCAGTCCTCCAGAAGTTATCTATTTAGTGAAAGCTATTCATAGATATTCCTTCTATGTTTGAAAAAGAAAATAACTTCCAGAGGGTGATTCAATTGGTTGTAAACATTTTTTTTTTTGTTCATTCAGAGGGTATTAGGTACTAGCTTGGCATAGTAGCTGAGGTTAGCTGACATTAGGTGGAAGGAATTCCACTCACTATCATTATTTTCCATATCACCTTCTATATTATCCTTAAACTCTTTCACCTGCAGCAGGTTTTTGCAGAAAATTGGATGATAAGTCTAGGTGGATCCACCCAATGTATCATTGTTATCACAAGCATAATTGCCACTAATTTTTTAGTGTATTTTTAGTAGTCACTATTAAAGTATCTTCAGGAAACCTCAGTAGAATCTGAATGAGTGGAAAGCAGATCAGAGATTATATAATCAAATTTAATATTATATTATGAAATCTAATGTTATTCTTATTTAAATAAATTAATATTAATATTATATTGTAAAAAATATGATATTATATTACAAACTTCAATTTTGTTCCAGTGTTTCTGGAAGTCCTGATGATGCTAAGTGGAATTCTGGATGTTTGCAGGATTGAGCCTTCTATGATCTAAACAGAAAATACTTTTAATACCAAAGAGAGAAGTCTACCATCTGCCTTTTATATGGAATTATCCATGGATTGTCATCAAGCAATAGAAAAATGGGAATTTATCACAATGACATATTTATAAGATCTATAACAATCCAAATACTTAAAGAGATCACCAAGGATTTTTCTTTTAAAATCTAAAATGCAGCACCATGGAATAGGCAGTATGTTGGAACAGCAATGATGAAGTTTCTCAACATGACATTTCATTTCTGGATGGCAGCAAAGATCAATGTACTTGCCTACACCTCCTGAATTAATATGCCTTTCTACCACAGAACAGACTATTGTTACACAACGTTTTGCTCGACATTACAAGTCTCTCACTGCAATGACAGAATGTTCTCAGTTGAAAGGGACCCACAAGGATCATCAAGTCCAGCTCTTAAGTGAGTGGCCCATACAGGGATTGAACCCTCAGTCTTGGCATTATTAGCACCAGGCTCTAACCAGTGAAGTGATGTCACATGAGTTTCAATGAAGCTGATTCTTTCAGGTTAATATCAACTTATAAAATAATTGGAAATTATGATGTACTGAATTATTCTACATTTCTGTCCCAAGCAGTATTTTTTTATTGTTAGGAAGCTCCAATACTAATAAATAGAAAATACTCTGCTGCAATGTATTTTTCTCATAGAAACTGTGTGTTCAAATGAGGGGCAATTCATAATTATTTTATTAACTCATTTGAAATCTCCTAGAATAAGGGTCAGTTTGTTTTTTTGTTGACAAAAGTTTTCTTGGAGAAAGGTGCTGTACTTCAGCATTTGGCAACACAGCCTCTCTTTTGCCATATTTACTTATGAAATTGAAGAATCTCTTTTGAAAGTGTTCTGTATGATAAAACTATGGTTCTGTTTAATTATAATTCACTTTAATTTAGATACGGATGTTTTTATTCATATATATTTAGATGAAATAAGTTTTTCAAAATTTTTTAAACTACTATCCATATTCAAAACATTTTATTCTAGTAAAGCTCATTTTTAGAGAAGGTTTTGGCATTCTGAATGAAAAAAAAAAAAAACAAACAGAAAACCAAACTTTGGATCTTCACTTTTTGATGTTTTTTTATAAGTTTGACTTGACTTTCAGAATTTCTGATGGACATCATTGCAATCACCTGTCTGGATATAAAGCTCTATATGAGCTCTGGATATAAAGCTATGTAAGACACAACATTAAAAGAGATTTCCCTGTTGAAGTAGTTGTAGGTTCAACCCATCTTTTATGGAAATTTTGACATACTTAACACATCTCTCACTATGGGCAACTAAAAGAGTGTGTTTCAAGCTATAAAACACTAACAATAACTTAGGCTTGTTCTCTAGTTGTTGTTTTTTTGGTGTGTGGGTTTTTTTTTTTTTTTTTTTTTTTTTTTTTTTTTTTTTTTTTTTTTATGATTTGGTGAGTTCTGCTGTATTTACAGTAGGAGAAAAAGCTACAAATGTTGTAATTTCAGTTGAGTATATTCCTGCATACTGACATTGTTTGAACTCCTCCTCCTCAAGTCTCATTTAAGCAGCTTGAATTGCCAGGCCCTGGAGAGAAAAGGCTGCTCAACATCAGCTCCCACGCCTCTTTTAACAAAGGATTTGATAGATTTTTTTGCTGCCTGTGTTAGACAGCTAACGAGGCAGTTGGTAAAGATAAAGAGGCCTTGAAAAGGATCTTGAGGTATTATTGGAATCTGTGAGAACTCAAAGGGGAGCAGGCAAGCTTCAGAAATGATAGAAAGAAGGAAATTTCCCTATCATTTACAGGAATGGCTGTGGTATACTTTGCTGGTACCCAAACAGCCACTGAAAATTGCTGGTTTGAGAGTAAAACCACAGTAAAGGGACCACATCCTTCTAAGATGGGATAGGGAAGATATTTATTTCCGAACTTTTAAGTCTTTCTCACAAAAAAACCCCAGGGATGCCGTTGCACAGTTTTGCTGTTCTGACAGGATAATCACTAGCCTGCTGTAATTTCTTTTTCACAATCCACTGAAATCTGGAAATTCCTCCTATAGGCTTCATTATGATTTGCATCCTGGCTCCTGGTGATGGTAAATTCTATGAGTTTTGACCTGTGCAGATTATGGCATTGTTTAACCCATTAATAAATTTCCCAGTGTTGAGAAGCACATAGCTAAATTGCTGAGTTTGGATCTGTTAACAGTGCTTACGTAATATAAATCCTTATATTCTATTGGGATCTGACCTGAAACCAGAGCTTCTTAAAATTATATGAGAAACTGAAAAAATCTCAAGAACTTGAAAATTAGTGTAGGGTTTCTGGTCTGATAAAACTCCTTACTTAGTGCAGTTAATGCCTTAGGTGCATTCAGCTACCCTGAACACGATTTTTTTTTTTTCAAATTCATTCTTCTATGAAGATATTTAAAATGGCATCAAAGCCCTTTACTATAAAGAAATGATTTTAAGTGACTTCAAAAACAGTAAAATATGATTGAGACTTTAATTGAAAGTTTAGTCTCCTCCTCTCACTGATATCAAATTGTTTCCTATTAAAAAGTCTCTTTTTAAAGACTTCACTTTACAAAGTAAAGCAAGAGCAAAAGGATACATATACTCAGGATTTTGAAAGCATTTTTTATCATGAAAAACAAGGAAGCAAGCAGAAAGCTACAGTCATCAATATCTCAATAGTTATCTATTAGGCTGTTCATGCAACACATCCTGCTTATCCACAGTCCAAACCTATGCTGCAAGGGCTGGCTGAGAAAGGAAAACAGGTGGAGCATGAAGGTTTTCATATTCACCATTCTCTTGAAGTACCACTGCTCCATGGCAGCCCTTGGGAGGCACTTTCTGTCTACAGGAATGGCTCACATGACTTGAGCACTCTTCGGAGTGACTTCAGTCTTTTTGTTCATCACATTGAAAATTCTCCAGCTCCTGGCTAGTTTGGTATTCACACAGACCTGAATGGAAGCTAGGGTTCCTCCAAACTGCTTTTTGTAAATTTGATGCAACAGAAGAAAATTATATTGCAAAAGCTGTCTATGTCTACCTTTATAACTTATCACTGTTGTCAACTTTCTTTTAAAGTTTTGTAACTGTAGTGCGCTTTTCTTTCCTCATTTAACTTTGCAAAATTGATTTTATTGCAAGACTATTAAAGAACACTTTCAGGAAAGGAAGACTTAATATTAGCATTGACAGGTCACCCTGGCAGAATAATCTGATTTTAGTATAATGCACAAGGAATAAGCACATTGAGGATAGAATCATCATGCAGGAAAAGGTGTTGACTGTGAATAAGAATAGGAAGAAATTTAATGTCAAATAGAACAAAAAAGAACAAAGGGACTGTTGCAAAATGATTAATAACGTAGTAGGCTATGTTATATAAAAATAATTTAGATGACTTAGATTAGATACCTGACTTTGAGATATCTATGTGAGTAACAATGGATTACGAGGCAAGTGGCTGTAGAAATCACAATTTTTAGGAGATAAGCATTCGTGAAGATTTTTTCTGGTTTCCTAGTGAAGATAAAAAAACAGTGTACTAATTGGTATCATTGCAGTGCTTCACAGGTTAACTATAATTTCATATAATTTCCAGGAAAACAATTGGTTCTGTAGTTGAGATTGGTAATAAGATGTAGGTGGAAGTGCACTAAGCTAAAAAAAAACAAATATGAGTTCAATGACTCTGTCATTTTGATACAGAAATAAGAATTCTATTACTTATTCTTCATAATTTTTTTCTTGGTAAAAAAACTGTGTATAGACTATTTTTCTCTGCTAATTATGCAGTTATTATCACTATTGAGGTAGGATTCTGGGCTTGACAGAGCTACGATCTCACCTTTGAAGCCACCTTGCTCTAGTTTATAATGACATGTTTGCATTTATATTGGTCCTTGGACAAGGCAACATGTACTGCAGGTATCTGACGCCATTACCTGCAAGACTTGGGAAATTCCAGTCACAGGACAGTCTTACAGAATCTGAAGGACTGTACTAAGTTTAGGCTAGGCATCTACACCAGCAGCAGTCTCTAAAGCCAGGGAGAGCCTGCTGCGCACACCCAAAAGCTGTTGGCTGCCTAGGCAGACTGTTTGCAGGCTGCCTGTTAAGAAAGCTTGTAGAAGTGAGATAGGTGCTTTCACTTTAAGAGAATACTCTTGAACTCTGTCCTGGTTTCAGCAAGACAAAGAAGCAACTGTCAGAGGTATGTTGAACTTTGCAATTAGGGGGAAGCCAGGATTTTCTACTGCACTTTTAAGCAAAAAAAAAAAAAAAAAAAAAAAAAAAAAAAAAAAAAAAATTTTTTTTTAAATAAAAGCAACACCAAAAAGTTTCTCATATGTTATGTCCACTCTCTGTGTCTTTGTTCTTAGCTTCTGTCTTGTGGCTTATTCTTGAGCAAAAAATTTTAAACAAAAATGAAAGCTTTGCCCTCAGAAGGTTGTTTGTTGCTTATTCAACTATGACAATCTGCAAAATTCCAGCAGCAATACTAATTAGAACAAAATACACGTATTGTGATTTAGTACCAAGATATACAGAATCTACTGTTTTCCTAGTATAATTCCACAATTTTTCTGCAGACAGATTTTTTGTAAGTACAGCCCCATATATCTGTGTGTTTATTAAGTCTTTAGGACATTGTAATAAAACATAATTCAAGAAGGATCTTCATCTGTGTTTAAGGAAGCTCAAGGGAACAAAATCTCTTCAGTTTCTCTGATGCTTGCTCTGGTGGGATACTGCTGACAGAGCTGACAGAGAGATCTAAAAATCCAAAAGCTTTTTTTTTTTTTTTCCCCCTCCATTATTTTTATGTACTTTGCTCAATTGGGTAATTAAAGAGACCTTTCTATGATCACTATTATTTTTTTGTGTTTTCCCAGCAGCCTGAGCACAGTTAAAGTATTTTGGACAGTCCTGACACTATCTATATTGAAGCACCACATGAATTTTAGGCATTGACACATTACTTACACTACCTATTATGCCAACTTTAGCTGCTCTTATTTGTATTGAAATTTCATACCTTACTCTAGAAGTCTTTAAATGCTTACAGGTAGTGATAGAAGAAATAGAAAAAAATAGTGAACATTTCTGCTACCATAGAATATATATATATATAAAATAGATGTCACGATTGTATTACAGGAAGAGGTTAATAGCTTGTCACAAGTTGATTTACAGAACTGAATGGCCTAGACCTTCTTTTAGAATGACAAGGAAGAGTATGCACTGCCATCAGCACCAGCTGTTTTGTATACATTGACCAGAGTGGTAGAGGGTCTACAGATGTCCAGAAAATTCAGAAACAAACCCAAATTTTATATCAGGTAGCTCAAGGTGACACTCTTTAGGCTTTCAAGAAATCTGGATTACCCTGACCTCCTGGTTACCTGATTTTAGGTGGCTAAAGAAGCTCTTTATATCTATAACCATAATAATCACCATTTGTATTTTAGCTTGCATTATGATTCAGTGTCTTATGCTATAAAATAAAATCGAGATATTAAGAGACTAATTCCCTTAAAGTATTTAGTATCAAGAGAAAGGGGGGATTTGATGTGAGAAATAGAAACTTTACCCACAGTATCCCAGAATGCCCAAATAAGGAACAATATAATCTTAGAGGAGTCCTAGAGAATTAGATAAGGGAGGTCAAACAAACAGGATGTAAACTAAGCTCTGTATTCCCAAACAAGATAAAGAACAAACACTACAGTTTTTGGTGGTGAAACACTGTGACGCTGTGCCTGCTCAAGAACTGAGGTCAAGACAATGAAGACCCAGAAGGGTCTTCAAGCTAATGAATATGTATTAAGTAACAAGAATATATAATGAATATGTAAACAGTATGTGTAATATAAGCCCTGTTCATCTGTCATTTGGTATGTTCAGTTAGAGGAACTATCTTCTGAATGTCCAGCATGCTGAATAAATAAGAATCTCCTTTTTAACATCTACTAATTGATGTTAAGTTTCTTTCTTCTGCTTTTTGGTATCATCTCATCTGCTTTTAAGGCATAAAATATAACTGATTTAAACTAGTCAGCTATACTCCCTTTATGGCAAATCAAAATTTCTTCTAGAGGGAAATTTAATCTTGAGTGTCTATAGCAAGTTTCTGAGTATCTGGAAGTCTCTGGAAGTCTACTTTTGAATATGTAAAGGAAGGAATTCAACTGTGTTTTTCTAATGTCCAGCAAAGACCTAATCGATGGCTCTTTTTTCCTTTCTTTGCTTTGCAAATGAAGAATCTTCCCTGTTCATTTTCAACACTTTGCGTGTTAAAATACTTGTAGTATTCACAGTGAATAAGCCATGTCTACTGATCTAATCACAATGAGCAAAATCACAAATTCTTCTTAGTAAGGGTATATCTGGGCTCAGGCGAAAAACAAACGTTTATAGCTGACTGTTCCTATCACTATTGCTATGCTGATGTGGAGAGACATGTTCCTAATACCTTCTTTATGCTTAATGGACTGAAAAGACAGTAGGGATGTCAGATACTATGACTAACATGACTAAAACTACATGCTATTTAACCTCTGAATGGGACACTACATAGTGGTATTCCCTGCAGCTGCTTTTTACCATTAAATAACACAATTCTTGCTCAGTTGCAATGACAACTTTTAAAGGAATAAGTATGTCCCTGTCTGCCTTCCTCAACTCCTCATTGCTGAGTTTCAAGGAGGGATCTTCACAAAATATAAGTTTTATAAGAATAGGTACCTGCAAAAAGGAGCAAATTTTTAGTGACGGGATGCTTAATGGAAATTTCTGCAGTACCTACAAAAAAACAACTCAAGGTTTTAGCTTCTGCTTCCTGGAACTTCCGTGTTTTTCTATGCCAGGCTGCAGATCTGTTTCCCATTGTGGGTCCCCATTGTCACTTTAGCTTATTGTCTCTCTTTTTTTTTTTTTTTTTCCCCAAGATCCTCAGCACACATGACATATGCCTGGAAATTTGTGTCTGGGATTCTTTCTGGAGTAGCTTCCTATGAGAATAAGTCGTTAAGTTCTTGCTGATGTGAGAATCACAGTTTAGCACACTTCATTCCTTACTTATCCCACCAAAAGCTCAACCACTGGCAGTTTGCCTCTAGTCTCCGATTCATTTCTAACAAAGATCCAATAGGTGAAAAAATTGTTCTCTAGGCAAGACTACCTCTATAGTGACTTTCTGCACAGTTCAATTTGTAAAATATTATTTTTCACTTATTTTAATAAGATCAAATTTTTTTTTGAACTAGATCATGCAGGCTTAAATTCAGCCACAAATCCGTATTAATACAAACTGTCCAAATGAAACAGAGGAATCTCTTCAAGTAAGTACATGCAATTGTTTCTGTAATATTCAGTCTTAATTACTGTATCCAAATGTAATCTTATTCATGAAGATTATAAAAAAAGCCAACATGATTTTCCAACGCTGAAGGCCCTGAAACTGCACATCAGTTTTGAGTCTCATATACATGGATGGCAGCACAACATTGTTTAGGTCCACTTGCAGTATCTGCAATTACAAGTTCAAAAACTCAGCTGTCAAACAGATTAAACTAAGCCTTGCTGCATAAAGCATGTTATTTAATCTCCACAATCTGTTTGCCACCCATTGTGATACAACTACATCAATGCATTATATTAAGTGATTTTATTTTATAGCTTGCATACAAATTAATGAAGCAAGTGAGTGAATATTAACTAACCTAAGCCCCAATTAAAGAGCAATGAGACACTGATAGCTGTTTTATCTGGACATTTGAAAGTTATTTTTTAAATTATTATCTGAGGTTAGACAGTCTTTCATAATCAATCTTAGAATACACAGCTACTTGCATTATTAAAATGCTACATCTTGTGTTAGCAGTCTGTGCTAAGGATAAGTGTGTCCACAAGAGAATCTGAAAGTTTTGCAGTCTTTTAGTAAGCCTGTTAAAGATTATCTAACAAATATTATCTATATAATATCTAACAAATATTATTTCTCCCTGTCTTATGTTTTTTCAACAGCATGGCACATCTGATTTGTATTTGAACAGAAATAAAGCAATAATTACTAGATCCATCAATGGTCTCTCAGTACTGCTTGTAAATTTTGTTTGAATGCAGAGATAAAATAGTAAGTTAGATGTTTTTCTTGTTTCAAAAGGAAAGTTAAATGTGCTTGCCTTTTCTTAAATATCCTGCTGCTCCAAAAGTGTTAGTTAATGAATCTAAATGCCTCAGAGCTTATCTCCAAGGTGGAAGCTTACTTTCCATTGCCTTTAAACAGAAGTGCTTAAGTGTGCACTAAATTATTTAACAGCCTTTTGATTTGAGTAAAACCATTCTGTTGATAATAAATGAATATATATTTTGCTAAACTGTTCATATACTTTCTGTCCTCCTAGAGATTTCTAACTGTTGAAATAACATATAAAATCGGCTAGATGAAAATGTATTTTAGTCCTGGACAAAAATAGCAAAACCAAATTAAGACTGCATGGTGTCTGGGATCCCCTGTGTTACAGATACATTATTCATTGGGTTGCACAAATTTTAGGGGTTATGATGAATGGTTCAGTTTTTTCAGTTTTCCAGTTTTTGGGTTTCAGACTCTCAAAAAAAGACAACATAAATTATGCAGCTCACATTTACAAGTATTTCTCTTCATCCTTCAGAAGCAGAAATATGTGAGAGCGTCTAAGTGAAAATAGGACCCTCTGCTAAATTGTAATGTTTAGCTACTCTCCTGGAAATCCCTTAATTTCTCATTATGCCACGTATTCTGAGTGTGATACAGAAGTCAGTTATGTAGTAAAAAAGATTGTTTCAGTATTAGCCCTTTCTGGTAGTGCCATTGCCATGAGGTTTTCCCACAATTTTTCTTATGGTTTGCAAGCTTCATACCTACTTCTTAGTACTAGGCAGCTAAAGGTCACTCTATAATTACTTTTAGAAGGGATCTGTACGAAGTCAGTAAAATTATGTTAGGAGTCTTGTCCACTCTACTACTCCTGGTCTCTATGCACTTCATCTCCCTGTGCTTTTCTACATGTCAAGTTCCTAAAGTACCTTTTAAGGCCCCTTGAGCTGAAGAAACTCCGCTGAGTTGGCTAAACAAAATGGGAATTTGAGGATAGATATTTATCTGTAAAGGTGAATCAAAAGAGCACAGTACTTCCTTTTCCATGATTTTAAAAAAGATTAATATTTTCTCTAGGGGAAAAAAAAAGTCATCTTTTTAGTATTGTGAACGCTACGGAACATAAATCAATAGTTTTACTGGTATTTCAATTCTTTTTCAAGTTTCAATAGCAAATAGTTATTTTTACACCAAAACACCCTCTAGTCTCTCTTGATTTACAGTGATAACCTGACATACTATACATCTTCCAAAGTAAAGTGTAGTCGTTCCCCAGGTTATCATTTTCTTGTCTCCTGTGAGAAGTGAAGTTTCCTTTAATCTACATTTTTTCACATTTCCCTTGCACATTAAGTCTAGTTCTGCTTACGTATAGAGTTGAGCTGAATACAAAGCAAGTTAGTATTATAATATACCTTTAATTAACAAAATCAGATAACTAAATTGTGAAACCAGACCCCTTCTGAATTTTTATTAAATGATGACACAAAACATTGTACACCGTCAATCACAAACATCTCAAATGGAATCTGAAGTGCTCCCTTGCTGAACACGTAGAAGAGTATTATGCTGATTTTTTTTCATCTACCACCAACTAGATTATAGAATCCTTGATATTTGTATTGAACATGCCTATCTTTTACTATCACTTCTGTAAAATTGTATGCAAGAAAACCTCATATTATCTGATGCTGTCATGAAAAACTAAATTATAATATATAGATGTAATAGGGAGAAATAGCTTGATTTTTTTTTTTTTTGTACATTAGTGCTAGATTCCTGAATTTTTTAATGCAATCTCTATCTGGCAGTAGAGATAGATGAACATATGAAAGGAGTGAAAGGAGGGAAAATAAAGAAAAAGAAAGAGACAGAAGAGAGAGTAAAAAGGTGAGAGAAAGAGTAAAAAGGTAAGAGAAAGAGTAAAAAAGTAAGAGAGTACAAAGGTAAGAGAAAGAGGAAGAGAGGAAAGAAGAGAGAGAAGAAGGAAAAGGTAGTTTCAAGTAATCCTTGCAGTGTTGCATGTGTTTTTGTAGCAGTTTACTTCTTTGAAGTTGAGCCCAGGATGAAGGGAGGAGTGGGGAGAAGGTGTTTCAAGATTTGGTTTTAATTCTAGTTATCCTATTCTGGTTTGATTGGTAATAAAATACACTAATTTTACACTATCTTTCCCAAGTCAAATCTGTTTTTCCTGTGACTGTAATTTGTGAGTAATCTCTCCCTGTCCTTATCTCAACTCACCAGCCTTTTCTTTTATTTTTTTCTACTGTGCTCAGCTGCTGAGGGAAGTGACAGAATGGATTTGGTAGGTACCTGGTGTCCAGCCAGGGTCAGCCACTGCATTTATGAACTCTGGGTAGACATTAGTGGAGCATATCTATTTGTTACTTGTTCAGGAAACCTTTCCAAAAGGAATGAAGATCAGTTCTGAGAGCTGGCCATTGCAATTGGTATCAGGTCATGGGAAAGTCGGATTGATCAAGAGTGAACTTTTCCCTCCTCAGCTCCCCTCAGGGTGCAGGATACTTACTTGGCAGCCCCACCTCCAGTTACAGGCTGTGGGTTCCCCTTCGGATCCTTTGGCTGCCCCTGGCAGAGGAAGGAACGAATTGTTCTTCAGAATGTGATTCAGAGAGTGAAGGAGAGGAGACAGCATGGCATCAACTTACCTGTGAGTGAGGAGATGAGGTGTTTACTGATTCTCCAGGACACTATCTTCCTCTTCTGGGGAGATACAGGCAGGAGTCTGAGATAATCTTCTGTGAAGGTCTCTTTTTCTCCATGCATCAGAAATAAGAAGTCTTGGGACGCAGAAGACTTAGCTTGTCTATTGGAACTGTTTAAAACAAATCCATCTCTCAGGCTTAAGTGTCACTCCACAAATTTGCTCTTCTGGCTCCTACATAGGTTTTCTTCAGTGCTTCTGAAGCAGGAAGGGGAAAGAGGGTGTCATTTAAATATAAATTATATTTTGAAACAAAAGTGAAAATGAGAATGCTGCAAACAACGAGTGTGTCACAGTATGCATAGAACAGTGACAAACTTTAATTGGCTGTCTATTACAGGATCTCCAATTTTAGCCCTCATTTTCCATGTTAGATATGCCTGGAAGCTTTTATCCCCTCTTTCACCCTGCAATATAAAATTGTCTGACAAGGACTGATAGCCACTATAAAATGTCCTAAGCTTCTTCTTAAGGTTTCTAATAGCAAATAGTTTCATTCAA
Organism: Margarornis squamiger; assembly: GCA_035222235.1. Classification (NCBI taxonomy): domain Eukaryota; kingdom Metazoa; phylum Chordata; class Aves; order Passeriformes; family Furnariidae; genus Margarornis; species Margarornis squamiger. Next base: position 31,668,953 of record JAWWTY010000037.1, on the reverse strand, counting down.
AATAAAATGGTTTGTCAAAATATAATGAGCATTTCCCATGTGCTTTTATTGCATTGCACAGGGAAACCAGTATTCTATTTACTGTATTAATTAAAAAACTTGTCCTTCCACTATGCTATTGTGTTTTAGTAAAATATGTGAGAAGACTTCTTTTTTTTTCGGGGTGGTGTGGGAGAGAGTACATTGTCATCTCAGAACGCAAGTCGTTTGTGACATTTTCCTGATGATATCTATTTATTTAAAACTATGAAAACATGACAAATGGATTTCATGAGATGGGACTTAAACAGTAACTAATGTTAAATTAATAATCTACTTTTTGGAATAGCCAATTCCTTATACCATATATGGTTTTTCTGAGCCATGATGGAGTATAAGAGTTAATTTTTCATCTACCAAATAGCCAAAAAGAAAATAGGACCTAGCATAGGCTAGTAAAATCAGTTGTCTTGCCTTATGCCTTGTTATTTTCTTTATAAACTAATTCCAGTATGAAATGAGAAGTGAATACAGACAGATGCAGAGACTTGGCACAGGACACTTCTTATCTATGGAGCAGTGCTTTGTTTTCTTTCAGAAAGAGAGCTCACTGTGCTGTGGCAGCACTGATGTTTCCTTTAGGGTCATCATACTGACTCTGTACCACCCAGCTGACTGTGAGTCCTACTGTGCTGTCATCTACCTGATTACCAGCACAGCACTGTCACCATTAACAGATAACAATGAACATATATGATGCTGTAAGGCCAAGAGAGCAAACTAAAAATTCTAGTTCTTAATTGATGGAGAATTTTTTTTAATTATGCTATCCAAATGGTAACAGCATTGTTTCTCAGCAGACTTTTTTACCTAGCATGAAATGTCATGAATGCTGAAGAGTAAAACAAAAATAATTACTGTTGGAGTATTCTATAGTTGCATGTGAGGTGAATTACTGAGCTGTATAGGACAGATGATACAGAGAAACTTGCAGAGGCACTGAATATTTAACCATGATTAAGAGATCTATGTACGGTGAATTTGTCACTATCTGCTTTTCCCCATTACTGCCATTTATCTCCATGTCCCCTTACCTCCCAACCTGTCATAAAGTTGTATAAATAATGCACAGAGAACTGCTATATAGCCACCAATACCAGAATAAATGAAAATATCTCAGTGCAGTAAAATTATTAAAGTATACCATAAGCTAGTATTGTAGTATATATACAAGTATAACATTGTGTCATGGTTTGACCCTGGATAAATGCCTGGTGTCCAGCAAAACTTCTCCAGGGCCTTTCCACCCCCCTTCCCCCCC
>JAWWTY010000037.1:31617811-31667553 GCA_035222235.1 Margarornis squamiger | reverse complement strand
CAAAAGCAGGAAGTTTTCCTCGGAGCTGGCCCTCATTGGCTCTGCTCTATAGGATGGAGGGAAACTTCCAGAGACTGTAACAGAAGCCAATCTTCCTCTTAGGAAAAAAACCCCTAATCAGAGAAACCCACAACACATTGCAAAAATAATTATATAAAATATTTTAGAAATTTATAGTATGGTAATATATGTATACATTGCTTCCTTAGAAGAGACAACTGGAAGATTATAAATGTATGCAATAAAATTTCATATGGTAAGTCTCTGTAGTTATCTGGTGATGACTACATTCATGACTATATTCAGGCTATCAAGATCCACAAAGCAAAATATGTTAAATCATGGAAAACAGCAACCACACAAAAAATAAATAGAAGTTGCCTTGTATTTGCTTTGTACTGAAATGGGAGACAAGCATGATGTTCTAAGAAGTTGTGAAGTCTCTCTACTGTAGTAGCCTTTTCACTATCCATATAATATAAAATTAAAATAGCCTGGCAAGTCTTTGTTTTGCTGAAAGTCAATGTATGGTCCTGGATTTGACCCCTGAGGTCACTCCCTGAGGAATCAAGCTCCTCTTTGGCACAGTCAGGTTACGTACTGCTGATGTAAGTCTGACTCCAGAGACATAAGACAGTTAGGATTTCATCTGATCTAGGTATCTTAGCCCACTCCAAACACCAGTAAAAAATAAAAAGATATTTATTCATGTGAATTTAGGCACCTGAGAGTTATAAGTTTAAACTTTTGGATTAGTCTGTTATTGTCAATAAGAAGAAATAGATTCAACTTAACACAAGCATCTGAAATGCACCAAGGGATGCCTTCTTAAGAAATAACTCATATATTAAGGAGCTGAGAACAGACCAGAGAACATCAGTTCTAGAGTAAATTGAAATTCCATGGCTTCTGTTATTCAGAATTTCAGATTAGACTGGCATAACAGTCTCTTCTGCCTTTGAAACACACAACCTGTTAATTTTAATATTCTTTCATACAGTGCGTAGCACTAGACAGCATGTGTTAGTCTTGTTCTCTGGATCTCACCTTACAGAGGTAAGACATTTTCATTGCCCTGTCAGTTTCACATTATAGAAATGTTCTCAGTTATACATTGTATAGCTCTTCAGTTTCTATCCATCATGAGCTTTAGTCTGATCAGTCAGGAGCCTAAGATTCACTGACTCAAAGAAAATTAAAAAGATAACTTGTAATGTATATTCTGGTAGTAGATTGTAGTATCTTTCAGACCTGCTGAAGTAGCTCTTTTACAATTAGTTTTATAATGGAATTATGATGTTCTATTATTCTAATTATTTTCAGTTCTCTCATGTTGTTAATATGTTTTGAAGGGTTTTGTAAAACTGTTAGGTTTTCAGAGAAATGTAATTCCTAGCCACTGAGAAAGTCCAGACTTGTGTTGTGGCCCAAAGAACTGATTTGAAGAGTTCTTGCACCATTGGAAAGGTGCTTTCAAATTCTTATGCTTCCTTTTTCCATAGTAATAGAGTCTCTGTATGTCCTCAGAGTATATTTGGTTTTCCTCAGCAATGTAGCATTAGCTATTCAAATCTATAACCCTTAACTGTTGCTGCTTTGACCTGCAATATGCGGAGATACATGCATTGTTCTCAGGTCATGACTGCCGAAACTGCACTGTCTGGCCTGAGTGAAAGGTCTCTATTAGGCAGAACTAGAGTGCAAAGACCAGCTGAGTCCTCTTTATACAATCTTGCTCTAGAAACTCTAACTTTCAACTAATAAAACATATATTTGTATCAGTCAGGCAAAACATTTAACACATTTGACAGCCAAAACAGAGTTCTGCTTCAAGCCTTGCATTTCTCCTGCTATCAACCTTGTTCCTTTAACAATCCTTTAGCTGCCATAAAACTGCAGTACAAGTTATACACAATATTTCAAGTCAGTCAATGGATGTTTGAAGCAGTAGTGTATAATTTAATAGTATGCTTGCTCTCCTTGCTCTACTTACCACTGAGGCCACCTTTCAGAGAAAACTAGTGTTAGTCAAGCGCCTCACTTTTGTGGTGCTCAGCTTCGAGTACCAGGGCCAATATGGATCATAGGTGTGTGCATATGGAGCATTGATGTCATAGGAGCTGTTTAACTTGATATCATAAAAGTAATTATGATATTAATGCCTCAAATGGCATTAAGCACACCAAAATATAAGAAGATATGTTGAATTAATTGTTTTCAGACTTATGGCTACTTTTGGGGAATTGCAAAGTGATATAATACCAGCCTGACAACAAATGCACACTTAAATGTCCACTTAATTTTTCATATGCTTTTTTATTTTGAAAATTAAGTTTCATATCTACCTAGAATCCTCACTAGTTTTACAATGAAGAAGTAAGAAGATGTAAATACTTCATTCAAATCCGAGTGTTACACCACGTTATGGAGTAATGTGTAACCCCGTGACAGTAGAGATGGTATGGCATAACTCATTTTGGCATTAAACAATTCAATAGAAACCCTCGTGATTTATCCTTGCATGAACTGGATATATTTGGAGATTTAATGCTTGACCAATAAGTGAGGGACTTGCCCTAATAGACCTGAATAGCTGGTAAGTAGCTATAAAATCTTAATTAGCAAAGCAAAAGAGACATTTCATTCAGCACAGGAAACACAAAGACAAATGATGATAATTAAAATAGACTGGACAACAGAACTTAGGCCAGAATGCTTAGTCCAACATGCATGCTCCAAAGGCCATAGACTCAGCTGGTTTGTTTATAGAATCAGCTAGTAATGGATTTACTGGGAGAAGTTAACTGGGATAAAGATGGGAGATATATACATTGTGTAAAACCAACATTGAAAACAATTTCTTCAGAAGATCATGAAAACAAAAAGGTTGAACAAGAGAAGTAAGTTAAAAAGTTTGGAGGAAAAAGTATATGAAAATGGAAGCACTGCTTGTGTAATTTTGAGGAAACAAAGGTGGTGGAGAAGAATCAGCCATAACTTTGTGTAGAGAATTTTTTCTGCCTTCCTTATCTGTATCCTATGAGGCACTAAAAAATTTCTACATGCAAAAAATTGTTATAAAAATGGTTAACTTTTTTTCATTAAGGAAAACAAATCTGTTGGTAGTGGGTAAATATTTTTAAAACTAAATGAATAAGGTTGTAGGTTATGTATGTGCAACAAAAAGATGCAGGAAACACATGTGTCAGTCAAATATACAGAGAAGGCAGATATTATTTGAATAAGGCAAATATGCAGAAGATATGAATCCTCTGTACCTAAAGATTTCAGTCCTTTTATGTACTGTCTTGTCTATAAAGCAGTCCGAGATATCCAAAGTCATTGGAAACCTCCCAGTCAATATATATGCCTTTTTTTCTTTTTCTTTTCTGTACAGTTAAGCCTGCCTTTTGGAGGAAACAAGTGGTTTTAAGCTAGGATCACTTTCACAGGCATGCAAATATCTTAAGGGTGGGTGTTAAAAGAGTGGAGCCAGACTCAGTTTAGTGATGCTCAGTCCATGTTCCACAGACCAGAGGGAGGAAATTATATGTGTTTCTGTGTGAGAAAAATATCAGATAAGAGAAGGCTACACATACAAATCCAGATGATAACAGCTGCAGCAAAATATTTGACTGTACATTTACAAAATGAAGATCAGGCTATTATGGACCAGAAGCAAAATATCTAAGACTAACAAATTCAAAGAGATGAAAGGAGTTACAGGTTTTCACAAGTTGTAGGCCCATCTGACAATGAAATCAGTGTTGACAGTGGTGAAAATAGAAAGCCTTTGGTAGCATTTAGCAAATGTTGTTTTTCCAAAAGCCTGATGATTTATGGTTTGTTTTTATCTCCTTTATCCGTAACTGGGGATGAAGAAGATAATAAGGTTTTCTTTAGATATGCCTGCCCCAATGTTCTTAATATTTCCTGTATTTATTTTATTTTTGGGGAATAAGAATTTTTTTTTAATGCTTTGCAGATTTTTATCAATGACTTCTTTATTCCTGTCTTGCCTTTAGGAGTGTCTTTAATCTCACCAGTCCCACATATTAAAATCATTTTATATGCAATCTTGATGCACTGATCATGTTGCTCTGAACAGTTGCTGACATTTAGATAGCTCTGTTGCATCCAGTTCAATTTGAATTTTTTTTGCTGGCTCAATGACACTAATTTTAATTATATTTTTATGAAGTTCATCTCTATACTGTTAGCCAAACATGTACCTTCTGGTTTATGAAAAAAAAATAAGTCCATCAGACAAATGACATCTTGTCTGGGATACTAACAGCTAGATGTGTTTGCCAGAATAGGTGACATTATCAAGTAAAGGGTGACATTCTCCACTTGAGTTGATTTAAATTCTATTATCCCTTTACAAACAGGGAATACTTCTCTCTCTGCCCTTCCCTCCCACCCCTCCCAAAAAAAAAATAAAATCCACTCTGTAAATTATAACAAGGGCAGGAGTTAAACAGAAAGTCAAGGCTCCTTGTTCTTTTGCTGTGTACATGGGGGGAAAAAAATGGATATTTGCCTTTACAAGTCATGTGATATGCATAAAAGCATCGGCTGGGTTCTTCTTGTCCATGTAATAATCTTACATTAAATCTTGATTCTTTTCCTTTTTCACCTGCATCTATCCTTTTCTGGCTTGACTAGTAAGGCATACATTATAAGAAATGTGGCAAACAAAAAGACTTTCTTGCAAAAAACTTGACGTGTGTGTGCACATTTTGACTTTCTAGAAGTAACTATAGTAGCTATTTTTTTACAATAATAACTTCAGTACTCCCCCCCTAGATTTAATTTATACATTTTATTTTCTACTCTATCATTAACACTGTTTATGTAACAGTTAAATCATATGCTGATATGTCATTACTTTCCTGTTGAGGTATTTTTTTCCCATTCTTATCATTAACATTAATTTAAAATCAGTGTTAAAAAGGTCTGCTTATACAAAATAATTAGATATAACAAAAAATAAAAGGAAAATTGAAATAAATCTTGCCTCTCTTACTGGTTCTGTGATGATTTATACACACAGAGAATCTCACTCGTACATTTAAAATGAAATCTACTGTGGATTATAAAGGGAGAGTAAACTTCACTGCCAAGGTTTTTATAGTAGCCTTTGTCTCACAATGATGTTTCACTTGAAAGACTTTGACAACCGGCACTTTCTTCCAAGCCTGTTCTAACCCTTTCTTCAAGCTTACATGGTATTTTAGAAGTTTTGCATGGATTCCGCCCCTGAAAAGGTCAAGAGGGGAAATAGACTATGCAACTGGAGGACGACCTGTCATTATTGACCTTTTCAAGGAAGAAGAGAAGAAAACACTGTATAATGACAGAGCAGTTTCTTTCCTTAAAAAATCACATGCCTGGAATCCAGCACCCAGACTGGCCAGGACTGTGTGCTGTGCTCTAGTTAGGCAGGTAAAATGATAATGTTTTGGATCCACACTTCTCCTATTAGCTTTCTTGGAAATTCTAACTTAAAAGCTAAATAGAAACCAACACATTAAATATAAAGTTAATATGTAATGTTTTGGTTTGTTTTCAGTTTCAGTTTGGTTGTGGGTTTGTTTTTTTTTCATCCTTTCTTGTTGCTTGTGATGTTGCAGTCACACAGTACAGGATTAGATCTTCAGACTGTTGCCTCTTACAACACATGTTCATATCTCAGCCTTTTCCCCCGGTCTTCAGACAGACAAGCATACACTTTCAAGTGATTTGGTCTATAACAGTGTTAACACACTGTGAATTCTACCAAAGCTTGACAGCAGCCCTTTTTAGTTTGAGTTGTTATCCATTTTCACATCTGATACAGTGGATACTTTTGCAGTAACGAATGCCGTACTAAAGATATCAGGGTATTTTAGAGAGCAATTGCTATTCCAAGGTAATACAACTAAGTGAAATTGGAAAAGGGTGAAAAAAGTAGGAGGCAAAAAGTATGAAGAAATCTGAAAGATATTTCCAAGAAATACATTTGGTCTCATTCAAATGATTAGTTTTCTAAGGGCATGATAAGGTAGGAGGAGGTATGGAACCAAATGAAATTGATGATACATGAGATTAACAGCATAAAAGCAAATATCATAGGTGTGCTCATGTGATCTTCACAGTCATGGAAGGTATTGTTTTATTATAAACAATGTGACAACATACAGCTGTAAAAATATTATAGAGATATACCAAAATTATTTTTGAGGCATCTAGGTCAGTCAATGTGGTAATATTGGGATATATATGCAGGAAAGAAATATGGGGAGTTTGAAAAGATCAGAAGATAGCCAACTATTTTGAATATACTCATAATTGTGATCTGCAGAAGTAATGAATATACTGTGAGGTCTTCAACTCCTAGAGAGTGAAGATAATTAAAACATTCTTTGCATTTTTTAACATCAGATAGAATGAGGTGGTTGTTTCTGTTCGGGAATTTTTATTTTGGGAGCTAGTCACATAGCTAAAGTTAAATGCCTAAACTTACTTCAGGCTAAAATGTAGCATTCTGTCTGTCCCCAGATTTATGATTCATTTAAGACATCCATATTAGAATAAAAGATTAGTACAAAATATATACAGATACTTGATGTGAAGTATTCACTGAAGTGAACCCAAACATAACAGCTCTATTTTGCTTCTTTGCCTGCCTATGCCAGTGTGAATTTTTGCAGTTTCTGCATGCAGTCATCACTGAAATCCCAGAGCCACTTCCAACTGTATTCATCTCTCTCCATTGCTCAAACAAACACACCAGAAAAAAACAGTGTGAGTGTCAGGCTTGCATGGGCAATGAGCTCTATCTGCTCACAGCAAAGTCATGGTTATCTAAAGGCAATGCTCCCATTACAGTACTCATCTTGTTGAGACTGATGAATGTCATTTCAAGATTGTTTAGACATGAGACCTTGCATAATTTGCATAATAATTGCTAAAAATAGGTTTCATTTTAATTTCAGTTTTTTTCTGAATTCTGGAAAACCAAAACTATGGGGAAATAGGACTGAGTGTTTATCCACAATGATTTCATCTTCAAGAGATCATTGCAAGACCTGAATGGAGAAAAAAATTCTAAGCTAGAATACTTGACACTTCACATTTCTAGAAAAATTGCAACAAGTAAGTAAGCATGGGCTGTGAAAGGGGTTATGCTGTGGAAGAGGAAATACAAAATTATTCCTATTTCATTAAAAACAGTTATTGACACAATTCAGAATAACATGCTGAGAAAGGTGGCATTACTCGGAGCCTCTTCCGTGCCTGTAACAGCAGGGATGGCTGAAGTCAGAAGTGGTGCAGAATAAGGTCTGCTGCTGAAGACTTCCTGTGCCAGACCACTTAGTGCGATATGCAGGCTGGGACCTGCTGGGATCACATTTATATTTACATCTGCCCAACACCTGTCCCGTGTCATGTTTATTGCAGGATCAAGGCCAGCTCTGCCAACATGTCTGAGTTAGCTTTAGTCCGCTGCTGGAGGTTCAACAGGTGCTACTATTTATTCAGTATTGCTAATTCTTAATAATTTAATGTAAGAAATAGACTATTTAGAAATCTTACAATATAAATGAATTTTGAGTAAAGATGGAAGTACTGAAAACGTTATATGAATAAACCCTAAGAATGCAGAAACCATAAAGTAAATCAAATGCAAAAGTTACTATTTTGTGAAATCTTTATGATTTTTAGACAGTTACAAGCCTGCTTATACCTTTTGAGTGCCTGGAACTTGAAACACTAGATGAAATACTGCTTTGAAACAATTCTCTGATGAAAACCTATGTCAAGAATTATCTGATGAGAGTCCATCCAGAATTCCATGGCTTAGATACAACTGACTCCAAAAAGCACTAGGAGAATCAATAGAGCAATTGGATTTTTACCTTTATGAAAACTTTGATTACATTCTTTTATCATTTGGATTTATATTTCAGACAGTACTTTATTCTTGTCAAATTCAGATGTTATACCATAAAGTACTTTTATTGCATGAAAATCCCCTGTGACAGTCATTGTGCAGATACTTGGATGTGGCTTAAACACTGTTTTGATATTTGAAAAACAAACCCATTTACCATACATTGTTTTCCCAGAAACAGATATGGTATTCTTAAGACTTCATAAATTGAAAGGGACACTGTCTATCTAAGGCATAGCAGTAAATGTCAGATGTTGCTATTAAACAAAGGTTGCCCTTTATGGGTCTTATATGATGATGAAGATGGCTACAGGCAATCTGTGAAATTATTATTTTAATGTAATTTTAGTCTATGTATTTCATTAAGTTTGGATTCTAAGCAACTCTTTCCACTTTCCTGTGTCTTCTCATTTTGGAATTGTTAAACTGAACACTTTTTGAATGTTATATGTTGACTTAGGCCATACTTTTTAAAAAAATATATCCACGCTGGGAGGCATTCACCTACCAATTTATTCCAGTGTTTGCAGTGTTCAGTAACAGGGGCCAAATTCAGAGTTTACTGCTACATTTTTGTATACAAATCACTTATTAAAGAAAGGCAAAGCTTGGCAAGCTGTATCTATTCTTCAAGGCGTGAGATCTGACTGCAGAGTTTGTGCTATGTAGAATGGCACTTAGTGGTAAGCCAGAGCTGGGTGTTGGGTGGGGGAACTAGGTTTCTTTGTGATATTTTCCCGAGCCCATTGCTAAGCTGGATCAATGTAATAGAAGCAGAAATGCATGGTGTAAGATACTTACCCAGGCATTTTAAAACACAAACAAAATTAATTTTTAAATATGTATAGATGATCTACTTGTAATATTATTCACATATTAGGTTAATTATGATCAGCCTGGAGAACATGTTGTTCCTTATAGGACTGTCTAGCTCATGCAGATATAAGGCACAGGAGTCATCTGACTTTGTGTATATAAAGTGTAAAACATCAAAATCTTAGAATGTGAACAGGACTAGAAGTTTGCTATTTTTGCTAGCACTATTACTAGCACTACTGCTAGTGCTACAGTTAACAGTCACAAAATTCTGCAGAAAATTAATGGTGAAGTAAACTATCAGTGAATAATAGCAAAGGAGGAAGTAAGCAGGAAGTCTATTTTTTGCTCCATTCACGGTGAACCAGACAGTCTAAGGAACAATTTATAAATCAGGTTTTCCTAATTTCAATATGCATCTGGAAATTTTTATTTATAAAATGACTGATAATTGTGCTTTCATTAAAATTGTCTAAAGCATAAGAGATAAATATTTAGAAAATATTACATCAATAAAAAGACTAATATTCAAGTTCACTGTTGTGAAGAGAGGAATGTTGTGGACAAGACATTGTAATAATATGTTTATTCGGATAGATTAATACCAGTAAAGTAAAAGCAACAAATAAATTTCTATAGATAAGATTTCAAACACTAAGCTGTTCTTTGGTAATTATCCTATGCAAAATTTGAATATTTTTATAAGCAATGAACTAATGAACTGGAGTTTTATATAAAGATTTTTTTAAAAAAAAATATTATAAATAGAATCAGTCTAAAAATGGGTAAACCAAAAAAATATCCAGTTTAATCCCAGGTGATTACTGGCTAGCTGTCACTGGGGGAAGCCTGGAATTTCTTATACCAGATCTGTTACTAAACTTAACTTATAAGAAAATAAGGCACATTGTGTGTCCTATTATTCTCTGTGCTCAATGTGACAACTCTCCTCCACAATTTCACTATTAGCTATTTCTGAAACACTTTTTTTTTTTTTTTTTCACCAAAGTCCTTTTTCCTTCTCAGACTATCAAATTCCTGTGCATAAATTTTAAGGCTGGGAATATAGCCAGACTTATGGCAGATCATTCCAGTGTAGTCCAATATGAAATTGCCATAGCAAATAATACAGCCTCAAGCCTTTAGTTCTCCTAATTGGGCCATATGAGATGATAATGCCCTTTTTGTCAGGGCTTATTATTTTAAAGTGTGAATATAAGGCAAAAGTCATGAGGATTCATTTTGATTTTATTTAATTTGTCTTGAATGTTGTCAGAGAGCACTGAATAATTCAGTTTTACATCCTCAGGGAACAGACCTTACCATCTACATAAGCAAAAAGTAATTTTTCAGATACTTATAATATTAAGGATTAAAAACTATGGGAAAGACATGTGAATATTAAGGTGTTTGGAATTTATAAAGGATCTCTGGATTATATAACTAGTGTAATGAATATTGTCTTATATTTCTAGGTAGTGACTACTAACAATGTAAAATAAAATAATAGCTTTTACAAATTTACCATGTAATTTTAACTATAGAATATTTGAAAGACAATAATATACATTTTTCCTAAATGAAATAATGATAATCTATATTTCACCAATAAATACTATGTGAAAATGTAGCAGCTGTCCTCTTAAGCCTTTAAAATATCAGTGCATATTAACTCACATGTCCATTTGTTCATTGGGCCTCATGTCTAATAATACAGACCTTCTGTATCTTTGCTTTAGTCTATTTGGCCACAAAGTTGGAGTGTGTAAGTGCATTTATTTCCTAAAATCTGATTTTTGTAGTGCCTTACAAATTCTTGTCCCCATTGGCACAGGGGAACTCTCTGATCGGGTGTTCTTTGGGGATGTATATGACAGAGTGTTCTTGATGCAGTTCTTGCCCATGAGTTGCTGTTCATCAGGGTTGCACCATACTCAGCAAACTCTGATGGTGAATACAAAACTAATAGAGATTACTCCTTGGAAGCATCTTGCACCTTGTTAAACACTAACATGCTTTTGTCAATAATTATAATATTGACCCAAAATTTCACAATACATTTTTATTGTGAAATCTGTTGAAACTAAAATGTTGTTTGACAATGTCAGCTTATCTGAAAATAGCAGTGAAGGAATTCAAGGTTTTGGGTTTTTTTTGCAGTGGAAGAAGTTCTTTTTATCAATTGTTTTCTTACAAAAAAATATTCCTGATATATATGAAAATAAAGTGCCAGAGAATGGTGTAAGATAATCATCAAGTCATGAACTATGGCTGATCAGAGAATAAAGAGAAAAGGCACAACATGGATGGAGAAGATTAGAGTGACAGAATGCTAGAATATAGAGCCCTCTTGATCCTGCAGAGTGGGAAAATGAATATAGTTATTATTCAACATTTGACTAAAACAGCAAAATCCGAGTGCTGAACAGCTATTCTGTATTTCAGTCCAGGATAAAATAAAACAATAAATGCAACAAAGGAATCCAGTGAGAATTTCAGCAATAAGGAACCGTCTACAGATTCCACAAAGCCGTTGTCACAGTGGATGGGGTGAAGATTTTTACTGTCAGTGAAGTGGAGTGTGGATAATGGCTGCCAACACTCCAGAGTTGGTAGTGACAGTGGATATGCAGCAGAAGTCAAAAACAGAGTTCTGAATTTCAGGCTAAAGGAGACAAAATTCAAAAGTGACAGGAAGTCTCTTATGATGGCTAGAATTTCCTACTGTTTAATCAAGCAAGAGTGTTGGTGATTGAAAGAATGATTTGCTAAAAGCAATCTTATCCTCTCTGAAAGAAGATCTACTGGAACAAGAGGTCACTTGTCATATAGCTGGGAATGGGTTCTGAGACAGAGAAGTAGTAGCTGGGAAGGTATGAGACCAAGCATTAAAGCATTTCAGACCACAGTCTTTGATTTTTATATTTCTCACTCTACAGAGAAAATACAAATTGACATGCCTAAAGAGCAGTTTTCGTAACAGTGAATAAACTATGAGTGAAGGCCTGAAGCCTTCCTTTTCTTCAAAGGAGATAGATGCGTGCAAAAATTGATGAGCTTGTGTCACAGTGACAAAATTATATCAGGCTTGAATATAAAATTTAATTCAAATAATTAAGTCTTGTATCCTCCATTAAGCAAGGGAAGAAAAAGAAATCATTTGCAAAATGAGAACAAGAACAATCAAGCCATAGTCAGTGTCCAGAACTTTTGCGATTGCAAGTGATTTATTAGGGGATTTAAGGAAATTTTGCAGGGAAGGGGGTAAAGGGAGAGTTTAAAAATTAGAGACTTTTTTTTTCATTTAAGAAAAAGGTCTCTAGTCTGAAGGGAACTTGATGCTGAAGAAAGTGGGTTTTGTGTTGTTTATGTTTTTAAATTAAATTAATACATTAAAGTCTAAGTAAATGTAAACTGTTCTTGCACTGAAAAGATGACATATATTAAAGAATGCATAGCTCTTCTACAGGAGCAGTGAGCACTGCACCTGGCACACATCTCTGAGCAAACCCTGGTAGAAAGTCCCCCTCAAACTGGCACGGTTATAAGCCAGCCTCCCCCCTTCTCCCATTTAGGCTGGCACAAGAACATAAAGACTCAGGAGCAGATGGCTACAATTTTGTTAATATGACAATATCCATTCTGCAACTCTGTGTGTGTGATTGTATCCACTTTCACAAGATGGTGCATTCCCCTGGAGATATTATCACTGTTTCTGCCTTAAGATGGGCTAATGGCTGTCGTCCATACCTGGTCACCACAGTGGCTAAGTTTCCTTTTGTATCTACTATTGAAAAGACTTATAGGCCCAAGATTTACTGAAAAAAATAAATCTATATTATAGCTATTAATAATGAAACTCTTTTACGGGTCATTAATTTATATGGCACTTCACAAATTTGTTTTCCTGACCAAGTGAAAGTATCCTGAAATGAAAATTAACAGGAAATAAACTGGGCGATGTGAGTTTTCCTTACCAGTTGGGAGACTTAAAAAGAGAACAATTAGTGAAGATAGAATAAAGTTGGTACAGGTTTATATTTCACCTGTGAAACTATTCAGTAGTGGACTTCTACCTATATAATACCATAAAAAGGACATTAATGTCTATTTCAGATTGTAGAAAATGGTGTAGAGACAATGGTGCAGTATGCTTGAAATAGGCTTTGAGGCAAAGGAGAGGGAGGGTGTTTTGTCCAACCAGTTGAATTCCAGCATGTCACCTACCAGTGTGCCATCCTTCCACCCATGGTACTGGCAGCCATACCACTGGTGACAGGCATTCAGAGACATGGGGTAGCATCAGTGACACTTGTGGTGGCTATTTTTCAGGCAGTATGAAGATGTACCATTTAAAAGTGTTATGGGAAATCTTTTCTCATGCTTTGAAAATATTGACCATATTAATATAATTGTGTTCTCCAAAACCTTAAAAGACTGTTATGTTTGTTGAAATACAGGAACTTACTGATGACCAGTGTGTTCTGAGGATGTCAGCAGTCACAAATTACTTTTGAATAATGATTCAGTGTATTTTAACTAAGAATTTACTACCAAAGCTACCTTTGTCCTTTTGAAGAAGGTGATTTTTTATTGATTTATGATTAAATTGTTTTTCATTCATAGCAGGTAAACAACTATATTTTAGGAAAACAAGAAGCCTTGAAAGTCATGGAATTATTTCAAATCTAGTAAGATATATAATTATTATTTTTTTTATTTTCATCACATCTAGCAAGAGCCATACATGCATTTAGGGATATTGTTAAATTATCTCTAATTATCTTCCCTTAATGCTCAACTAGAATTATCATTATTTAATGATTTAACAGAACTATTCTTAGTGCTGTTTTATGTAATCATATATTTGCTTGGAAAATCATCCAGAAAACCAGCAGTGCATCTACGAAGAAATGCATCAAATTAACCTAGTGGAAACTCTGGTCTTTTATTGCTAAAGTAACAAATCCTACTTTTATTTATAAATATGAAGGGTAGATCATAGCATTCTGTTCAAATTTTATAATTTTAAAAACCCCCTTGTATTTAAAAGAAATAACTAAGAAGGATTTCAGCAAGAAAATATTATAAAAAAATCCCTGTGTGCTGGTTTGCAGGCCACTGTGACAACAAACTGTATTTTCCTGTTGTGGTCCTGTGCTCATTGTTTTGTTAGAATCCAGTGAAGGTGTTCTTTCCAATATTAAAAATGTGGCATCACTAACAGTCTGACTTACAAATTTTATACTACTTGCAGACAGACAGTGAGATCCTGTAGTAGTACTGAAGTACAAGTAGTACTGAATTAGTGCTAATATTGTGATTGTATTTGTAATAATCAAGTAATAAACATCGATTCCTGCACAAAGAAGTGGTGGTGAGGGTCAGTGGGAAGACAAGTGTATTCACTTCACCTGCTCATACAAAGGATGTATTAATGAAAAATGGAAAATTTTGAATTTTGATGGAAATTTAATGAAGTTTGCAGTGTCCAGAACAAGCCTATACTCCTTGCAATACGCTATTGGCTACTGTGTGCTTAAGTGAAGTGCACTAATCCTATTGTTTGTCAGCACAAAGTTGAAAATTATTTACTGTACATTTTCTTCTGCTCTGTCAGCAACTTGTTGAAGAGAAATACGATTTTATGAAAGGGAACAGTCCCATTTTTTATTTCATTGCCCTCTGAAGTTCTCTGTTGAAACAGGTATGCAAATCTGGCAGATTTTCTTCTATTTTTATATGAAATCAAACTGATATTTAGATAACCATCTTTGTACTTCCTAAATTAATTTCATCTTAATGTGCAATGGCAAAATCTTGGCATATAGCAGGATATTTGCATTAACTTACATTTGTGATCATTTTGGCATAGACCTGGCAAGTTATCTAAATTCCAAAAGACAGTAGCGATTTACTGAAGATACAATTGTTGCAAGAAGTCTTGTGTGAACCTCCTGAGAAAAATGTCTGGTACGAATAGAGAGGAGTTCAATATGAATGAGAATAGCCCTGCATGGACGTAAAATTGCATTCTAGTTAAAGGTCAAACACTGAACCTTTCCTAACTGCTTATTTTGTTAATTAGCTGGCAAATTGTACTTCAAATAGATCTTGTACGAGGGAGGCAATCTCTTCTCCACCTCTTAAACTTTACACATAGTGGGGCATTTCATAAAGCCTACATAAATGAAAAAGCATTATTTTAATGGATATTTATTTGCTAATGCTAGAATATTCCCAAAATGAAAGAACTGACTTGAGCTCTAATGATCTTAATGTTCTGTATTCCTCCTTTTATTACTGCAACAAACCAGAAGTAGTGTATCAAATCTGCATTACTACCTATATATCCAAATTAATTTGAAGATATCTGTAATAAGAGCCTGTGAATGGAAATATGATTAGATAACTTTATGTTCATGTAACTCTCACACATATCACAAAGGGGCAGTTTTTGAGCATAATATGAAAAACACCACATTTTTCATTTTATTAAGTAGATATGTAGATATTCTAAGAGCCATTAGTCAGCCTTTGTTATCCACTATATTTATCCTTAAGATAGTGACTGTTGATGATCCATCATCTTTAAAACCCCATGGAGAAGAGTGTGGATGAATATGGATGTCAAAGTGGCAACTGTTTAGACTACAGGGTTGCAGCAGGAAGAAGTTGTACTTCAAAGCACCACCTTTTATATCCCTTGGAACAGTACTATGTGCAACTATTACAATGATTTAACATCCATGTAAGCCTTTCTTGCAGTCACTGCATAACACAGTTTCTGGCTGTGAATCATGGACATTAAAAATCAATTTTCTTCTATGCTAGCTGTTGCTTGCTGTTTGTGTGTATTCTTGCCATATTTCCCTGAAATAGCTAAGTCCTGACTTGAAAACTTACCAAAACCTTAGCAGAAATTAAGCAGAGTGTGAAGAAGTCTTTGGTGAAAGGCTTTAATAGGCTTTTGGAACAAACTTCATAGATTTCTGCAAATTATGCAAGACAGGAATGGAAGAATTCAGCTCCAAAGCAACTAATAGAGGTGTTTTTTTTTTAAGGAAAGATCATGCTTAAGTACAACAGAATTTCTTTCTTAATTACATAATAGTTCATTTGAATAATTAAATATGCTCCTTTCGGGAAGTCCATGGACGCTCAACAGAAGACCGCATTCTTTTGTATATAATCATGCTTATATTTTTAGAGTGTGCCGAAGGAAATAATTTTATCATTTATTTTAAATTCTCAGTATAGGAGAATGATTATGTACAGCTGACTTACTAAGAAAAAAAATAAATCTGTATGTACTATAAAGTTTGTTTAATATAACATTCTTCTGTATTCCATAATATGTGAAATAACTTGCTAGCATGATACCAGAATGCCACTAGGACACTTTTACTATGTATCAGTGGACACCTGAGTGCATACTCACATATATGCTAAAGAGAACAGATGAGAAAAACCCTCACTTCTAGGCTTCCATTTGCTTCCTCTACAGAGGTATTCCCAACCCATTTTGGTTCAACATATGACAAGGCAGCAGCAGTGCCCTGGGGGTATGGGCTCCAAGCCTTTACAGGCTACCCTTTCAGAAACCAGACATTTATTTTTTCATCCTAAAATGAATTTTCAGTCAGTGTGAAACTATATGCCTATTCAGCTTGAAGCTATGAATAGTGTTGACTGGAAAATATCCAAGCCTCACAGTTCAGATATGATGAAAAGGATGTTACCTTCTTTCACTTAAAATTAAAGGCTTTTTTCAGTCTCATAAGAGCTAAGAGAGCAATGATTTAATTTTCTGCTTCCTGAGAATTTTTCAATCTATCTCTCTAAGAACTCTTGCAAATGCTGTAATTATTTAGATATCAGATACATTGAAAGGAAATATGCATACTTTTTATAAAATATTGAAATAGACTAGTTATCCAGCCTGATGTTCAAATAATCCTTTGTAGGGAAGAAAGGCTTAAAAGTGGAAGAATGGCAAGGAGGATCATAGATTCATTCAAGTGACCTTGAAGCTGGGTATGCCAAGGCCTGGAGAATAACAGCATGGAAAACCCCATAAATTATGCTTATTGCTGCTTATCCTCTGTCTGTTTTGAGAAGTAGAATTTCTGTGTAGAGGTAACGTAGGTGTTATGAGAGATGTGGAGGCACTCTCACAGACATGCTCCCAGTTTTGGGAGAGAGAAGATCAAAGCTCAGAGATCATAAAAAAAAGCACAGAGGAGATCACAGCATGGTGGTAAACTGCACATGCGCAGACTCTCAATAAATTGGTGCAAACAGCAGGCCCACCGCCCGCCAGGATGGACTGAGCCTAACAGTGCCTGCGCTCCCGCTTGGGTGTCTCTGCCCAGGTGTTGCTTCAGGGTCCTTCAGCTAGTGAGGTAATGAAATAAATTTGTTCTTTGAATTTCAGTCGTGGTTTTGTGGTTGTTCTGACTGCCTGACTGTGCACACTTACACATCCTTTCAAGTGATTATATACTTGCTGATCATTCCAGTATTTGCTGAAGTAAACAGTGTGAGGCTTTGAGAGAAGATGAATTCAAGCTTTTTCAAACAAAAGAAGAAAGATTTGAGGTTTTAAAGCCTGAAGGAATGAGACATGTTTTCTTAATCACTGAGCTTCTTGAGCAGTGCAGAGTACAGAGCACATGCTTCTTGTGATTTTTCTTGAAATATTTGGTATTTAAAATTGCAAGTTTAGTCCTGGGTCAGATAGAAATTTGAGTACTTCAGTAAGTCAAGTACAGCAGCATAGCCTGTGTATCAACTTCCTTAAGAAGGAAAAGAAACTTAAAAAGATTTTATTGGTTTGAAATTTTATTTTCACTACTTCTGCTAGGCTTATGTATCCTTCATAGGTTTGAAACAAAATGGGGATGTCATATATTCTCTATTAGAAAGGAACTCAAAACTTTTCATGTTCATATTGACTTGGAATACATTTGCAAAAGCAGTTTTAAGCTTGAGAAAATATTGTAGTTTTGTTATTCTGTAGTCTTTTAGGCTTCTCAACTTGCTTTTGGAAAACTTGAATGTATGTGGTCTATTATAGCAAATTTAAAGTAATGTGTGTTGGAGTTTTTTCATTATTATTTTGAATTTATTGCTCACTCTTGCTGAGAGGACAATATTGGGGACAAAACTGATGATACACATTATTCCCTCATAAACTAGTGGAAATATAAAATGGTGCTATCGGAGATGAGGAGCGGGCACAGAGAGCTAGACTGGGGAAGCTAAGCAAGGAAAAGAAACTAGAGGTGTTTTTACACAAGGAAAGGTGGTTTTATGAAGGGTGTTAGAGGAAACACTGACTTATCCAAGCTTATTGTAGCTACCCATCTTCATCACTATCAGTGCTGACTTCTTTTTGTTTACTCAGAGATCCAAAATCTAGTTCTGAGCCTGTCTTCTGGTCACATCAGCATCCAAATTATTTCACTTTTTGACTTTATGACACATATAGCATAAGGTGGCAGCAAACTGGCAATGGCTGCAGTCTGCTACTGCATACAGTTTGCTATGAAGCGTATTGCAATGACATTAGTTCCCGACCATCCTCACCAGGCTTGATATTAAAGAGTTTGTGTCTGTAATTGCCATTCTCTTTCCTAAATAGCCTCTTCTAATGAAAACTGTGTCTGCAGCCATCTCTTCTCAGTGGTGGGCTCGTTCTCTCTTTGTCCATAAGAAAAAAATGAGAACAAGTCTTTTATGTTAAATTTTGGTAGTTACTCTTTTCATTGCAAAGAGAATGGAAAAGAAACAATGCAGCCAAAAAAGGGAAACAAGACATCATGGGATGCACTTGTCAAAGCATCACTCATCCTGAGCATCTGTGTATGCAATTATACTAAAGATGCCATCAGCTTTGTAAAAAAATGTAGTAGACATTTTTCCTTGTTGCCAGCTGAAACTTATTTATGGGGAAGTAGATGAAAGATACTGACAATAGCAGCCATTTAGCACAGGAGCAGATTTCTAGAGAAGAGAGTTTTGGCACACAAAACACCTCACCATTAGTCATCTAGAAAATTGTTGCCAGCTGATATTAGACTTTATCCAAATTGTGGTTTTGTTGGGGTTTTTTGAGGGGTTGGTGGAGGTTTTTTGGTTGTTTTATGATTGTTTTCTTGTTTGGTTAGTTGGTTGGGTTAGGTTGTTTTGTTTTTCTTTAGATCTGTTTAACTCTTATGCTGCAAGGTTCTTTTTAAAGTGCTCAAAACCTAAAATTCTCATCTTTAGAGACATTTATGTGTACACCAAGCCCCTGTTTGAATTTGCGTGTGTACCTGTATTAAGCACATATAAACTCATGCACTGCCTATTGAGGAGTTGAGAAGTTTCTTCAGCCTCCCATAAACTTGAAGAAGCTGTCCCAGTTCAGGTCCAGATGAGGGGTTGAAAGGATTCACTGATATGATTAGGAGGCTAGTACCAGACATATATGAAAAAGCATAAGGGTTGAGAGAGGTTTCAGAAAAAAAATTATGTTTAAAAATGGAGAGTAGAAATTGGGGAACCTGATGACTGGAGAACCTCATGGCTCTACCTAGAAGGATTTTGGAGTGGGTGTGCCCTCTTGGAATACACTTTCAGTCATGTAAAGACAGAAGCTGGAGGAGGAAACTGGACTAGGTGACCCTGACAGGTCCTTCATAACCAACAATTCTGTAATATGATGATTCTTTGAGTGCAAGAAATGATAGATTTGCCAGGACATGTATGAAAGATTTGGTACATATGTATTTGAGAAATAGCTCTTTATAGTATAGGAAATTGTAAGTATGAGAAAATATTGGGGTTCAGTCACCTGTTCTTGATTACTTTAACTTGCTCCTTAGGTCCTTTTTGTTCACTAAGTCCTTCTAACTGGCAAGTACATTCAGGACTGAGAATTTAAGAAGAGTAGAAATGAACATTCATAATATTTGAGCAAAATGAGCTTGCTCATTCTGTTAAGCTTTACACTTGAGTGTGTTATTTGTGACACCACATAACAATTTCAATGGGAATGGAGGTGCTTGAGAGGGAGTAATATTTTTAAACACCACTGATTTGGGTTCTCTGCAACTCTGTCTTTGGAGCTGGAAACATAAATGGCTTAAAGAAAGGAATTCTTAAAGAAATAATTTTTTTTAAATATTATTTTGCCTATAGGATGCAATTTCATGTTGTGACACTCAATGTATTGAATTCTGTCTAGCTTTGAAAGCTTTTTAGAACATATTTACAAAATCATGTTTGGATAATTAATCTCTTCATTACATTTTGACTGGAATCACGAGACAACACAGCATGTTTTCTGCACTAAAGGTTCCTTTTCACTCTAGAAACATGCAGCTTGCCAGCTTGACCTGGGCAGCTTAGTGTAAACCTTCTCTTTCAGTAATGAGCTTGAAAGATATTTGTTGTGTTCTAAAGCATAGATGGCATGATACTCTTGAGTGTTTCAAACTCATGTAAGGAATGTAAATGTTATGTTCATTCCAGCATACATTACTCTTGTGTAACTGATACCACCTTTTTTGTGTTTTGGTTTTTTCTTTTCTCTTTTTCTTTTTTCCTTTTTTGTATCATAAGAAATTAACACTAACAAGTAATATAATCTGTGGTTAGGAAAGCATTAGAACAACAAATTACAGTGGCAACATACAAGAAAGCTCAGGACTATAAAGTGTCATCACCTTATTAATGTAAAATGCAATTTTAAAGACTGAGTAAACATTTTTTCATTAATTAACTGAATTATGATTATGAAATCAGACTTATATCTTCTCTCAAATAATTAGTGAAGAGGAGGGGTTCTTATAACCTGAATGTGCTCTGTGCTAGAATCGGAATAGCAGTGAGACTCACTCTGAAGGCACTTTTTAGCCTCCTCTGTCATTCTTACCATAGGGAAGTACCTGCTCAGCTAGAGCAATACAAATCTTCAGATATTTTTGTACTCAGCAAAATCCAGAGAGAGATATATTATTAAGAGCAAAGCCATTGGGTCTTGACCCTGACCTGAGCACAAATGTTTTGCTAGTATATAACATGGCCACTTCCTCATTGTACAACTAGGATTAATTAAATAGGTCATTCATGTTCCTTAAGAAGGGACAATCACCTTCTTATGCAGGAACAGACTGTGAACCTTTACTCACTCTGATGTACTCTGATGAGTACTTTCTAACATTATTGACTTCTGTGAATAATTGCAGAGGTAAAGGTTCCTTGGTCCAGCATTTAAGTTATGTTAATTGCCTTTAGTTTCACTTCTGCCTACCGGAGCTGAGATCCCAAATACCATAGAGAGGATGTTTTATGATTGGCCTTTACTCTGTTGTAGTTGCCTATAAATGATCCTTTTAAGGAGAAACTTATATCTATTTTACTACAAAATATCCATGTCAGGCAATTAGAACACATATGCAGAAAAAAAGGACCAAGTTTATGAAGGAGAATCATTTATATACCTGAAGCAACACTAAAACTGAAGACCTATTATTTTAAATGCTGAACCTTAACTCTAGTCAGATTTACAGGATAACAGGTAAATTCACTTGTCTCTGACAGCGTTCACATTAAAATCTTTCTCCATAGGTTTGTAAACAATCTGGTGTGAAAATGATAATTTTATCTTCATTTGAGCTTTGTTCATAAATATAAAAAGAATTTAATATTTTTATCTTTATGACCTAAACTCAGAAGTTGTTTATTGAAACAGCTTCCAAGATCTTTAGGATCTTTTGTGGAACTTCATTTTAACTAATTTTTTACTGTAAAACCACTGCCACTGGTGCCTAAAGTATTTTTTTTTTTTCAGTTGTTAATTATCTAAAATGTCTAAATTTGTGTGTTTAATAATGTACGAAATTATTATTGGTGTTTCAGTTGTGATATTTCTAAGGATATGTTCCATAGGGTGGGAACTGTACCTATTTTCTTTGGAGACCCATTTCTATGGTATTATACACTGTGTTAAAAAGAAATATTTCTGAACAAACTTACTTTACTTAATGGTGGTAACTACTTGAAAGGTATGAGGTATGTTCCTTTACCAGATATTTTTTTGGTATGGGCTTTACAGAAGAATCTTTCTGAAACTGGGGTGACTGACAAAAAATGACATAATAAAAGGTAAAGATTTCTAGGTGGATTGTACTCAAAAGTCTCAAGAGGATTCAACAGCTGTCTTACTAACAACAGCCAGCTTCCTTAGCATCTAGTGACTGGCTTGCATCTGACTGGAAAATGTATTAATGCAGGTATTAAGAAATCCTCCATAGGGTATCTGTAGACTTGTAAACTTTATGTGTAACAAGACAATTTAGCAGAGACTGAAAAAGAATTAAGGGACATCTGCATGAAACAGTAATCACTGTGAAAGAACAACATGGCTCTGTGAGGAAAGTTCCTGCTTCACAGACTTTTTGGTTGATTTGGGGTTTTTGGTTTTTGTTTTGTTTTAGGGGTTTTTTTTAAGAGATTAGGAAATGTGATCTTGTTCATATACTTGTATTTCAGAGAGCTGGAGGAATCAGGAAATGTGGCTGCTTGGTAAATGATTGACGAAAAGATTCTTTCCTCATGCACTGACTTTCTCTTGGCAGGAATGTTGTCTTTGGATTCCACATCAGTCTGGACTTCGGACATTTTATACATGTCTGTTTGGCTCTGAAAAACCAGTCATATATATATGCAATCCTCTCTACTACTTGCGTAGGATTTTCAGGCTGGTAGTGAACTTACAGAGAAGGTTGCAATTATTTGAAAACATATTCCTATGATGTGTAAATTCATACAATGTATAAATTCAAGTTAGAACACATATATAAACAAAGCAAACTCTATTAAACCAGGTAATGGACATGTTCTTATAGTTTAATTCACATTATCTCTACAGGAAGCTGTAATCCACATGGCAAAAACGTGCTGAATTGGTCAACAGGCTAAATTTACACCTATAATTTTAAGAATTGCCCAACAGTGGATACCAATCTGAATTTGGGTATCATTTGTGGGTATTATCTATGAAGTTGACTAGAAATAACTAGTTCATTTCATATCCTTGAATGTTGTAAAGTATCATTATGAACAGAAGTCTTGAAAAACAAGAGGGTGATCTTGTCTGGTGAGACTTTGAAATAAAGTGGGGGAAAGTGGGCATTGTTGTTTCCATTCAAATGGCAATAAGCAGCTGAAATTAAATGCCCAGACTGTAGCAGCTTCTAAGAAAGATTGAGATTTTAAAAGTGCTGATGCTCTAATGAGAGTAGTTTTAAGTATAAACATGAGCATTAATATTATGTTTTTCTCTTATGTTAACACAGAAGGCTGTGAGATAAAGGTTTTCTTTTTTTTTTAGTATTTTCATTTTCTTATTACTTCTTCTGCAGTGTCAAAGTTGAACTATTTATGGCAAAAAACTGTGATGCTGCAGTGTAGTCTCTAAAATACCATTGAGCAAAGTCAGTAAGTCCACTGATCAAAGCAGAGAATCATGAGAGCAACATGCATGCATCCAGGAGGAAGATATCTTCAGAAGAGCTTACCAACTTGGTTTCAGCACTATGCCATTGTGATCATACTGCTCTTATAGACCCTGCTTGGGAATGTGCATCCTCTGCATCTTCTAAAATTTCTGGACATTGAGTTAGTGTGCAAGAGCCCATCTTGACTGCTTATGATGCATTCCTTATTGTTGAAAATACATCAAATAAACTAGATTTTCCACTTTATGGAACCACTGGTCTTTATGGACCATTACAATACTTAGAGAGTATGACTACAAGAAAATTATGTAGGGAGAAAATAACCTTGAAAAGTATTTATCAGCATGCTCTATGACTGCATTAGATGCATATCATTCATGCAAGCAAGCTCAGCAACTTGAGTGAAGTGTTTGCCCTGTTATTTGTCCCTTTATAGGCTGATGTTACCAGTACAACATTTACCTGATTTCCACAGACTTCATTTAGGTCCTTGGCATATAATTGACATTAACTAACTTTAGATGTTTATATTGTAAACACCTACATTTGCTCTAGCAGCACTTTATGATCAATTACACAAGATATTATCATGAGACTAATTGTAATTCAGATGGGCCTATTTCTTCTATTGTCAGCCAACAATTCACCTAATTTGTTTGGATCTATTTTATGAAATCATGAAAGCATTGGTCACTGTCCTCTGATAACAAAATGACAATGACTTTCCTACAAATAAAGATAATAAATCAGTAAAATATCTCAGTACAATAATTTCTGTTATTTTAAAAGGAACCCTGAATTCTACCACACTCCTGCAAATGAAATTTAATCAAAGACAAAAGGTGAAACAAAATCCACAGAGTAATAAATCCTAACATAACATTCTCTCATTTGAGCAGTGATTGAAAGTACAGAGGTTAAAAATAAATTTCTAATACAATCATGAGTTAACAGTTCATATTTATTGAAATAATAGTTCATTGACTTATAGTAGCTGAAAATTAAAATGAACAATATTGCTAACTAGAATATATTTTAGTAATAAAATACCCCATCATGTCATGTCACCTACAGTGATGCTGGTATGGGGCTTTGGTCCCTGCCTACACTTTTGACTCATAGAATCATAGATTCTTAGAACCATTAAGGTTGTAAAAGACCTCCACAATCATCATCCAACCTTTCACCAAATACCATCATACCCACTAAGCCATATCTTGAAGTGCCATGTCTACTTCTTTATTGAATGCTTCCATGGATGGTGACTCCATCACTTCCCTGGTGAGGCTGTTCCAATCCTTTAGCCACTCTTTCAGGGAACAGCTTTTTCCTAATATCTAACCTGGACCTCCCCTGGTAAAAATTAAAGCCATTTCCCTTTTTTCTCTTTCTAGTTACCTGGGAGAAGAAACCGACCGTTCTCTTGCCAGAACCCTGTCAGTTAGTTGCAGAAAGTAAGAAAGTCTCCCCCAAGCCTTCATTTCTCCAGATGATACCATGTCAGTACCCTCAGCAGCAGCTCATAAAAAAACTGGTGCTCCAGACCTAATTCACGAGGGCTGCCACACGTGAGTGCCAAGGGTCTGTGCCATGGTACTATAGAGGCATGTTGTGATGGGTCGAGGGCAGGGGATGCTCTCAGGGGTGGACACAGGACCAGGGCACCCATCCTGGGCTTCAGGACTGGTTCTGATAGTGCCAGTGGCCCCAGGTCCCCAGCCACCCCACAAGGTAAGAGGAATGGGATGGAAACATGGCAGATCTCAGACCTGAAAAGCATGGCAGGGTAGGAAGAAGAAGACGTATGGCTGGGCATGGTGTAGCAACATAATGGCCAGGAAACTACCTTTAGTTTCAGAAATACAGCAATTTGTAACCAGTGTGTTTGTAAAAAGAAATTTTTACACATTTTAATGTGTGAAGCAATCTGTATGCTTGTGTTGCACAAAAAACTGGCATCTCCACAGTGGAGTTTAATAAATAAAATTTTAATCTTATTCCCTGTATAATATTAAGTAGGATTTCATACTTAAACCAAATCCTTTGTTTTGGACAGAAAGATGAAATCTTGGCTGTGCATTCAGAGAATTTTGATGGCTGAAGTAATCTATCATGACTGAATAAGCTCTTTAATGGTGAAAGAATTAGTGCAGAGTGGTTACTTGTTCCTTGTCCTCAGAAAGACAGATATTGACCACGGGTTTCTGCCATTAAATTTGATCTGGATGGTAGAAGAAACATAACTGTATTACAGTTGCACATGTAGAGAATGATTAAACAATTAAAACACAATGCTGTCCTCTCGAATCATCACATAAATTCAGTTGTGGCACAGAACTTAGAACAGAGCTATCTCACCCTACTGTACACATGTTGTTAGCATTTCACATTGTACTTTGAAAAGAGCTACATTTGCCATTTAATGTTGAGCTCTACTCTCAGATCTTTCAGATGCTTTTTATGTGTAGAGAACTCTATCTAAAAATTGTCTTTATAAATGTATACTACGCATCCTGATTTACAAGTACAGGCATACTCCAGTACTTATGATCATTTACCATCCATTTTCCCCCTTTTCCTTCAAATATAATGTATCCTGTTCACTGTTAATGAAGAAAATTGTTGAAATAGCTACATTCCAAGAAAAAGATACGTTAAATGAATGTTGACTTAATTGTTGTGATTCCATCATAAATCTCATTTCTCATATCTATTGCTTTGTTTTATGAGAGAAGGGTCAACTTTAAAGACTCTCTGAAGGAATGCAAATAAATATAAGTGGAGAAGTGTTAGTTTATCCTTGTGAAAGTGCAATGTTATCTCCTCCTTTTACAGTTACTTAGATGACAGAAATATTTTGAGCTGTTCTTGTTGTAACTTGAATAAATGAGTAGCCTTAGAGGAATAAGTGAGTGAAAATGGTTCTTTGAAGACTTAACCATACAATAATGAAGTATACATGTTCAGCCAGATAATTTAAAAGAAAAATAACAATAAAAAAATAACATTTTGCCTTCCCTTATCACTAAGTACTCCAATCCTTCTCTTAATTTCTCTGGGTTATCCAAAATCCCCTGAAGGAAAAGAGAATTGTGATATCATTTATTTTCTCAAGAGAAACATAAAGTTTGACATAATTTATCTCCATAAGAACTCACACTGTATGCTCCAGTTTATACAGACACAGTGTATTTATGTAGTACAAATAATGAGAATATTATATGATATCTGACCATTTGACAAAATTGTTCATAATATTCCCTACAGGAAGGAAAAGAGTTTGCATCTGCATAAATTATGGGATGGCACATCCTCCAGTATATCAAGAAAAGTGAGTGTGGGGTAAATGCACAGAAGTGTTGTGATGCTTGGCTTCAATGTGCTTTTCTGCAAAAAGTACCTACAGAGTGCCTTGAAGGAGTTATATCTCTGAAAGAGAAATTCACAAAAAACTGCAACCTGAATAGAAATCCATAAATGCTGGTCAATGGGAAGTGAAAGGAGGGATTTACCGGGGACAGTGTGTTCCAATCGGTGGGACAGTATTAAATTCTTTTTTTTCCCATACACTTCTGTGACTAAGCTACTTAATGTTGTAGTTAGGGATTACAGAATTTACTCTCTTGAAGAGTTAGGTGGTTGGGTATGAATATCTTAATGACAACCCACAACTTTGTTATCAAGAGATGCATCTGGAGAAGCAGGAGTCCCCTTCAAGTTTTGTTTAATGAATAATGTCTATATCATCTAACAGTGAGTAGTAGATGAAAGCTACAGGAGATCTTAGCCTACCAAACTATTTTCCTACAAGTTTTTAATATGTAGAAAAACACTGGATCTATTAAGTTTGCTATTGAAAAATACAAGACAGTTTCACAAGAAAAGTATATATATATATATATATTATATTTATGGATGCAGACTGTGAAGAAAAGACAACAATTAATGTAAGTATACAGAAGTTTGAATGACACATGTAATCACTGAAGACAAAAGAATCCTAATGAGATTGTAGAGATACCTCAGAAGAATCTACGCTCTACAGGGGAAGTCTGTAGACAGACACAGACAGAGACACAACAAAGCACTACATGAAATGATACAGAAGTGGAAAATTATGTAAGGCAGTGGAATGTATAGTAAAGAGGTAGAAAAAAGAGTAAAGAAAGGAATATACAGTAATTTAACCTTGATATTCACAAACCCCATTTTGTGGAGGAAAACAAATAGTGAAATAAATTACAAAAGAACACAATGAACTCAGGACAACAACTGACCACAAGTTGAATATTTAAAAGAAGGAAGTGAAGGAATGAGAGAACAAAATAAATATGGTGACTTTATTGCAGTTAGATATCTGAGTCTTAGAATTAATGAAATAGAATAATATAGTACCCTCTGAATATTAGCAAAATGATACCACAGTAATAGTTCTGGATAGCTGAAAGAAAATATTTGCAATATGAGTGAAGGACTCAAACAAAAATACCTGATATGATTAAAACCCACTTTTGGACCAAAAAAGGTTTGTTTTTTTTTTTTTTTTTCTAGGGGCAATGTAAGTGACCTTCACAGAGGTGATTATGCTACTTAGAACAAAGAAGGAGAGTGATATGAGACTTATTTTGGTACTTCAGCCAGCGTTGTAAGGGAAAGAATAGCTTAGTGTCTTTGCTTTCAACAGACTCTCTGTAAGGAGAAGTTCTACATTTTGTTATAGAACTTATAAAACCAGTAGTATCAGCATGGTAATTTAAAGGTGCTGAGGGAAAGAGGTAAAAAAATATGTGAATGAAAAGAAACCAAGAATGTCATATATAATGCACACTGTAAATGAGTATATAGAAAATTTGGTAAAGGAGCATTAGGGTTAGACTTAAGACACTAAGGCATTTGCACATGAAAGTAGAAGTATAGTAAAGAAAACTAACTATGGTATTAAATAATATTAATTGCGACTCTAATGTTGAAAAAATCCCCATAATCCAGATGCAGAGCTCCTATTACGGATTTTTGTGATAGCGAAGTTTATGTATGAAGCAGACATTTAATAAAAGGAAGAAAATCATATTTACGTGGCAGAAATTTAAATATCAGTGATATGCAGAACAAAAAAGCATTGCTGAAGTTGCAAGGGTGACGATAAGAACTCTTTCTCCTTTATCATTTAGACCTGAGTATTTGCTAGGTCTTGTTAGGAATAACAGGCAAATTAAAGCACTATTTAAGAATAGTCAACATAATGAAACAGAAACAAGACCATGAGAGAGGGAACATGTTACTAAAGAGGAAATGCTCAATTTCTCACATATAAATAGGGGAAATGGTTTCACTGTAAAAAAAGGAGCTGGATTACTGAGTACAAAAGCTGTTGGTATGCCCTCTATTCATACACCAATGGGAAAAAAAAAAATGCCTAGAAGGATTGATTCTTGTTTACAACATGGAAATATATAACCTCAAAGTCATCCTGGAAGTTGCTATGAAGATGCCACTTATCCTTTTCAAAACACAGCAGAATTTGTGCATCATGAAATAATTATTATGAGTTTGAGGTGAAAAGGTGTACAATAGTCCATCTCTCTTCCCAACTCAAAATTGTTCCTGTATTGTTGTGCATGCAGTGCAAAATAAATGATCCTGCCATGGGAATTTTAACTTCCTTTTGTAAGGATGCTTCTGTTTAATAATTTGGACATTTCAGGTATTTTTTTAGGGTATTTAGCCCGGATTTTCTACATTCGGTTTCATTTGACAGTCTACAATAACTTAGTGGCACTAACATTTGCACCAATCCTAGAAATCCCACAGTATTAGAAATCCCACAAATTAACATCCAACGGGTAAGAGGAGAGGCAGAGGAGGAGAAAGGAAATTATTCTTTGTAATTATCTGTTATCTGCACTCTCAGAGAATTAATGATGACGGATTCCTTTGAAACACTGCTGAGAAGCAGCAGTAGCTGCTTTTTAGCCATATTTTGGCTGCAGCCCTCTGGATCAGCAAATATCATCTGAGGTTGCAAATTCTACTTTATGCCTTTACAGAAAAGCACGTGGCATAAGCATGAAATAAAATGTAATACTGTAGGGATTATAAGATCTAAGGATGAGAATACATTTACTTTCACAAGAGTATTAATATTCTGGAACACAGTGAGAGATCTGTGCACTTAGAGTAAAATTGATCTAAGGAAAAGCAATAGCATACTCTAAGCTAGGTTATTAAAGACTTTTTTGTCCTTAAGATAGCCCTTTTAATCTGTTTCCTTTTTGTTCAATGGTGCTAGGATTTTCAAACGAGGTTTTAAGTGTCTTGTCACACTGCCAAGCCTCAATAAAAAGTGACAAAATATGAGTGTAACTTTTTTTGAAAATGGTGGAAAAGTTTTTTAAAGTCATTAGATATTTTTCTCAGTTGTCTTGGTGATGGAAATAGCATGAACATTTGTTTAGTTAAAGAGAAGTTTATGAACTATATACATTTTATCTAACTCTTTAATTTACATTGCTTTACTAGGTAATAAGTCATATTTGGGATAGGCAGGTCATATGCTATATTTATTATGATTCAATGCACATGCATGAGATACATACTTTGAATTGGCATATTGTCCAATTCTGGATTAAATTTTTTCATGATAAATGATTTTTCCCTCCTCTCCCAGTTTTTCACAGTAATATTACATTTACTCATTTCATGCCAGGTGCTAATGACAGAACCAAGCAGTGAAGTTCAGTTCCTCTTGGGGATATTTCTGGTAGAATTGAACTGTGGCTTTTGCCTTTAACCATGACGCGATTTCTATTCCAGGGAAATTAAAATTCCCCAACCCCCTTCTACGTGTGCTCACCAGTAGGCAGAATTCAGTCACAGAAGAATTTTAATAGAAAGGAAAAGAGAAAAAAAAGCCAAATAATCCTGCTAATAATAATCCCTAATCTTAAGTGTATTTGCAATATTGTGGTGCAATTTGATGGTTGTGGCTTACAGGGAAGCACTGTTGCAAAACAGATAGTATGCAATTCTCCTCACACAGCTGTGACAGTGAAAATCAGTTCAAATTTCTAGTACTCTAGGCATTCAAAGACTTGGGACCAACTGTAAGCATGGACTGGAAATCATATTTAGGTGTTTGGTCATTCAGACAGGTGGAAAATGCACAAATACTCTCTAAATTTCCTGGTTGAAGTGCCGGGTATTCCAGTGCATCATGTCAAGTCATTTTGTAGCACATTGTGTAACAGAATGTGACTGATGTTATGCCTCAGAAGTAGAAGTAACTGACAGTGCCTCATCTAATTCATGAAAACATGACCTTAAGAAGATGTACTTTGAGCTATATGACATGGAATATTTTCTTATACCCTTTCCTTTAATTTCTGTTTACTTCACTGCAGTTTTCTCAGGGGCTTGTCCCTCATGACAGTGTATTTGGTGTCACTCTTTTTCAGAAACCTCTTTTAAGTTACATAATATTTGAAACAAGATTTTAGTGTTTTTCAGTATTGCAATCACTCAAATTATCTATGAGTATTTCACAAATTTGGAAGTGGCATTCTTATTTTGCTTTCTTTGGAATTATAAAAGTTTATATGTAATAAACTATGTTCATATAAACATCAAAATGCGAATATATACTCTGCACACAGTTTTCTTTCATGTGTATTGTAAGGTGTTACATCTTTAAAGAGTCCTTTAAAAATCTCATTGATTGTGGTAAATCAATTCATAAGCTGTAAAGCCTTCTAATGACTTGGTTGAAAGGGAAACTAAATGAAAAGAGTCTTGGAATAATATATTTGATTCAACCGTATTATCGTTATCATCTTCTGTAATCTTGAAAACATTTTAAACTATGTGATGTCACTTAAAATTATTAATGGGTATGTTATACATAAAATGAGGTCATAAACACACAAATATTTCATTAATTCTGTGTCCTTTATTTTTTGATAGAAGATGATCAATTTGAATTGTTCTTTGTAAGTTACTTATTTAGGATTTTATAAATATGAATAATAAAATTCAAAATTATAGAAAAAGTTTTCAATAAATAATGACCAAAATATTAATATATATTTTGGACTTTAGTATAAGCTTTTTAATCTGAACATCAGATAGTGTCAAGAAACTGATAGCTTTCCATGTTGACAGCATGTTATTTTGGCAGTTGCATTGAAATAATACATTTGAGCACTAAGAGGAAATCTGTGGTTGCTTTGTTGATCTTCCTAGAGAGATTGTTTTTTGCTGCATTACTATAATCTGGTGTTGTATGTTAGTTAGAACTAAGCCTTGTGAAATATCACCCTGAAGGTCAAAACCAACTCTGTTATGAATTTAAAAGAAGTGTTTGAAGGGAGGAAAGGAGGTTTGCAAGCATACAGTTCTGTCTTCTGCAAATCGCATAGGAATTCTCAACTGCTGACTCCTTATCTTAACATATAACATAATAACCAATTACTGTCAAAGTTACCAGACCCATCAGACTCCAATTGCATTAACCTTATGCACTGGTTCAAGGGAAATGCAATCAATCCACTGCTAAATTAATTACAAATTTTAAAATTATCATTAAATAATATGATTTCAAAATTGGCATAAATCATGTGATTAAGTATCAAATTAGGTTTTAAGAAAGACAAAGGAGTGGCAAGTCCTATTCAAAGGATTTCATTAAATTCATTTGCTCAGAGCACTGAGAGGTCATAATTTTAACCTTATAGGGGTTCAAATCATATTAAAATTATTCATGTCACTGAAGGGCAGCAATAATTCCTTTAATTCCATGGCATATTAATGACCAACAACAAATGAGCCCCTTAAGAGTTCCATTTATTGTCTTAAATATGAAAATGTTTTAGAGATTAGAGGGGAAATTGTTTGAATTAATTAACTGAACTGGTGCTCAAGGGAACTGGTACAAGATTTTCAGACAAAGGCTGGGAATTTACAATAATGACATTTCTTTCACAGTTATAAAATATAGTACCAGAGGGACTTTGAGGCACTCTTAACATTTTAGCTGATGTCTGTTGAGGACCTGAGATTCCTCTGAAAGCATCAATTATGGCATGAGCGCCACCACATTAAAATAGCCATGAGGCCCACAAATTTCACCATTGGAAAGGAATCGGATAACAGACATAATGAAAATTCAGAATGTAAATGGAGCCTGTTAAAGACATTGGATAATTTATAAAAAATGTTTTTATCAAGAAAGATAATGTGCAAAAGGCAAGAAACAGTAGTGTGTTGAACAAGTCTAACAACCAAACTGTGTAGAATGGTGCCTTTTTTTTTTTCCTTTTTTTTTTTTTAATGATATCTATTAAGAGAAACCCCTTGGCTTATAAATGCAACTCTGCATCTCTGTTCTTTACAGCAGTGGCCCAGGTGATGGGTAGGACAACAGTGGATACTTTGAATTAGATTGAGATTGTAGCTCATGTTGTCACTGCTTTTCAACATTGAATCATAGTATGTTTTCTTCTTTGGTTTCACAGTCCTAGTGAACATATATATATGTTAGAGGTTTCACCCATAAATGACTTAGGAAAAAATTACCAAGCCAAGGCAGAGAGTGCCTGTGTTATGACCAAGTATAAATTAGAATATCAAGCAAGTAATTTGCATGGATTTTTAATTTTTACTCTTATTCAGCTGAAGGAACTTCATGGTCTTTCACATGTGCCACTCTGTTTTATCTAAAATGAATAACACAAAATAACACATAAACATGAGGACTGAAAACTCTCTCAAAGACATCGGTACCTAATTAAAGGGTTCTGTAGGTTGCACCTGTATCCTTGAGGACCAGAATTTAGAAATTCACTCTTTTTTAAAAAGAATTTTTTTTATTTCTCCCCCCAGAAGAACCAAGTGCAATTTCCTCTTCCACTTACGGCTCTTCTGCCCTGGGCAGAGTGGTCTCCGGGTTGCAGTGGAA
Organism: Margarornis squamiger; assembly: GCA_035222235.1. NCBI lineage: Eukaryota > Metazoa > Chordata > Aves > Passeriformes > Furnariidae > Margarornis > Margarornis squamiger. The sequence goes on along the minus strand of JAWWTY010000037.1, from coordinate 31,634,336 downwards.
TTCTGTAGGGATATACCAACCTTTTCTAGAATAGAACACTAAGTTAGGGGAAGTTTGCGATGGTCTTTTGTTTGTTTGTTTTTGATAATTAACACCCAGTTATGTTTATTGGTACTGATTGTACCATATAGAGGTTGTTGTACTTAAGAGGTAGAAAAAAGAAAAAAAGTAAACCATTCCAAAATGGCAAAGTATTTTCCTACTGGGAAGAAATATATTGCATAAATGTTTCCACAATGCAGAGAAACACTTCATAGTGCCTTACAAAATTTCCATCTACTTCCACATGCTTCACTACATGACATTGCTCACTTTGCTAAACTATTAAAACAAAAAACAAACAACTTGTTGGTTTTTAAAAATATGCAAACATTTCACTGAGTGAATTAAGTGACAATTTTTTTACAAGTATGCCTTTACCCTTTTCAGGTTGTATTTATAAATAAAATAGTCTATCTTTTCCATTTGCAAAGATATTTTTGAGTATTTTACAGAAACTCCTCATTACTCATTGCCTATGCAACTTTGGCTTTGGCTGTGCTTCTTACTATATTTTATTAATTTTTCTGAAGCTTTAATTTTCCAAGGGGTCATCTAAAGTTAACTAACTCCTGATTCCTTTTCTGTGAAGAGCAAAACTTGCATGGTCTCTCCAGATGCATCTACCAGAGTGGACCTAGACTTAGGTTTAGACTTAGTCTCAGATACCTAACTTAAGCCGAAATACTTGAATGTGAAAGTCAAAAAATGAACATTCTGCACTTAAAAAATCCTCACTTGTGTTCTGACTTTTCAGGTTCAAAGTTTCTAATTATCTATTCATTTGATAATAGCTTCTGTAGCTGCATATAACCACAGCAAAAACCTCTTTTTAGTCATTACACCAACAGACTCCTGTCAGTATTCCTAGGGTTTGCACACTCAGTGCTATATATTGCAATGTATTGCAACACTGTGTGCAAGAATTATGTTTGAATAAATACCCTACAATACCTTAAAGACAGTCTATTCTGTTCACTAGAAACAACAGTGAACTAAGAAGTACAGAGGAACTTGACATGGCTGCTGTAGCCAGGCAGAAACAGAAAACACTGCTTGTCCATCATTTTTATATCACCTACTTGAGACAGGCACACATGCATTTATCACTTTGTTTCATCTTACCTTGCCAAACAAAAAAGTGTCCAAACCTAAACTCTAAATTTCTGGTCCATGATGACCTCTTAGATAAAAATGTAAATATAATGATTTCTCATCCTGCGTATATGTATCAGCTAATGTGGTCTTCCATCACAAAATGTGTAATGGCTATCGGTGCAAATAAAGCAGATAAAGCTTTAAGTATATGTCAGTGAAGCAATGCTATGTGAGCATTTGAAAGCTGATGCAGATGTATTTATATACAATGTATATTTTCTGGATAAAAACCCCAACACAAATCTGTATATTGACCTGCCTCCTATTATTTCACTGGGTGATAGATTTAGCTATTTTCTTATATTATGGTATACTGCAGGGTGCAAAAACTCAGTGGGAGCCTGCTGACTTAGTTGCTAGTCATTATGTTTTAATAGTTTTAAGATTTATTTTTGTCAATATGTATTTTAAAATATGCCTTCAAGAATAAAGGAAAAACAGAGACTCTTGAAAAAACCCTGGAAGTACCTTCCTTTCTAGCTGTCCATTCATTAAATTTTTGATAAGATCATTAAATGGCTTGCATTTGAAGAGTTAGAAGAGACCTTTATTGATCATCTTGTCCAGTCCACTTAGCAAGGGCAAACACATCTATCACTTTATCAGATTGCTTAAAACTGACTAAGCTGACTTCCAAAGATTGGGCATCTTTGATTTCACAGTAACTTTTCACCAACTTGATGAAAACATATTAATGTCAAGATTCGTGTATTCAACCTTTCTGGGCAACTTGTTCCAGCATTTTACCACCGTCATCCTAAAGAATTTCTTCCTTATGTCCAATCTGAATTGACTCTCAGTTTGAAAACACTGACCTTGTGCCTACGTGTTTTGGTAAAACATCCACCTCCTTCTTTCTTATAAGCTCTTTTTATATGTTGAAAGGCCACAATAAGGAGCTGTCTCTTCTCTAGGCTTAACAGCTCAGTTCTCACAGTCTGTCTTCATAGGAGAGATGCTCCTGCCTTCTGATCATTTTTGTGGCCCTCTTTTGGATCTGCTCCAGCAGGTCCACATCTTGTACTGAGGGCGCAGAGCTGGATGCAGTGCTCCATGTGACATCCCATGAGAACAGAGTAGAGGAGGAAAATCACCTCCTTTGACCTGTTGGCCATGTAGCCCAGCATATGACTGACTTTTGGTCTGCAAGCACACATTATCAGCTCACGTCCAATTTTTCAACAACCACTATCCAAAAGTGCTTCACAGAGTGTCTGCTCTTGATCAGTTTGTCCAGCAGTTTATACTGATGGGGGGTTGCACCGACCCAGATGCAGGACCTTGCACTTGGCCTTGTTGAATTTCAAATGGCCCTACTCCTCAAGCCTGTCAGGGTCACTCTGCAAGGTATCCCTCCCCACTAGCAGAAAAAAAAAAAAAAAAAAAGTGATATAAAATCTCTCAGCAGAAAAGGAGATATAGTTATTACAAATACTCCATGTATCTGCTAAAAACCTGTCTTGTGAGGCAGAGATATAGATGAACCTTATAGGGAGAGTTATATTGAATTCTTTATTATAAGCAATATTTAGTTTTGAATTTGATATAATTTCTGAAGTATTACCTGAAATACATATCCCTTTTAAATGCTGAGAATTTTTATGTATACAAGGAAGAACAAAGTTGGATATAATTTCCTCATTTGACTCCTGTAAAGAATTATCCAAGTATGATATGTAAGAATATACTCAAAAAAATTTGAATTCTATGCAAGCATGATTGTATAACGATTAAAAAAGAGAAAGTTCTTTCCAATCCTCCCCCCCCCCACAAAGGAAAAACCATACAAACCAAAAAGTGTAGCTCAATAAGACCAATATTGACTATGAGTAGTCTGTTATGAAGAGCTCAGAAAGACTGGAAAAAACCAGAAAGTCTGATACAGATATAAAGAAACTTGCAACAATGCTGTCACAACTTGGGTCCTGAAAGTGAAAGGGCCCTGGCTCCATTTCATCTCAATAACTTCCCCATAGTATAACTTTTTAGAAAGTGTGGGAAGAAAAAAAAAAGAAAACAAAGAAAACCCAAATTGTCATGGTATTATGGAAATAGGTCTTTTGATTAACTTTTGTCATATTTTCATTACTGGCATAAAAAAATAACATAAGATTTCAGATTTTCAGGTTGAGCTGTTTCATGACAGTCTGAAGTATCAGATACACATTGTAAGAGATAAATCACAACCACATTTAAGCCAGTTACAGATAAACTATCTGCATATGCAGCACTGAGCTGCACTTTGTTCTCAAGTTACTCATGAGTGAATGTAGTCTCCCAAAAGCAATGGGGAACAGCACTCATCCAGGTCATGGACAGCATCCAAGCTTGTGACAGGTCTATGTGAATTTGCAGCCCTTGTGAGCAGTCTGATATCTTTTCTTGGTAGTGCATGGAGCAGAGAACACCAAATGTCCTGAACTATGACCTTATTCTGTGATGTGAACAAACAAGAATTTACATCAACTTAGTTTCAGTACTAGCTGGCCTACATGGAGTGGTCTTTCAGCTGATGTTTCCAAAGGATAAGGGCTTCAATACTCATGTAGTCATACGTGTAATGACACAACACTTTTAAAAATCGAGTTTGCAGTGATAGTTCAGAAGAAAAAAAGAAGTAAAAACTTGATGACTGTACAAAAGGCACTCTTCTACACTTCATACATTTTCTTTTATTCTCACCTTTCTCTATTCCAGATAACAATTTCTTGTGCTCTAGAAATTTGTGATCCATGCTCCTTTTAACAGGGACGTTCTCTCTTGTAAGACAGCACTGGCCAACGTAGCCAGCAGTGTCTCATTAGTAATTGCTGGTGCTAGCTCCTGAAGCTGGACCATGCTTGGTTTCTACCACTCTCAGGCCAGCAGAAAGTCCAGTCTCTTCTGAATTTAAAAGGAAAGACAGCTAAAACCCCAATAAAACCTTTGTAATAAATTTAGATTCTCTGTTTTAACAGAGCAGCTGAGAAAGCATGTGAAATGCATGGGAGAAGTGCCAACAGCATACCATTTCTACTGCAAAGGGCTCAATGCATTGTATTGGAGCTTTCATGACTAGGTTTCTGGTCACTAGTATATCACAGGGATCTATGTAGTTTAGTCCAATTTACACTGAAAAATGTGTAATACTAAGGAATAGGTATGTAATAAAAATAAGTGCAAATACCTCATCTCTGCAAATAACATAAATTATAAATTCTCCAATATGAGGTGGAAGCAAAGAAGAGCATCTCAAATTTTTGTCATACCATATAGTGTTTTAGTTATTTATAGAAAAGGAATTCTATAAGATATTTTCTCTTATTACCCTACATATATTAAGCTTTTCCATCTTTTTTTTTTTTTTCTCTGTATTTTGAAAAAGGGAAATATAAATTATTTAATTTAGCATCGCTGGCATAGTCAAAGCAATTGACTGCAAATCGTTATGATTGTGATAGCTGTATCCACTCACATATTAAATGGTGAGGAATACTGCTGATCATGTATGCACAGTGCTTTCCATGATGAGTTTAAACTGAGAGTATGTTTTGGTGATTGAATCTATTTGTAAGATACAACTTAATAAATCAAAACAATTTGCTGTAAGAGAGGGAAAGGAGGACAGAATCCAGAATTAAACAGAAGAGAGCGTCAACTGCAACAATTAAACTTTTCATGGTAAATAGTAGAGTCAATCAGTAAAGAAGTTAAAGAAATTACTAATATAGCATCATCATTACACCAACTAATGTATCAATATGAACATTAAATATTTATACACATTGAGTATATGTGTACATTAATGATTTAATTATTCTCTTATTTCAGTCTTCATGAAAAATTGCTGATGTATGTCCATAGTAAGGAGGGATGCATTGTTACATACTGAGTACATTACCCTCCAAAAAATGCTGAGCAATGAGATCTTTCTACCCCATGAACTTTACATTGTCATCAAGATTTGGTTGGTCTCATATTTCAGTCCCATGGTCCTTGAAACTCTGAACATCTGTGAATAAAATACTGAAATTCCCTATGATTATCACTCAGGTATTACCTTTGAAATACAGCATGATTTTGATTTCACAATAACTTTTCAACAACTTGATAGAAAACATATTCACAGTTTCAAGTATGATAAATAATAAATTATTAGGCTTGGTTTTGGATTTTCTTTCAAAAGATTTTTCAGACTTCTTTGTTTTTTATCTCATTTTATTTTTCTTTAACCTTGCCTTTTAACTGTTATCTAGGACAGTGAGATTTTGAGTTTCTTTTTAAGGATAAAAATATTTGTTATTTCACTTCAGCCACAGTGAATCTTTGCTATGTTTTCATATTGCATTGAAAAAAAAAAGTAAAGTAAACATTTAACAGACTACAGAAAGAAATACCCTCAGATGAATATATCTCAGGTTTCATCAATTTCACTAGCAGGAAGTAGTATTTTCAAAAGCTGATATGATAAAATTTGTAGTTGGAAAGATCCTATTATTATCAAATGTTAACAAATATTTAAGAGTGTGGTGTATTGACCTTGGCTGGATGCTAGGTGGCCACCAAGCCATTCTATCACTTCTCTCCTTGTGGGAGAAGCACCTGTGGGGGACTGCAGACCCAGGACATCGAATCCAGCATCAAAGGAAGATGATTTTAATGAATGGATGGAGATGTCTGCCACCAAATAGACACTGTCAGAATCACTATCTACCTCTTGCCAAAGTTTTTCTACTGTTAAGATGTTATAGCTAGGATAAATATGTATTAGATAGGTAATTGTTACTATTTCATTACTTTTGTATGTTCAATTGTTCTGATTGGTTATGGGGAACCCAATTTCTGCCCCTGATTGGCTCATGTACCCCTAAAACCTCATTGGCTTGCCGGTGGTGCAATGCAGCACCTCTATATAAGGCTAGCCACCCCTAGTTTCCCCATATTGGTGGTAAACTCTCCTTCCCTTTTCCTTTCATGTCATGATCCGCCCTCAACTCCACCCAAGTCCCAGAATCCTCTGACGGAACCCCATAAGAGTCCCATGCACCCCAATAAAGTTGTTCACTCCTGTTCTTACCCCACGCTGGTGTAAACTGTTTCCTTTTACCCTCGGCGGACCGTGACACCTCCTCAGCAGGATGGGGAGCAGGGAAGAGAAAATAAGATGGAAAAGCCCCTTGCAGATCATGATAAAGGCACCTTACTAAAGCAAAAAGCAGGGTCATGCACATGCAAGCAAAGGGAAAAAAAAATCAAAATATTTATTTTATATTTCCCATCAGCAAGTGATGTCTGGCAAACTGCTGGGAAGCTGGGCTTTGGAACAAGTAGTGGTTGCTCCAGAAGGTAAAAGCAAATAACAATGCTTCCCACACCACTCCCTGCCCCCCTTTCCTGCTTTCTCTTAGCTTTTATACCTGAGAAGGCACCATATGGTATGGAATATCCCTTTGGTCAGTTTGGGTCAGCTGTCCTGCTTATGTCCCCTCCCAGGATTTGGACCAGCCCTATTCTTCTGGTGGGGAAGAATACTGGAGAGACATTGTTGATGCTGTGCCAGCACTGCTCAGCTTTAGCCAGAGCACTGGTGTGTTATCAGCACCTTTGTAGTACCAATGCAAAGTACAGCACTGGCAGGGCTGCTATGGGGAAAATTATCTCCATCTTAGGCAGAGCCAATACAAAGGGCAGGTTAAAAATCGTCATCTGTAAATATAAAAAATATTGAGTGTGATAGTTTTCCTGCAATATGTTACTCTGAAATAAGAATATCTGCCCTACTAGGGCTCCTTAAAGAGTCAAATACTGTTCTCATGTTATACCAGAATGCATCTGGAATGTTGCAGCTAAATACAGCAGGCTTTGGTTTTTGTACACACAAAGTAGGGCATAACAGTTTTCATACAGACTAGTGTAGATTTGTGGCTAAAATATGGAAAAGCAGTTTTCAAATTTCTCATTTTTAATCTGTCTTCAAAACTCTTGCAGCTGTGCAGCATCACAGTTTAGACTGAAAATATATTTTGACTGTTGGTAAGGTTGACTGAATGCATTTAAATTTCCAAGATACTGCTATAATGCCCAGAAGCATGGTATTAATGCAGTGAGTCATGTTTTGATCCAGTTATGTTCATCTAGTTTCTCTGTATGTGACATTCATTGTATTTTGAGACTGAAAAGAAAAAATAAAGAATTCTATTACTCTGAGAACTTGCCTCAAAAAAAAAAAAAAAAATTTGCACATCTTGCACAGGAAAACTAAGACCTAGAAATATATCTAACAGGGATGGTAATTAAAAAAACAAAACAAACCAAACAAACAAACAAACAAACAAAAAACAAAAAACACCACAAGAAAACCAAACCATGTACCTTGACTATATATTTCTTACCTGCCACAGGAAGAATAACTGTTCCTATTATTTGCACTAAATGTCATGAGACAGGGATTCATAACTGGAAGTTAGACTGTGAAGTCCATCCTCCAAACATCTGTGTGGCAGCTTGATCATAACCCACTAAAAGGTACTCTGTAAGAAGAGATGCAATATTAACAGATCATATGCCTCAGAGAAGTCTTTTTATCTTTTCAATGTTAGATTTCTAATAGTAATTACTCATGCATTATTCAAGACTTTAATAGGCATATGTCAGACTCTGTCTGCACTTCAGAGTTTTTCTGTTCTCTGACTGGGAGATATCCCCATGCACATAAGCAATGGAAATACCATATGTCTCCTGAGATTCAAAATTTGAACTATTGTTGTATCATTTTAACAGCACTGCTATGTTAACTTGCTTAAATTTAAGAATGAAAAAGTTGTTACTTTCAGCTTTTAGAGTACTTAAATAAATCTTGCCAGTGACAATCATATTTCATATTATTTCATACTTCTATAGTTTTTCTGGTTTATAGCTCTTCTGGTTTTAATTTTTGTTTCAGCACTTTGCTTGCTTCAAGATAGAGAAATCTGATGGAAATGGAATAAATATATTTCATGTTCCTTTTTCTTCTGATTGCCACCGAAAATAGATACATAAAAAGTGATCTAAATAACAGGAATGAAGGGCTCATGTTCAGTTGTAGGCACCTAACCAGTGTACACAAAGTCTCATGGTGCTATGTACAAAGCCGCTTTTAAATTATGTAGGTCTTCCACATTTTTTTCTAGAGAACAAACAAAATCATAGGGGTTACAGAGTTTCTGGTATAAATTACTTTGAATACAGACTGAACCCACCTACTAAGATCCAGTTCTGTCACAAAAGTGTAAATGTATGAAAGATTGAACTGAATTTAAATTTTATCCAATACGGTATTTATCCCCCTACTTGTATAGAATGAATTACTCTATTTAAAAAAGCCTCAGTCTCTGAATGAAATATTTTGGACACAGCAATTTTTTCTTTCCCAAATGAAACAAAAATTAAGCTTCATGACCAGAATAGCACTGTTTCTGTCAGCAAGTTTGCATATGTGTTTGTGTATATACATATATGTATACACATGTAATCAGCAAAATTGCTTCATATTGTCTTCAGTTTTTATATCCTTTGGTATATGCAAATTCTGTTTCTAACTGTGGGAGGCTGATCTGGGGAAAAAAAAAAAAAATTAGAAAGCTTCATGTTGCTGATATTTCTTCCATTCAATACCAATACTCATTGAAATGTACCAAATAATTCGGTTGATGGTAGACACAAAAAAAAGAAAGAGAATAATTTGCAGATGTTCCTTTTCACAGCTTTACCTGCAGACTTGGGAGGACAAAAGTAATTCATATGGCTCAACCTGAAACACAAGGTGAAAATATTATTTGGATTTTTGCTTAGCTACTTTCAGTGTTAAATCACAGTTTTATCCAAATAGTGAAGTAAGAGAGATGTGAAAATACTGTGTCTGGGTCTTGAAGGTGCTAACTATTTGTTCTGGATTTACCTAATATGAAATAGTCCAATAAATTAGTTTGAGAGTAATGCATGCAAGATTTTCTGAAGTTATTAAGCCATTAAAGTGCTCCACTGGAGCAGAGCCATTGGAGTTTAACAGATTTCAGAATCGATATTTTAAACTTTTACATGTAAACCAGTACAAATTGAGAAACTGCTCATTATCTCACATACTGGGTTTTCTTTTAATAAGTTAAATTGCTCATTGGATATCATCTTTAAAGACACAGTGATGGAAATACCTTTTCACTGTGTAATATAACTATTTTTTTTATGCAAAACCATGTTAAAGATCGTCATTTTAATGTTCCTTCCATGTAGATTTTCAATGCTTTTCTTTCCTTAAATACTCATTTATCATGTTTTAGAGGTTGCAGCAGAAATTGCATAGATCCATTTTGAGAATTATTAGTCTTTTTTAATCCTGCATCTTTTCAATAGATAGGAATAATGCTTAGGTTTTTCTAGGTTAATCCAATTGCACCCTAGCAAATTTACTCAAGATAAAGGGTCAAGTTATTATTTAAAATGCTTTGTATTGCTACTTTCAGGAAACCTGAATAACAGTTTTAGTCCTAGTTACAGCAGTGCAGGTAAAATGATCCTTGCTGGAATGCAGCTTTGAATGTCACCTAAAAGCTGAAAACCGCTGTTAGGGTTTAATCTGAAGTTAATTTTTCATTTAAAGTGCAGCACTCACAAAAGTCTACATTTCATAGCAGCAGCTGCCATTTGTTGGAATTAAAAATAAAGAAATCAGACATCACTAATATTTGGAGATGGAATGGAACTATCCCACAAAATCCATTTGGTGCATTTTTGTTGAGTTGGCCATGAGTTTATTGACACATAGGAAACAAAGGATTTTCTTACTATCCTCAAATGGTAACTGAATACGTATTTGGCAGTCCAACCATATAGTTCTAGTTGCAACTGTATTTTGAACATGCTAGATAATGACTCATAATTTATAATAACACCTTATGTCTTCTAAAAATCTAGTTAGTACTTGGGAAAAAGCAGGCTTAGTGTTTACTTGATTTGGCAAGATTGAAAATCTGCCAAGCGTGACTGGCTTGCCAGAACCTTGGGACATTCAATACTTACCAAACTGAAGCTGTCATTTCCTCTAGGAATCAATAAACAGTTTATCAGCTGGCTAGTAGTTAAAAGAGACCACAGTTCTGCTACTTGGTTAAAAAATGACTTACATCCAGTTAAATCTGTTCTTTTTTATGTCATTGACTTTAGTAGGCTCAGGATTTCCTATGTAATATACACGAGGTTTTACATTTCATAGGAAATATCTCCAACTGCTCTGGCCCAGAATGGTCTGCCTGGCTGCTGGAGTCCAGCCCACTTCTATGGGAACTGGGGACCTCTGGCCAGGTTTAGGGATGTGACTGCTGTATTCCTGCCTAACCAGCAACAAACATGAGCATGTATCCCAAAGACACACAAGGTCATAAGTGAACTTGCATCTTTCAGAAAAGGTAAAGAAAACAGCATTTTTTTACTGTAGAGGTAGGAACTGAAGCACTGAGAGGTTTTGTTGTTTGTCCTGCATTTTTCACAGTCACATGACACTGACCATGGACTTCAGCAACAATGGAAGATTTAGTCTGTCTTGCTCCAGCAAAAAGCCTCAGATCTTCCATAAGGTAGTCCAGTGACCTAGTTATACCCTACCTCCCTCACAAGGTTATCTTGATTACACATTTGTACATCACCATAGTCCTAATCTTTATTTTCCGACTTACAAAATATTGCCATTGTTCTTTTTCTCTGTCAGACATTACTCTGATTACTGCCACTAAGTTAAAACAGTATGTCCCACTGTGATCTTCAAAACAAGTTTCAATTAGGAATAATAATTTTTTTTCACATTATTTTGTTCTGCTGATGCTACAGCTTTGCAGTGTTTTGTTCATAAACATTAGTTTTTCATCATGAGAAGTCAGAATGATCCCTTTAATTTAAGTCTCTCTCATCCAAATTCCTATTTCTGGGGAAAAAAGAGACTAGAAATTTCTTTACTTGGGTTTTAGAGTCCTACTCCCATGTTATTAATGTGTCAACAACTCTTGACTTGTTTAGCATTTTCCACCTTTGATAATGTTTTTACATTGCAGATCTCTTGTACTTCACACTCCTGCATTCTGCTTTGTCCTGTTGTATGTCTTCTTTTAAACCCTAATTAGATTTTTGTGCTCAGCATTAAAATGACTAAGTTCACTCAGAATCCTCTTCTCCATAAATAAATAACATTAATTGTTTTGGTTTTTTTTCCTCAACAGTGCTCAAATGTCAAGGATTCATGACCAGTGTGTTACCCTTCCACAGTGGAGTCTAATGTTTTAAAATTATAGTTCCAATTCAGAGTTAGAGAGCTTCCTCATCATGACAAGCTAGATGATTCAGTAAGTCCAATGGAAAATTATAGCCATTCATCAACTAAGGCTAGGGAGTCATCTTATATTATATAACCTTTGGTTCTTGGACGATTGTAAAGCACAGCAGACAGAAATACTCCCATTGTAATCCTAAGGGACTTCTTCATTCAAAGGAAAGAAAAAGGAAAGAAAAACAAGGATACCGACTCTTTCTCTTCCTCCCTTCCTGCCTTCTTCCCTTCATTCCTTCTTTTTCTTGATTTTTTTCCCTTTTTCCTTTTTTTTTTTCTTTTTTAAACCACAATCTTCCAGGATACTTTGATCATAGGAATGTGTCAAACATATTCCAGATTATAGTCTGTGCTTGATCACTGCCTGCCTTAATTTCTGAAGAACTTGACAGTTATGATGTATATACACTTTCAAATGTCTAGGAAAACTGGAAGCTGTGCTCTCTCTACTGCTTTGGAGAGAGATGGAAGAGAGTAACTGGCTGTAACTCTTTCTTAGTGGGAGGGCAAAGAACACAGAAAAAGTATTTTTGACAAAACCTTTTGGTTCACTGCAGGACAATGAAAGAGGTAATTGCAATAAAACATATAGTGTCAACAGTCATCCTAGACAATGTGAGATGATTGCTGTTATCTTTGCTAACTCTTTTTCTGTTTAATCTATGTTTGCATTTTTTGTATTTATGGGAAAGATCACACAGATAAATGGGAAAGCAGACTTCCATGAATTGAGTTGAAGCAGCAGTTGCTTTTAGCTTTTGTCAGTCTGTTAGCTACTTGGCCAGTTTTTGAAAAAGTGTTTTAAGCAACTAGAATGATGTTCAGGTAGAATTGTGTGTAGAAATTAAAGGATTTGTGCCTTGCACTGAGCAGGACCTCAAGTACTTACCTAGGTGTGAAAGTACAATTCTCAAACTAAAGTCAGTAGAGTAGGAGATATGGATTTATATCACTTTATGTACCTATCTGATGCTTGCACCCAGATCCTTACACTGCTGCTAGTACATAATTGACTACATCTTCTTTAGTGGCATAATCTTCTTGAGCTAGTACACATATCCACAGTACTGGAATGTAGGGATTAATATAATTTTCTTCCTGATATGATTTGATTCACTATTTTACCAGTATATGCTAACCTTTAGGCTTGCAGGAGTGGAACCAACTGTCACAGATGATTTTGTTCTACATTATATGAATTAAGTAACTCAATGAGAGAGGAAGGGAGGCAAGTGTATATGTGACTCTAACATTCGATGGACAAGGTCCTCTTTTGGCAGAAGACACCATCTGGAGTTAGTTTTATCCTCACTGTACACTTCTGTAGTGATGTAGGAAGAAACATCTCTTCAGTCCAGAAACTCTGATCAGAAAATTTTACAACATTAATTTGTTTTTCATGTTATTCAACAAATTGGTAAGAATGTGTCACTAACAAACGGTCAAAAACTCCTTAACATCAATGTAGCATTAGGTGGCAGGCATTCTTTATTCAGTGCTGGATGCACAAGGGGATCTTTTCTCTGAAATATTGTGCATACTGAGTACAGGAAAAGCTCCTGTTTATATACTATAGTTTACATACACATTCCTCGATTTTTCCCAGAAGAAACATACATATGATAATTATTTCCCCAAAGTCATTAACATATGTTCCCTCCCCTATGCACATGCATTATCTGTCCCTGGGGTCCCTCTGGTGGTCTCTGGTGGTCGTAGACCCCAAAGCTGTAACTAACCACTCAATGAACTGGTGTTAGTTGCCAAATATGAAGTTGAGTTGGAACATCTAGGTTAGTTGCTCTCCCCTTTCTCTTTTTGGTTAATGTTTAACCATGAGCCTACAAAGTAAGTATTGTGCAGTTCCATAGGCTAGTGATTTTTAAGAATAAGCTTTGTATTCTCCCTACCAGCTGAGCAAACATTTCTTCATCTGGCAACAAACAGACAAGCGGCTTTCCTTTTCAATATTATCTGTAATTTGATTTGCTCAGAAGATATGATCTACAAGATATTCCTTGTTGTGGTGCACACAAGCATGCAGGAGAAAGGCCACCTGATAGTAACAGTTTTGTAAATGTAAGAAAACTGAAGAAGGTGAGTTACCTTGGTACCGATGATTCATACTTAACCTTCATTGTTTGCTTGCTTGCCATATGCCAGCATGACTAACCCAAGGGTGCCAAAAATTACCACTGATCAATAGTTTGAAATTGCAGCACTTGAACTTTCACCTTTAATTCTGCTGTGCTGTAGTATGTGTTCAAACATCAGCCTTTTGGAATTATTCATTCTGGCTGCAGATCAACTTTGTATAGACATCTGCAGAATGTTAAACATACACTCCTTTCTAGCATGGAATAGAAAAGCAAGTTTCAATACAAAGGCATGGTGGAGCTCATATATTCTCAGTGTAAGCAGATAGTGTGGGGACATTTAATACATCTTAGGAGTCAATTTCCTTTAATTCTTATAGTACAAAACTCTTTTTGAAATAGGCATAGTTAGGTATATGAGAGGTGAAGTGGATATGATTTGATCCAGAGCCTTTTGAAGTACATGCAAAAATTTCCAGTGACCCCAGTAGGCTCTGGAAAGGGTTCACCAGACCATATTTTCAAAGATTCTTTAAATCTTCAAAGAGTCCAGACTTCTCTCTGCAGTTCTGAAGTGTAATGATAGGCTTTTGCAAAGCCCTGCCTAATGTGTGAATAAGATCAGTGAGTAGCAAAGGAGTTTGCATGTCCAAAGCAAAATCTGATTTTCTTCGGTAAAAAAAAAAAAAGGTGGATGACTCTCAAAACAGACTCCCCATGTGACTTTGTTGTTATAAGAAGTAATGGTTGAAACATAAGGTGTTATAATAAAAGTGTATTCATCTTTTCATCTTTTAAGAGACCTGGAAGAGGAAAAATGCTCTCATTAAATTAAAGCAAATTTGGTCATAACAAAACTGCTTGTTCAACTTAATTTTCCCTGTTTAGTACAAGTATTCATTGTGAGACTTAAGTAGTCTAAGGTCTGGCATCTGGGCTAAACTATTTAATTTATTTCTTGTTTTTGTCATTCCAAAAAATGCATCTTTAGCTGGTAGCTTATCCCCATACTGTTTTATACACCTACACAGGAGGACTGACTCCCCCTGTGGAAATGTTTGGACTTTTACTACTGACTCTGCAAATTGATCAGGTAACCATCCTAGTCAGAACACCTATGAATGGCTAGAAGTAGGTAAAATGACCCATTTTTAATGACACTTCACCTTTCATACACACAGCCATAGCAATTTCAGAGGGAGTTCTGTAACATTCAAGCACAATTTAAACTAACTGTGTACCTTTATTGCTAGAGAGGTACTGGTATATCTATACTTTTTATTTTACGTACCTGCTTGCTCATTAAAAGCAAAGAAAAAAGAATAAAATCTCTACTGTCGCATGGCATTTAGTCTTCATATATTACCTCTGGTCTAACACCAAAACATTCTTCATATGGTTGGCAGGTATATTTGAAAAGTAATTCCATGGCCTCATAAAGCAACCTCTTTGAGAAAATTTTCAGATCAGAGTTCTGCAAATCAATTTCTTTATTTTTTTTCTTTCCACACCCTGCTCCCCACCACCCACACCCCACAACCCCGCCCCTCTGCCCCCACAGTGTAATGTGAAAAAAATAGAGAGAATACACAGCAAAGCAGTGAATACTAGCCAGAAAAACAACTCAGGGGAAAAGTCATTAAAAGTGCCAATCACAAGAGTCATTACTCTTGTCCTATGTAGCCTGCAGCTTTACAGTGCTATCTGCTAATAGGTGTTGGCTTGCATCTAAAGAACCAGTGCCTGAAAAGTTCCTATTTCAAAGAAAAGAGAATCTCTCTAAGATGACTAGATATATGACTTTTATCATCAGCAGCGCTGCTACTGGTTTCCCAAAACAAAAGGCAAGTAGTTATGAGTATTTAAAGCTCACCACACATTTTTCAATGTCGATGATAAAACACTAAAATTACTCATTTCATCAGCTTGTCTGTCCTTTTTTGTTCACTAGCACTGTTTTAAAACTGTATTCTTTAACAGTTATAAACATGTGAGAAATGCTCATGTTTACCAATAAAATTCAGAAGGGGACAAAGTCTTTGAAGCAAAACTAACCTTTTATTTAACAAATTCAGCTGAATTGGTGTGCCCCCTCTGGCCTAGGAGGCAGACACTGGCCAGAAAGAATCAGAGGTTTTTATAACCTCTCCCAGTCAGGGGGTCCCTGCTTCTGTTCCCACTGTCCAGTACCAGGGGTCTCACAGCCTGGCCCAATCCACCTGCCTGCCCGAGACCCCCACCCCCCAAAAAGGCACGAAAACCAGGTTCAAACCACCCCAAGTTCCAACTCCAAGAAACTCAATTACCCCCTCCTCCCCCTTCTCCTCTTTACCCATGCAACTGGCTTCAGCAAAACCCAAACTCTATTTCTAACAAACATGTGTTTAACAGTTATAAATAGTATTGATTATAAATTCTGTTCTAAAATAACTGTCCCAGAGCAGCAGATCCCACACAATTTCAGGGTTGGCTGGGAGTTGATCATTCTCTCAGTCATGGTCCTCCAGCTCAGGGCACTGAGACCTCCTTGGCCCACCATCCATGTTGAAGACAGAGGCAAAGAAAGTGTTAAACACCTCTGCCTTGTCTCTGTCCCTGTTTGTGAGGCGACCATCCTCATCCTGTAACAACCCAATGATATTTCTACACTGCCTATTGCCACTAATGTATTAGAAAAATCTCTTTTTATTACACACACACACACACACACACACACACACAA
The DNA here is from genome assembly GCA_035222235.1 of Margarornis squamiger. NCBI lineage: Eukaryota > Metazoa > Chordata > Aves > Passeriformes > Furnariidae > Margarornis > Margarornis squamiger. The sequence goes on along the minus strand of JAWWTY010000037.1, from coordinate 31,617,988 downwards.
TTTTTGGTCACCTTCAACATGGGCTTTGGCCACACAAATTTTCTCCCACCAGCAGTAAGCAATATCTCTGAATTCTTCCCATTTCACTTGACCTTGCTTCCACTGAGCATACATACACCTTCCTTTTTTGCCTTAGTTCAAAGAGAAGATCCCTGCTCAGCCAAACTGGCCTTCTGT
>JAWWTY010000037.1:31603673-31617711 GCA_035222235.1 Margarornis squamiger | reverse complement strand
CCTGAGATAGCTGCTTCTTGTCATGTGTCAGTAGACCAGGTGTTGAGCAGATCATCTTTTGTTGAAAAAACCCCAATTTTTTCTGATTTCACCAGCCTAGGAGCCACTTGTTGAGCTGATGGATCTGTCTATTTCTATCAATATTATTTCTTGTTACCAGAAGGACCAAAACAGAAGACTTCTCTGTGAGCTGGGTATGATCTGCACATTGGGTTCTCCATTCCCCTTAGAAGGGAGTCTCCTATTCCAACTACACTTCTTTTCCTGTTAACAGACGAGGTCTTGATTTGGGATACAGGTGGTATTGTATTAGGAGACCCCACTACCCCAGAAGGACCTTCACCCACCTCAGTTTTCTGTTCTTCTAGTTCCAGAAGGCACCAGTCCTACCTGTTAAGTCTTGAGAAGGAAGAGGAACCTTTCTCCTGGTGAATGCAGTGACCTGCTTCCAGCCTTCATCTTTAACAGACCCTTGGTTAACAGTCCTTTGACTAATTACCCTGCAGGGTTCTGAGTCCACATGAAATGGAGGTTTAAGACTCCCAAGAATCTTGAGACTGCAACATCTCTGAAAAGAATTGGTCTCTCTCTCGCTCATTTGCTTGAACACTACAAAGCCTGTTCACTTCTTCCTGTAGCTCCTTCACCTGATGATGCAGCTCTTCAACCACAGCACACCTTCTGCAAAATTACTGTTTGTTGACCCCAGCCTTACAAAGATGTATCAGGCACTCCTGGCAACCTGTGACCTGGAGAGCCATGTCTGCCTTCAGCAGGTCTGTCTGTCTGGAGGCCTCTGACATGGCTGGTTCAGTGACTCTTGCAGCTACCGGGGATTGAGCTTTACTGTGAGTCAACACCATAACTGAGGAAACTTAAACAAGCATGCTAGTAAGACGTGGGCTGAAAAGATCCCTTTGTTCTTCCTTATGAGACACTGAGTCTGTTTTCTGCCTCTATTGGCTGTTCTGAGGTGGTCAGAGAGGAGCCGTCCCTGCTCACCCTGCCTGTGTGAACAGCTGTGCAGACTGCAGTGCCACACCTTCACTGCTGTGCCACGCCCCTTTCTGCCTGCTCCTCTCTTGCACTCCTGGTCACTCACACTCATTGGAACCATTTAAAAGTCCTTCAGTTGCTCTCAGCACTGCCGCCTCCTCGCGTGGTTGCCTTCCAAGGGCCCCCAGGTCCTCACAAGGTTGCTGCTTGTGTGTTCACCCTCTTGGGAACCCCTGCACAGCCCAAACTCTCTTTCAGTGAATGGGGCCTTCGACATTGCCTCTGCTGTGACAACTGTTGCTAGGAAGTGGTGAAGTTGTCCTGCCTGTGGCTCAGCTGCCCAGGAAGCCTAGCTGACTGTCTTAGACTAATAACTAACTTTTAGACAGCTAGACATGAGAGACTTCCCCCTCTGAACTAGTACCTCTCTCAATGAGGCTGAAGGAAGGAGGAGATGGAAGTCAGTGTCTGCTTGGGAGGGATGTACGCCTCTCTTTGGAAGCATTTCTCATTTGTGGGAGTACAGTCAAATACCTCCATCCACAGTGATGACAGACCATGAGGTCCAAGTGAAGTCTACAAAGTGTTGGTGTTTTGTCCCAGGGAAGTACAAGAGATCCTGACAATAGGCTGGTGTCTCAGGTGCCTGGGTTAAATAGTCTCCACTAAGGCTCACCTGCCTCTCCAACTCTTGCATTACTACACTTTTCTATACTCATCAATTAATTAATCAATTACTTAATTAAATACTTAATTACTGATGTCAAAAGGAGCCAAATAAAAATGCTACTACAGATAATTGTTGTCATACCATTTCTCAGTAGTTATTTGATACCAGTATGTTGTAAAATGCTCTTCTGATGCAGTGTTCACAATATAGAATTTGCATTATTTATGGATCTCACTATTATACAATTTATATAGGTATAACTATATGGCAGTTATATTTTATTGTAGATAGTATATTGGAATGCTACCATAAAATACAATATTTTTTCAATGGCAGGTACTTACACATAGTAAAATAACAACTTACGTTCTGTTTATTACTTCTCAAACCTTCTAAATTGCCAAGAAATAAAGGTTTAAGATAAGCTTCTATCAGTGTCCAGTTTTCTGACTAAATGTGGCTTTCAAAGTCTTTTATGTCTCAAAGCAGTCATAAATAGACAAAACTTAAATTCTTTGAACTTTAAGATTGTGTGCGCTCCATGATTGTAAAATAAATGAAAAAAAAAAACAAAAAAAGTTGAATTATTTTATGTATAAGAAAATATATATTATGTTTTTGCTGTATTTCAGTTATTATATCCCACAAAGCTGGAAAATAACATGAAAACTGGTAGATTAGTTTTGCTCTGTTAGTGATGTCTTTATTATACAATGTTCTTCTTAGGAACCCTCTTACACCTTGTTTTTCTAAACCTTGCATTACTTTATCCTGTGGGTTTTCAGGAAGTGCTTTCAGAGACTAACATTTGGGTATCTGTGCATGATGAGGTTTCTGAGATTCTAAAAATGCCAAATAATATGCTACTGTTTCCATGTCAGAAAGTAAACTTCATACTGAAGACAGTATAAGACTCATTCATTTATAGGGAATTAATGGGATCCCTCAGAATTTCTCCATTGCTGTAGTCTCTTATTATACATTATAGGTGGAAAGAAGTGAAACACATGTTTACAATGATCTCAGCTGGAGGTCCAGCTCATAGTGGTCTGTTTTTCCCTCTCTTTAGTTCCCTGGCTGACTGATTTCTCTAAGCTGTTGTGTATGTTACTGTATTGCCCAACCATGCTTTCCTAGAACTAAGGTAAGGGTAAACCTGGTTATGATCTGTGAGTTAGATATCACAGGAAAAAAAGATGAGCACCCTTGCACTTAATTTATCAAATAGAATATTTCACACTCAAAGGTAAAGTTCGTGGACTGAACAATCAAAAAAACTTTTCTTAGTAGTCCAATTCAATGGAATAATTGTCTAGATATATAGATATAAATGCTGGGATTTGTTATTAAAGCTATTCTAACTATTTTATTAGAGCTTCATAGATCTGCATTCTGGAAGTTCACTCTATATTTGGACTTTGGTATCTTTCCTGAATTTTCCTCTGTTTTTCTTCTCCATTTATATTTTTTCCCCCTCTTAATAATATGCATTAATCATCAAATGCAACAATTTTCATTATGGATCTTCTTTGTCAAATTATGTAAAACTATGCCATTTACAAATCATGTAGATCACTAAATGATCAAACACCCTATTTAAAATTACATAGTATTTTGAAATATTCCTGCCATTTTTTAATATTTATAAAGATAATATTTCACAGCCATTCTTTAATAACATTTTCATAATATCTATATGTTTTATTCATAGTCTTTCTCCTGCTTCCAGGTGTACATGGGTTCCTGTTCAGATCCCTTTGTAACTCAAAGACTTAATCTTTATTGCATCACTAATTTGGGTAACATTTGCTAGAGAAATTGGGATACCCTAACCACCATACCCTATTTAAAAAAATAAGCAAGCTTGAAGCTGATATTTTTTTTTTATATAACAACATACAGACATCTTTCCTTTTAGAGAGCTTGTTTTTTCCCTGTTGAATATTGTATTTGTGTTATTCTTTTTTTTCCCCCAGCTGTCTGTTTTCTTTGGGTTTTATTTTACAGTGTGTATTTATTTTCATTGCTTCACCATATGTTTTGTTTCTTCTTTTTCTGTGCCTATACACTTACTTATGCTTCTCCTTTCTGAAATCCTTTCACCTCTATCATCCCCAGAGACTGGCTGGTAAGTAAAAAGCAGTTTATTGTCAATACGTGTGATACCTTTTGACTTCCTTAAGAGCTTCTTGCTTCTTAGTTTTTATCGTGCAAACCCATCCTGAGATTCAATTGATTATCCATTCTCTATTTTTCTACTTGCTGTAGTTACTGTATTTTCAGGTTAGGTGAATAAGAACTGCAGCTCTAGATTTGTGGAAGCAGTGACCACTTGCTGATAACAGTGATTGAAAAAGTTTACATATACATACAAACATATACACACACAAAAGTTACGTCATACCCTGCTGTTTTTCTGAATACTTTTTATTTAAAGATAAAAACAATTAGCAATGCTTGGCATGCCTAGATCCCCAGGCCTCTCTTTATCTTTACTGTTCACATGGAACTTAATATCTACAGGGCCCTGACAGCTCTAGGATGTAGATGGCATAATAATGAAAAAAAAAATCAGTTTTATTTCAGAAAGAATTTCTACCTATATATATATATATATATATATATATTCAGTGTTCCTCCTTCCCAGATAACATTTCAAATATTTGTTAGACCTTTGACATACTATTTCCACATGCTGAAGAAAAACATACTTAGTTTGGAGGAGAGTGGCTGTGAAAATCCCAAAGCAAATTATTTTCATAATTTTTTCTGCAACTATTGCTCAGGATGTCCTCCACTATGAGTTGTTTTTTGTTTTGTTTTCTTTGTTTGTGTCTTTGATTGTTGTTGGTTTTTTTACTTAGAAAGTCTACTAGAGATTCCTAAAGGCCATTTCATTAATTAGTCAAACATAAAACAAACCTACAATTCACATATGGTAAGTCTGTCTTCACTGTGACATGTATTTAGCAATATTTCACTCTATTTTCTAATAATTTAAATCTCTTTCACAGCCTTGCTAGCTAATAATTTTCTCATTGTGGATGTAGAGTCACTTTTTCTGTTGCACCTGACTTCTCTGGTCCAGGCCCGTCTCAGTCTCATCATGTTCAGGGATGCTGCCAACACTTCTTTACAGGCCTCACTCTTTATAGAGAGGCAAAAGACAGTGCTGAAACACTGCCTAGAGAACCTTTCTGACAGAGATAAGCGCCATCTGTTGCTTTACTCCACTGGGATTTTTTTTAAAAGGTTACCTCTGCTGGAGAGCTCAGAAGCTGACTGGAAAATGTTGAAAGGAGTAATGATTCTGTCAGAGTCTGTCTGGTGTAAGGTGCTGGTGTAAACACAGGGCTTGCTCTTGCATATTTTATCTACCACAGTGGTAATACCCTTTCTGACCTAATCAAATCCTGAATTCACACTAAGTCACTCTATAAAGGACATGATTTCAGAAAAATTTCAAGATAGACTACTAAGTTATTTCCTATTTTTTACAAATCGTGTGCACATCCATTATTGTAAGGGGGAAAAGGGGAAAAAATCATGGCAAAATATGCCACAATTTCTTGCAACTGGCAATTTAGATGTCACTAATCTACTATGAATTCATTTGGCTGTAGTGCAAGGTCTTGACATTTCAATATATGAAGCCATCACTTTGTCAGGTAAATTTAAGGTATCTATTTGCAACTGCCTCCTTTTCTAAAACACTTAGTGGTAGTATATTATGACATCATTCCTACAAGTGTAGGAAAGTGACAAAGGATGCCAGGAAGAGATGGTGTTCTCAGTGCATGCAAGTTTACATTCCCTTTTGAGAGATGAGAAAGATGTTTTTTTAAAAAAATTAATAATGTCTCAAGATGTAGCTCCAATTTGTTCTTATTTCTATAATTCGCTATTCTAGATTTTTTTTTTCCGTTCGCAATTTCATTCTGCTTTTGTTTAGTGATTTGTTTTTTCACCAATGAAGTTGCTAACCATATTAGATGTGCTACATGCAGATTTAAGTCTGTTCAGCACACTTCATATTCACACACTTTGTCCTATTTCTATCAAAGTCTGGTAATGCATATGAGAGGCTAATCTGTCCATATTTCTATTCATGATAGACTCCAGGAAACTCTCTTTACTGGAATGAAGGTATTTTAAGCAGTGAGAAATTGGAAGCTTGTGACACATATGGCATTCCTATTGGGTCAAAAGCCCAAATACTCTTGCCAGCTGATGTGACAAGGAAAGAATGTTCACAGCCAAAAAGAATATGAACGATTTCCATGTTGCCTGTTGCTTTATGCTGAAACTCTTCCTGATTGAAGTGATCCTAACTGCTGAAAGAAGTGGTTTGATTCTGACATTTTACCCTGCAGGCATGCACATACTTATCTTCCTGTTGCTATAAAGAAAATCCTTTCTTTATTTTTCTATTTATTTATTACCCTGTGATTTTCTGCACCTCCAACTTTTGTCTTACTGTGTTCCCAGAAATGAAACACTAAAAGAAGCAGCAACCAACAAGTACAGTTCTCTAAGGTGTGTTTTAGGGCTTACAGTAGTGAATATATATGTAGGCATGCTGCCACTGGTATGTCCAGGAATGGTCAGGACAAGGTTCCTGGTGTTACAATTGATCTGTCCATATGTAGCAACTCCAGCCTATGCAAGACCTCTGTAAATCTAGTATAGGGGTGCTCAGCACTTACCTGCTTTGGCAATTTCTTTAACAATTTGATAGCTCACCTCCCAGTCTGACAGGGAAAAGAGTTTTTGCTAAATTTGTCAATCTCCACTACTGTTTAAGAAACCCAGCTTTTCATATGAACTCTATGCATTCTAATTCTGATTTTTCAGTTAATGTGGTCATATGTGACTATACCTGTGCTCTGTGATGGTGTAAAAGGAAGACATTTCTCTTATGCAAAGCCTAAAATTGTAGATTCCATAACACCTGGAAAAAGGTCATGACAAAAAATTCAGGGCTGCAAATTAGTTTAAAAACTTAACTTCAAAGACCAGAATCTCTGAAGCTCAACTAGTTATTTCTTCTCAGGACCATCTCCTTGTATTGTCCACTAATGATTGTACTCAGCTTGTGACCTAATTTAATAGAAAGAGTGCCAGAAATCTGTAAACATAACAACTATTCACAATTGTTGTCAAATGAGACCCATGCAGTGTCTTGATGCCCATGATGCCTAAAATGGAAGAAAAGAACTTTACAAATAATATTACTATAGATAAAATAGAGAGCAGGTCTTTTAATTTAAGTGTTTTAAGGTACACTGAATACACAAAGGCATGATACAGTATAAGGTTCTTACAAATTTATAACAGTAATTAATTATCATATCGAATGGATACATTCAACCTGACAATTGCCTACCCCCAAAACCTCCCTCAGGTCTGCCTCTTGGCATGTCTCCCTGGAATTGCATCAGAGGTCTCAAGATCTGTTCTTCACCGTAATCATCTTCACATCACATGCCTTCTTTGGAGCTTCTCCAAGGTTTCTGGGCCTTCTGCTTTGACTACTTAAGTTATTCTATATATATGTCCTTGCTAAAATGTTTTTCCTTGAAAAGAACATTGAACAAAATTTCAAGAGTTCCAATAATTTGATATAACCATGAGAAAGGGGATTAGTAACTGTTAAATGCTGTTCTAAAGTGTTTGAAATGATACAGCTACATTATTAAAAATCTATATGTTACAAATCTTTAAGGATTTTAAGGCATCACCCACATGAGGTACTCCTGCTGCTAGTTGTGCCACCTCTGTACATTTCATTTTATATGGTGTTCCAGGAAACCATCGAAGCTTCATTAATTCAAGAACTTGCCCTGTTAAGTTTCAATGGAATGTGGTGGGAATATCATTAGGTAGTCTGCAGTAGTTCATTTGTGGCATCTTTTAATACAGAAATAACATCACTAAGCAATCAAATTACATGACTTTTCACCACTCCCTCATCCCACCTCCATTTTCTTCCTGAACATCTTCCTGACATTTTTCTATTAAGATATTCTCAATAGGTATGAATATGAAACAGTAGTTCAGTGGCCCAGTTTTCACAGTTTTCTTGGTCATGGGAGAATAAATTTCTTTTGCTTTGTTAGTGAATGTTTCGCATGTAGTAAAAGAGCATTTTGATATACAGGTTAGAAAGGGAATGCATGGAAAGGGCAAAAAAGTTTGATTCTCCTAATTTAGTGTTTATAATGCTTAAATCCCAAGACAACAACAGTTGCTTCTTTAGGGATAAGTAAACTGATAATTTTGGAACCTTACTTTTGTGGAATAACAGAAAGTACATTTTTCTTGAATAAGAAAGTGATTCAATGGGTATTATTAAAGTCTGTCCACAGCAAGCTGACATGAATTTATTATTTATTTATTTATTTACTTATTTATGATCCTATCTACTTCAAGTTGGTTATCCCAGTGAGGAGATATTTTGCATTTTTCACTGCATGTTTCTTTTACCTAGTTTTTATTTTATTAGAAAAAATTGTGATTACTTCAGGCTGTTGCACTTATGGATGTTCGAAGTTTATGTAAAAGGATGGAAACAACCTCAAAAGTGCACACTTTCTTTCTGGATCTGAGAGACAGAAATTGTTTATGGCTTAAACACTGAAGGGCTGAAAGACCTTTGCCCACTGTAACAAACTGTGCAAAGAAGCAACTTACCACTGAAGCCCACTCCTCCCTGAATGTGCCTACTAATTTAGACTGTGAAGCTAAGGTGGTACTATTGTCCAGTTATTCCAGGAGAAGAATGCATCCACAGGTGTGAAAGACTGGAATGCTGATGGCTCAAACAATGAAGATGCAAGCTATTGATGTGCAAAGTAACCACCCAGGTGCTTGAGGGTGTGCACACCTGACACCTCTACAAGCTGGGTGTTGAACAAGATAAGGAAAGAGGCAAATATTTTGAAGCAGGGTAGTGTTTCTTTGTTCTTACACAAATGACTCAACTGTGATAACTCCCCTCTGGGCAAACACCGGACATGCACAGGAAGTCCCAGAATACATCTCTGCTGATGGGTCCTCATTGATTCTACTGTCCTAATATAACAGGCATTTGTAACATCTCAGAAGGCATCAAAGACTCATGAAATGTCCCATGATCCAGTATTGCATCATGTGGTGTAAAAGTCCCCACCCAAGGGAGGCATCAGGGCATTCCCACCTAGACTAAGCTTAATAAAATTCCCAGGGACTCTGTGTTTCATTAGGCCTTCCCTCACCACCCTGGGCTTCCCTCGATAGATTCAGACTGCAGCCATCATTCTGACAAAACAGGGTCTCTCAGCACTGGGAAGACCACAAGAAGAAGATCAGCAGGATGCTGTTGAAATCCATGGAGTAGCTATATTTTATGTACTTAATCGGCCTCTGTCACTCTCTTTTTCTTGCTGGGAGGGCAGGTCTGACAACTGCAGAGGTAATAACGCTTGATCAGATGTTTAGCCAACTTTTATAAAGTTCAGTAAAGTCCTATTAAAGAATTGGTCCCCAAATCCTCTGCTCTATTCAAGCTAATTTTGAAACCAACCGCCAGTGATTTCAAAATGCTTCTCAAAAGGAGTAGCTGTTACTTTATACTTTTTTTTTTTTTTTTTTTTTTTTAGTGTAAAGGCAGTAGGAACACAAGAAAGTAGCTTGCTCAATATCACACAGCAGATCCATAGCAAAGCTGTGAATAGTTACCAGGAGTACTAGTCTGACACTCCAGTCTTCAGACTGCACTGTCTTTAACAGTTTGAGCTCATACATTAGTTGTACTTACCCACAAAGTAACAGTGTTCTGCAATAATGGAAAATTAAATTAGGCAACCTCCTGCATTTTACAAAGATCATTAGAGGCAAGCATTTTGCCAGAGTCTAGAGATGTTCTTCCACCCTTCAAAACTAAAACAAGAAGTTACTACTGAGCTATGCTGGTGTGTAAAGGGACAGACTAGGCTGCAAAATCTCCCCTAAAACTCATACTTGTGACATCCAAATTACAGTATGCTGAATATTCTTTCAGTTAGAGGTAGATATGTGGAAAAGTCACATCTTAATGTTTCAGTAAAATCAAAGAATAATTATACAAATAATATAAATACGATAATCAATTAATTTGAGAGATAATAAGAATTATATTAATGAAACAAAAAGGAATGGAGATCCCTTCTGTGAACTCATGCTTGCATGACATTTCAGTGCCCTTTGAAGTGCATATCAAATTCTTAAGATACGTCATAGGACAACAGTATAATATATATATTTATTGCATGTTATAAATAATAACGCGTGTTTAACCAAGAAGGAATATTTTGAGGTTTCAAATGAAGTATTTTGCCTGATATGATATTGGGGAATTTTATTTTTCTGAAGAACTAAGTAAAACATTTCTTACATTTCAGAATGGAAATAAACTAAAAATAGGTGGTTCCCAAACAAAGGTAGTTACAGAATTCTGCATTTTTCCACTGAAAGATAACACATTTACATTCATGAGAAACAGAGAAACATTTAAATAATCTATCTGAAAAATATATCAATTATTGGCAAAGCTGCTTACAAGATGCAGAATTAAAGAGAGATTTTGAAACATTAGTAACCTTACAGAAATCAAAATGTGGCCAGATGTATTTTTGTCTAGGTTGCCTTTTTATAACAACAATAACAAAGCTAAATTGACCTTAATAGGAAGTGAGCATTAAAAATATTAACACAGTTCACTGCGTTCTGAGTAAAGAAGAAACGTCAATGTTTCTCCCACTACCATTTTTTATTTTGTTTTACTGTATTTCATCATAGAGTGTTTAAAAGGAGAGTCTTTTATATTGTAAGAGAAGGCTATGGTTTATAGCTTACTTTTACTGCTATTAAGATCTAATCTATCACTTGTTGTGTCAATTGTATTTGGCAAGAAGCTTCTTAGACTTAAACTTTGTCATATGCTGACAGATAACTCTGCTTGTTTGTGCAATTTCCTTCTTTTCCTTCTTTGCAGAAGCTTCACTGTGAAATGTCTCTGTGAAGTAAGATAACACACAGGTATCCCTGAAATGCCAGGCAGTGGAAGGATTGTAGGAAAATTTGTTTCCAAAGTCAAGAACATTAGACTTAAAAGAAGATTATCCTAATGGCACTGCAAACACTAGCCCTGAAAAAGACTTTCCCCCTGTTTTTCTTAGGGCTTTTATCATCACTGCCCACCCTGGCCCTCCCCATGTGGATGTGTTTAACTTGTCTATGAGTGCTTATCTTTTCTTCATACCAGAGACAACCTCTCTGGAATGCAAGAGGAGAAAACATCTAAAACTGTCTTTGGGAAAGATGCTTCTTCTAGACAGGAAAGCTTTCTTAAGCAAAAAGCCCTAACACCCTTAAAGTAAAATCGTCTGGAAAAGGTATTTTATTCTTATAATTTCATTATTAACCGTCAACATTAGATATGATTTTTGTACCATATAGGCTTAAAATGGGAAAAAAAAACCCTCGAGCAAAAACAAAACCTGTGAAAGGACACAGGATAAAAGGAAAAAATAACTGTATAGCATCACCTTGAATTGGTGGGAAATATTATTTCCTGAGGAGACAGAAAAGCAGCAATTTATTGAAAGCAAAAATATGTGGGAACTAGAATACCTACTTTTCCCATTTCTTGTTTTAATTTTTACATACAGTTTGAGAAAGGGACAGCAGAACTCAAAGGGACGTCAAAGTACATGGAGGCAGCAGGCTGTTGGGTTGGGAGGCCAGTCTGTACTTTCCTCAGAGGGTCTGTAAGGTCCCAAGATGGTTTCTGAAACAATTTCTAGTTAATGTACAGATAAATTTCCTATCTCAAACACAGAAGTTAATCTACAGAGAAATATACTATTCCAAGGATTGTTGTTCAGTTGTTTTTTGGTTGTTTCTTTGTTTTATTCTCGACATATAAAATTAAAATTAATAGGTTGTCATGTTATCAGAAGAATTAAGATCATTATTTGAGATTCTTAAAAGTGGTCTAATGGGCTTACTTGGTTTAGGGTCACAAATAAGACTGGTTTCTAGAAGCCAGTAAAGTGTGGCATAGAGTAGCATGGGGACACCATCTCTGGTGTCTACTTACCTCTGAATATTGTAAAGCTTTATGTTTGATCAAAGACAATTACAACATTTTATCTTTTACTTGTCAGCTGATAGTGTAGGATAACTTGTATGAGTAATGTGGTGATGTTTTGAAACAAATTTAGCAATGCAGACTTCTTATTTGATGACCATAGTGCTAGAAAAGTCATACAGCATCTGGCAAGTGTGTAGGCTTTGGGGTTTTTTAGGTGACTTTACAGCTTTTAACAAAAGAAATACACAAATATCCACACATTTTACATTTAATGACTTTATGTAGGACTTAGTTTATCTCACATATTCCAAGCTGCTTTGGGATATACCAAATGCATGCAAAGATATCTTACTCACTAAACATGAATATAAGAGGACATTGTCATTATAATTATGCATATCCCTATAGAAGAATTGCTTTGATAAGACCAGATTTGACATTGATTTGACATTCACTGCACATAGATCACACACTGATTTACTAAAAGTTCCAAACTTTCACAATGCAGTAGTGACTTTCACCTGCTCTAAGACTTTGGCTATAGAAAATGTAGAAACATATAGGTCCACATCATTTCATGTGAACAGATCTATATAAACAGAACCTTGGATAATTCCTACTGTTATCATAAAAGACTTTTAAGGTATTGAAATAATAGCCTGCTGTTGTCATGTCTAGGTGCTTACCAAGAAAATGAAAAAAAAATATAATTCTCAAAAATTGTTTTGAAAATATCTACTGCCATATAAAATGATAGGCATGAAGTTGTGTGAAATACTCTTTTCATTTTTCAGATATGGGTCATTAATTGGAACTTAAGATATAGTACAATGACTATTTTCAAGCTTCTTAAGCAAATTTCTGTAGTGGTTGCAAGGTAATTATTTTGACGACATACAGTAGAGTAACTTGTTAATCTGCTGCCAAAATCCTGATAAGTTTATAAAAGGTAGTATGACATGGCAGTTCTGCAGATTTGATCTAAAATCTGACGAGCATCACATTCTTCTGCAGCTTGAATAACCTTTCTGAGCTGAGATAGTGACATTCTGAAGGGTGAATAAGTAGTGTAAGATCCTTCACAATACAACTTCTGCTGAAATTTAGTACACGTGGTCAGTTAGTACTCATGGGTTTGAATATGATTCACCCTTTCTGTCACAGTGCAACAATCATGTGTTGAAATATGTTGATTATAATTTTATTGTATTTTCTGATATTACCTCCAAGGCTCTCTAAAAAGAGGCAGGTGGGATGAAGAATGCAAGAAGGCAAGAACAAAAGTTCCTAAAATGATTTTGTCTGGTCCTTTATGTAAGACTCTCAGTAGAATGTGCATTCTGCAAGTTAGAAAGGAACAGCCAATGACTTGGCCACTGCTCTGACTTTTTGTTGGTTTGGTTTGGTTTGGTTTTGCATTTGGGTTTTTTTGTTTGGTTGGTTGGGGTTTTGTTCTATATACATTTTCTGGTCCCTGGATTAAGAAGACTCTTGTAGCAAACACCAGATTATCATCTGCTATGAATATTCCTTTGTGCTGTAAAATTTGCTTTTTTTTATTGCTACACTTCTAATACTATATCTTTAGGATCACACCCCACTGAACTTTCCTCTAAACACTGAATAACGAGGAGAAAGTTATAAGAAATACAATTTTTTTTGAAAATTTGTTTTCTCTTTCAAGAATGAAATTTAGTGGACAGTCTTTACAGTCAGCAGCAAAAATTATTCCGCTTCTTTGGTCATTCTGATAAAAACCCAACAAGGTGGTGTTGGCCAATGTGAAAAAATGGACATGGAGTACAGAACACAACCATGTGCTTCTTGTGCCTCTTCAGAAATATCAGATCAAAAAGACTAGAGTGATTACCAAAGGACATCCAGTGATTGTTTCCATCACTTAATTATGCCACAGTCATTTTCGGTATAGCCATGAGGACTACATAATGTCTTTCTTCTGCCCTCTAGATAAAGGGATAATAAGGCATGTTTGTGAGCTTGAAGGAAAGAAGATATTCTCAAAAATCAGGATGTACTTTATAGATGAAAGATTGGGAGGCAAATCTTTGTTTCATTGGATTCAGTGGATAAACTGCTGGTAGCAGGTTTGTGCAAGTTAAGGTTGTAAGAAAGACTGCTCCTTTGGAAACACAATTACAAAAAGCTAAGGTGCATTAATATATAAAAATAAATAGAATTTCTTTCATGTCCAGCACTGGGAGATTTAACATTTTTAGTATCTGTGCACCTATCTCAGA
>JAWWTY010000037.1:31580504-31603573 GCA_035222235.1 Margarornis squamiger | reverse complement strand
CAACATGGATGGTGGGCCAAGGAGGTCTCAGTGCCCTGAGCTGGAGGACCATGACTGAGAGAATGATCAACTCCCAGTTGACCTTGAAATTGTGGGAGATCTGCTGCTCTAGATGCATCCCTACAAGTCTATGGGGCCTTATGGGATACATCCCAAAATCCTCAAAATGCTGGCTGATGTTATTACAAAACGTCTCTCAATGATTTTTGAGCAGTCATGGCAATCCGAAGGGGTTCCAGCTGACTGGAAATTGGGGAAGGTTGTCCCGATTTTCAAGAAGGGCAAGAAGGAGGACCCTGGAAATGACAGGCCTGTCAGTCTCCCTTCAGTGCCTGGTAAAGTTAGGGAGAAGATTATTCCTGGAGGTATTGAAAAACACTTGAAAGTCAATACAGTCATTGGTCACAGCCAACAGGCCCTTATGAGAAGAAAGTCCTGTTCATCAAACCTGATTTCCTTTTATGACAAGGTAACCCAGTTGATCAAGGGAAGTTGTAATCTTTTTGTATTTCAGTAAAGCTTTCAATACTGTCTCTCCCTTCTGGACAAAATGTCCAGCACACAGCTGGATAAACTCATCATGTGGTGGGTGAGCAATTGGCTCACGGGTCAAACACAGAGGGTAACAGTGAATGGGGGGACATCAGACTGGTGACCTGTCACCAGTGGGTTCCACAGAGCTCCATCTTGGGCCCTGTGCTCTTCAACATCTTCATAAATGACTTGGATGCAGGACTGGAAGGGATACTAAACAAGTTTGCAGAAGACAGAAAACTGAGAGGTGCCAATGAGTCCCTTGAAGGCAGAGAGGCCCTGCAGAGAGACCTGGGCAAATGAGAGGACTGGGCAATCACCAACCATATGAAGTTCAACAAGGGGAAGTGTTGCATTCTGCACCTGTTTTGTGGCAATTCCAGATATTTGTACAGGAATGAGATGCTGTAAAACAGTGCAACAGAAGGGGGCCTAGGGGTGTACAACCCCAATCCTTAACTCAGAGTATTACTTTTAAAAATATCCAGGATTCCAGACAAAATTCACCCACTGAACTTCTGCAGAGCCTTTGGTTCTTATATACCTTAACATAGCCTAAAAGAGAGAAAAGTTCCACATGTTTTCCCAGGAGATACCTTTAATTTTAGGAGGAAATAAGAATTTTGGCAAAAATTTAAAGGGGCAATAAACAATCAAGTAGAGCATTCCACAAAGCACCGACCCAGCACATGCCAACGCATGCTGCTTAGCAGAATTCAACTGACTGGTTTTAACTTACCCAAAATATTAAGTAAGAAAAGAGTATAAGAAAAAGTAAAGAAAGAAAAGAGATTAAGAAAAGAAAGAGGAATAAAGAAAGAAGGGATAGAGAAAGACTACAATAATAATAAAATAGCTACTACCAAGAGTCCTACATGGTCATGACAGGCTGTGGAGAAGAGAAAGTGCAGTTTTGGGCACCACAATATGAGAAAGATACTAAGCTGTTGGAGAGTGTCCAAAGGAGGCCAATGAAGATGGAGAAGCACCTTGAGGGGAAGATGTGTGAGGAGCAGCTGAGGTCCCTTGGTCTAGAGGAGACTGAGGGGAGACCTACAACTTCTTCATGAGGGGAGGAGGAAAGACAGACATTGATCTCTTCTCTGTGGTGACCAGTGACACAACCCAAGAGAATGGCCTGAAGTTGTGTCAGGGGAGGTTTAGGTTGGATAGTAGAATGAGGGTCTTCACCCACAGGGTTGTTGGGCACTGGAACAGGCTCCCCAGGGAAGTGATCACAGCACCAAGCCTGACAGAGTTCAAGAAGCATTTGGACAATACTCTCACACACATGGTGTGACTCTTGGAGATGATCCTGTGCAAAGTTTAGAGTTGGACTTGATGATCCTTATGGGTCCCTTCCAACTCAGCATATTATGTTCTTCTGTGATTTTGTGATCCGCAGTCTATACAAATCAAGGTAATTATAATTATGGTGTGATGATTTCCTTAGATTTTTCTTCTCTTCCATTTGTGCCTTTTGTTCATTTTTGTTAACTGTTTTTAGCCTTTTTGAATAAGCCCCAGGAATATCTACTCAAATGGTACTTGGGAAATGTGTAAAATTCATAAATTTATCTAGAGCAGTTACTACTCATATAATTTAAAAAAAAATAACTGTGTTTTAAACCAGAGCTGCTGCAAGACATGTAAGGCTAATGCTGGTCATATTTCCAGGTAACAAATATAATGACACCTAATGACCATTTAGGAAAATAACAAATTTGTATTGATTTTCCAAACAGTATATTTCATGTAAATACTTCTGATTATAAGATGACAGTGGACAACTCATGTAAAGACATCGTATGCATCTTTCAAGTCTCATAATGCTTAATGCATTTATTATGTTTCGAAACCAACTAATACCATTGGATATTTACAAAGCGGGTCACAGTTTAATTAATAGTCTCTATAAATAGCAAATTTATAATTTTTCCCCTGTAAATACAGTGATGCAACTGAAGTTCTAGAGTTACAGAGATGAATGTAAGTAATGTGTGTGTAGGCCAGGGGCAAAGCAGCAAACCATTTTACACTTTGCTAAACAGTGGCCTATTGAATAATTCTCAAATGGAAATGGAATTAAGAGGCACATTACATTGAAAATAGACATAATTATCAATGTTCTAAAATGCAATTTTATTTAGTGAGTTCAGTGGTAACTTGAGCAATAAAACAGAATGGAATATGCTTTCCAGAAATTCAGAGATGAGAAAAAATGCCTTACCCCACATTATATGCTATAGGGCTGAAACTTCTTACATGTAAGTAGATTGAAGAGTTTCCTTCCACTAAATAGGAAAAGAGGATTTTTTTTTCAGTAGTCTTGCAGGAAGAGTCATGAGAACTCTCAGTGGAATTTAAGTAGCATCTCCCCATTATCTTAATGTTGCAATTTTTTTCAACACTGTCACACATTCAAATAGGTTGAAAAGTATAGAATGGCTATTTTAATTTCCTAGTAAATAAAGATGTAAAACTCCAGTTTTAGAATTTGAAACCATGGGGTTTTTACTTAAGACTGACCTTTTTCAAAAGGCCTTTATTTACCTTGCATAGGCTTCTTGCCTATAACTTATGGTTGCACGCACAGTCAGATGGAAAGCAACTTCTTTAATATATCTAGTAAGGTGTATGTTGAAAGCTGGCAAAGAGCGTCTTTTCTCTGATTTGTCCTTTTCTGTTGTATTTTAACCTCTGATACACATAATCAAAGTAGCCCTTTGAAGCCAGGCATTAAATGATTTAATGTAAAATTTAATGATTTAATGCAGAACTGCATTTCTTATCAGAGACAAGGCAGGGAGCCTCTTCAGCATAACACAGCAAGAGGGCTAATAATGATAATGAGAGTAGAAGAGTGGGAAGACTTAAAAAGTGGCTTTATTTTTCTATAAGGCAATGTTTCACAGGAAGGTATGGGAGATTAACAAATAAGTCTGTATTATTGGGAAGTTGTAAGGGATGGACAGGAATGGACAGTACTAGGTCAGAAGCCAGATCAACCATGAACTATGATTCATAAAATCATACTATTCATGACACAGAGATTCTTGTTCTCATGTTTCTAAAAGTCCTGATGTCAGTTCTTATGGTTAGTTCTTTAGATCTACTTGAGACAATCAACAGACAGATTCTGCAACTGGTAACATTAGATCTCAGTTGTGGTCATCAAAATGAAAATGATAATGAGTTCTTGAGGACTGGAAATCTGGTTCCCCTTCTATACAATCCAGTCTCCCTGACTGAAGCAGTTTTGCCCGTAGGGCAGATTTGGAGTCTGGAGCAGAGATACTGAGTACCTTTCAAATGATACAGGCAAGTTCATTAGGTACTTGATTCAAATAAATTACTAAAAGATAAAGCCTTGATCCAGTTATTATGCTTAAACATTTGTCACACATCAGTTGAACATAAGCTACATGTGTACAGTTTTAAATAACTAACAATGGGGAGTAAAGTATCTTAATTTAACAATGAAAGTGGACTAAACATTAGTATTACAGCTCCCAAAATGCATTAACTTACATTGGTGCATACAAAATACGTACAAATGAACAGATAAAGTTAAGATGCAGTAACTTGCTCAGGAGTTTAAGCCCTGGAATTTGCAAGCAATTCCAAGGTGCAGGATGGTGTCAATACATTGAATGACATGAGTTAAAAGGGGAACTACAGAAAAAGGGTAATGGCCTACTGTCAATGTCAGGTCATGAGATTGAATGAACAGGGGGGCATGTTGTTTGAAATAAAGCTTGTGTCAAATCTTGTGTCTTTATAAGAAGAATTGATTGGCGATTAAAGAGGAGTTAGAGGAAGAATCTGAGTTGTAAAAGTCCTGTAAACTGATTGTGTTGGTTGGGACAAACTGTAACTCAGAGTATCTGTTTCTGGCTTAAGTACAAGAACATTGCTGAAGTAAAATGTGACAAAGATTTTATTATATTCCAAAAGAAATGAGTGTACTATTAAATGATCCACAGATTATATCCAAAACTTGAAAGAAATGGCTACTGATCTTATCAAAACAATATTTTGCACTATATCCAGCTTAAAGAAAAAAGAAAAAGAAAATAAAAAAAGAATAAGGATTCAAAAGGTACTCCAATATTGCCATTATACCTGCTGGTAAAACCCTCGTATTTTAATCCAAAAGTACTGCCTCTGGCCACACCTTCAAATAGGAGCACTGCAGTTCCCCTGAGATGCCTAAAAGGGAATTACAGGCAGGGAGCATTCTTCAAGGTGAGGTGAATTGTTATCAATCTTGCCACCTTGTCAAAGGCACTGAAAAGAGCCTACACAGATTTGCTGGCTATTATTTCACTGAAACACTTCTATTTGGGATGAAATTTGTTTCTGCAGTACAAACAAACTTGTGTATGTACAGGCAACCAGACTTCTCTATGAAAGCTGCTAGTTAACCCTACTTCAGGCAACATGATTTCTCTTCTTAATACTTTATGGAGGTGTTTTATTTCCTATGTGTTGTTAGTTCCCATAGGCGTAAGACAGAAATGATCACAGCTCTGGAAGGAATGATAATTATCATAATTATTTACATTTTGTGAGTGTGACCAGCTGATAAATTGCATATTACAATTTTCTAGACATTCTGTCCATTGTTTTGCCTGGACTTAACTGACAAATCCTTCTACAATATTAGATGCAGTAATGTGAAATACATCCATTTGCACATCTTTCAAATTACTTTTTTCCTTGGGTTTCCTCTGAGATCACTACCATGGGTCAACTTTTTAGAGCATGCTGAGGTCACTGAAAGGAGGTACAGGTGATAATAGGTTTGATTTAAGACAATCTGTACAAGAAAATATTATGAATACTGATAACTTAAAGTCTGTGATAAGGTAGAAACGCTTTGGAAAAAATCCTTCCTTCTCCTACCAGGTCCTTGAAAAGCTCTCAAAAGTGGTTGCAACCATTTTGCAATGACATCTAGATTTTTGAAAAATCACCTCTTTTCTGCTAGTGTTAAGTTAGACCATATGTCCGCCCTCTGCCCTTTTTGTAGTCTCTCAGTCTGTGCTGAACTGGAGAATTCCGGCTTGCTTGTTCTCAGTCTTTGTTGCTTTCAAGGAAAGAACTACATCTTCTGGAAGGGGTCTTCTCCAATTGAACCACATGCCCTTCAGTGAAGACAAACAAGAAGTCACCCTCTCTTTTTCTGTTCAGCTGACATTTTATAAGGACACAGTCCCTTGTAACAAACAAAGAATTTTGCTATTGGATGACTCTACTAGCCAGAATGCTTAAAAAAGAAAATTGTTAGTTTCATTCACTGTGCTATGAAAGAAAAGTATGAGAATTTCATATCTTTCAACACCTAAATGCATTTCGTGTACACACCAGTTAACCACATATAGCTACCACAGAAACATCTCTTCAAATTAATATCGGAATCATTCAATTCACTTTTTATATAGAAGACTGCATTCATGCAAAAGGAATAATTATGAGGTATGGAAGTTGTATGGATTTCTTTCTCTTAACTCCCTCTACTATGAATAATCAGTCTATTTACATAAAGTACAAATATGATTTTTTATTTCATTCTTCTTACTGCGACACTAATGCACTCTGTGATGGTCAGCCTCACCCATGAAGGTCTGAGTCCTAGGACACTTTCAGGGTACAGGGAATGACAGACTCAAAATCACTAGAACCTCTACAATGACATTTAACTATTCACTTTTGTTCAGCTCTACTACACCAGGAAAAGCCAAGTCTTGCTTTCAAGCAGCCTTGTACGTACTTCCTCTGTCCATCTCTGCAAACAAAAAATGGTAGTTCTAATGCCTCAGGTGAATTTGTCTAAGGAGGTAGAGAGGAAAATTAAGCATGAATGTCCAGAAGGCTCTTGAGTTACTCTTACTAGACCTTTGCTCTCTACTTGTCTATTTCAGGGTCCATGAGAACTTGGGGTTGTTAAATATTAACTGAACAAAAACTGGAAAGACATTTTAAAACACATGCAATACTGACTAAATTCACTTAAAATGTCAGGACCTCTTTTGTAAAATTGATGTTTTGTTGCAGAAGAGTGTTTGTTAAATGAGAAAAAAAAAATAAGTCAATGACATTGTGTGTCAACCTAAGTCAAAATTTCAGATATGAAATATGGTTCTTGGTAGGCCACTGCTACTGTTAATTTTCTCCTGTCTTTTAGAGGAGGGTGAAACAGGACAGACAAATGTGCATTAATAACAAAGACTCAGAAATAAGATTGCAGTTGTGCTTCTGTGTGTAGAGGTATAGAACACAAATCACTTAATCCAAGACACGAAATACTTTTCCTTTCAAACTCTTAAATAATCCTTCAGCCAGATGTCAGCAGCAGAATAGTTTCAAATAGAAAACTGTTTGTTGGAACCCAACCATCAGTTGCCTATTCTCATGATTTGTGTTCTTGTATTCTTTACATAGGGCAGGAGGGCACATTAAAAACAAATAAATGACTAAAACAAGCAAAAACCCCACAAAAACCTTTGTGTGTTATGTTTCCCCAAATCAGGTGATAAAATAGCTGCCTTCATAGAGAGTCTGTATTTTAGTCTAGAGAGGTCCTATCATCTCTTTCTGAGGGAAGGACATACTATGCTCTCTTGAAGTTGTTCTTACCGTCACACGTTCAATCCTTTGGAAGGAGAATACAACCTGTTCTTCCAGTCTTGTAGAAAAGGCTGTGAACAGCAAATCATGCAAGGTCAATCACTTTCTTGCTGGATGTCTATAAGGTGTGAAGTTTGCAAGGTAGAGGTGAAAGGGAATGAGTCCCCACATGACCATCCTAGAAGCTATAAGTGCATGAGTATTTCTAGTAAACTAGCATTTTGTAAATTATTTCAGAATCAGAGGTGGTTTCTATCTTTTCTTTCATCATGCCTGGAAATGCTGACACATCACCAGGGACTGCAAAGGCCCGAGCACAAAACATATTTACTGAGGTGTTTTTCTCAAATATGAACTTAAAGGTTCACCAAGATGACAAACAAGAGTAAGTCTTTTTTTCTGAATATTGTTTCTTCAGTTAGGAAAAAAAAAAAAAAAAAAAAAAAAGGTGTTGCTTGTTGGACCTTTAACTTTGAAGTGAAACTTCATTTACATCTTGAAACACATTAGTTGAAAAAGTCAATTTATCTCATCTTTAAACAGAGAGAATACCAATAGGCAAAGCTTAGATCTTTTGCCTCCATATCTGCTTGTTCTCTGATTTAATTTTCATAGATGGAATTCTATTTAATTCAACAGTCTAATTCAGATTCAGTTGTAGGAACTGTAATTTTAATTGTACCAATCTTCTCCTCCACAACTCCTACAAATAAAATGCATAAAGCCTGGAGTGCTTTAGCTCAGGTTAGGGAGCTAATTATAATATTGTTTCTCTTAAAGAAAGGATTAGTCTCAGAACTTTCCTTCTGGAAGTTTGCCTTTTCTTTTCTGTCATTGTGTACATATTCACTCCTTAGGATATGAACATATTAAAAAATATTCAAATACCATAATAAATGCATGATTTAAAAGGCATTTCAGTGCTTCTTTGAGTAAAAATATTCCTACTATTGTACCTTCTCAGTGCATGGCCAAAAAAACCCAACCCATAACACTTCTGTTATTCTAGACTTCAATTACATTCACCTCGTTTGCTTCACACAATGGGTCTCATCTTGTCTCAAAAATATTTGAGAATTGTTTTTTTTTTTGCTTGTTAATTTATTATTTCCCTGCAATTGTCATTCTTATTGTCTTCTTACCTTCTAGGCATGGTGAATGTTTATAATTTACTAACACAACGGCTTTCAACTTTTGTAAAAATTGATTTATCAAAGAAAAAAAACATGCTAGCTACATATAATATCTTTTGTGCAGTTCTGTTTTTGTTTTTCCCTCAGGATTTACTTCACAGTCAGGAATTTAATAAAGTTTGCACAACAAGAAACGTAAAAATGCTGATTTAGTTCATAAATTATATGAGTTACTTCATATTTAGCAGCTTCATTAGGCAGACACTGCCATATCATACCCAAACATGCAACATAACACACTAGATTAAAAGCAGTATATTTACACTAAACCACAAAATATATGACTGACAAAGCATTTCAGAAAATGAGGTGGTATTTCTTGATTGTAGTTTGTGGGGATCTGTTAAAAAAACAAAGAAGCACACCACGAGGCTGAATTTTGCAGACCTTTCAGGGTATTATACAAGAAGTTCAGCAGTGTCTTCAGATTATTCAGACTGAGTGTCTGTGGCAAGAACATACTTGTATGGATGTGTCTTCAGATTCCACTAGCTAGTAGAGCATGAACTGTGCAAGTGCTGATCCTGCAACACTAAATATTGGTCTAGATGGACTCTTTATCTGGAGCTATGCTGCAGGTGTTTTAACCGATGTTTGGACTTGGGTTACAGTATAAAACTGCAGTCATGTATACATGGTGCTACAAAATGTAGTGTTCAAATATATGGTGTGTATCTATACATGTTGATAGACATGCTGTGCTTAGCTGTAGGTGATTTGTCAGATCTTCAGCATTAACCAATGTTTGTTATGTTCAGAAGAAAACAGGACCACAGAAACTCTCTAAATCTGTTCAGTGAGATGCTCATCAGCTAATCTGCACTTGTTTTCAGTGAGGCCAAAGGACTTTTAAGAGACCCCACTGCATTTTGCAATACAAACCCATTATTTTCCTGAGACAAGCTGAATTCTGATCTTGTTTGATTATAATTTAATTTAGTAACTTTATTTCTTTTAGAATTTTTAAGTTACATAGAAAAATTGTCAGTTCTCCATCTACATGTGGTGACACAGACAAAATCTGGATTTCTCCAAGCACCCAAGGAATTGAAAATATACTTTAGTCTGAGCTTTAAGGCTTTAATTAACTTAGGGCTTTAGTTTTTTCTTAGTGATATAAAACAGAAGAAGCTTTCCAATACTAGCTATGGTAGTAGAGTTGTTTGTTATCAACTACATGAAATGTGTGACATTATAGTTTTTATGTCTTCTTATTCATAAATAAATGATTCCAACTGAATGAATACGCATATATAGGAATTTTCACAGGAGGGTGTCCAGGAGGAACTTAAAATATATGAAGAGTTGAATTCCAGCTAAAGAGAATTCTTTTTTTGTCATCTTTCTAGTAGTTAGTCTTATACATATATTTTATGCATTTTCTAACTTTTTTTTTTTTTTTTTAATTCTGAAAAGCAAATGGAATGATTCTCAGTTAGCATTTATTGCTGTGATGCTCTTTAATTTAAAATGTATACTAACCAACCTGTTTGCATCTCCTAAGAAGCATACTTCAAAAGGAAGACAGTGTTTGCCTTCCCTTTTCATATATTTCCTACAGCCAGTAATGTATACCTTACTTCTTTCTCTGAAATTCATTGAATGAAGTATCTGAGAGGATAGGCTATCACCATATGATTACCATTTTCATCTTTTGTGCACTAGTACTTAATTCCTATTAGGCAAAATTCAATATTATATGTCTTTGATTACTATTTTCTAAGGAACATATTCCTAGTTTGATATGTTAGGCCATAACACATTTGGTGATAATAAGAGGTAATGATAAATGTGCTTTTCAAGGATCACCATTCCTCAGTTAAATTCTTATCTTTTCTTTTCAACAAGAATTACATAATTTTGTATTTTGCAAAGAAACAACAAAAATATATTCAAAATTACAGTCCTTCAGTGTTCTTTCCAGCATTGCTTTGATAAGCTATTACAATAACATAATCATCTGATTGTCACTTTTTTGATCCATTTTGGTACCAAGAAATGCATCAAGAGGTGTGACAGTGCCTGAGACATCCCAGAGGATGATTGTCCATTATAAATTTTCCTACAGTAGCATTGCTATAGTAAAGATTGTGTCAGCAGTTTCATTATAATGCCATCTTCAAGAAATGATAACTGTAAAAGTTGCTATAAACTCAGCAAGGTCACAGTTCTTAAAGACAGTTTATCTAAATGATCAAAATATTTGACAAATCAAAGAAAGCAATACAAATTATGTAAATGTATTTTCTCATTAAGAATATACAGTTAGAAATTAAAAATATCTATTGCACTTCCTTCTTCCTTTTCTAATCTTATCACTTTTCAGGTGTCTTTCATAATTGTTACTTATTTTAATTCCAGAGCCATGCAAAAAAGTTCACTCATTATTCTAAGTAACACCACTTACAAAACTTCTAAACAAAACCCACCTCTGAGTGGAAGTTGACCACTGGTGTTCATACTTGGACACATCTTCTCATGTAGGATCATCACTATCTGGTGGTGGCTAAATATATAAACTTTCAGTGTGTTTTAACCTCCCAAATATGAAAACATAATATTGTAGAGTATAGTGAAGACATATTTTAAAAGTTAAATTTTATCTAGTCATTGTTGATTAGGCAACAAATGTCTTGCAACAGATGTTTATGGAAATTGTAGTAGAATGAGATGATATTTGAGGATTTGTTTAATAAACATCAAGAGAGAGCCAGCAGAAATGAAATAAGGTTGAATTCAGTTAAACCTGAAGTACTTTCACGTGGCTCTAAAAAGCTTGGAACTGTATCTACTTTTGGAAATTACTTTGAATGATGTCTGATACCTGGAAGAATTTTATGTTATCCAGGAGCATAAGTTTTTATTCTCAGTTCATACTGATCTTCTAAGTACCATTAAATCTACCTTCTGCTCTCTGAGATACACCGAGTAGGTCTTGTATTTCAAATATGCTTCTGAAAATTAATACACTTTTTTATAATGTCTCTGTTGGTCTGTTGTAACATTCTCAGCAGCTCTGCTTGACAAATTTATCAACAGGATAGTTGAGGGGTCTCATTACATTCACTTACATATTAATATAACATAAGTATAGCATAAGCTTTGAAATTTTATTGCCCATGTTAGAAGTATTAGACACATTTTCTCTGGAGAAAAGGTCCAAATTGACTCCCCACTAGTCTCATGTGACCAGAGACTATAGGTAAATTATGTAGGAAAATTAACTCTTTTTTCTTCAGTTTGAAAAATAAACTCTTTTAAGATAAGCTTTTTATGAATCATGCAATGAGAAATCTTGACTCGTTATATCTGTGTAGTAAACTTGATTGACTCCTAAATCAATCTAACTGCTCCATTTCCTAGAACCAATTGCATGTGGTCCCATCCTTTTCTTGTTATTATGGTCTTCCTTGATTTTAATGTGTGTTATCTCTACAATCTTTTCTGTGACTTATTTTTCATGAACTTTTTAATAGTTCTCAAGTTATAGAGTATCCCCACCTCCACACTTGCATTATTGTCTGTCAGTAATGCTCAGATATTGGGGGCCTATGATGAAGTGTTGGAAGGATGTAGATGGATTTGAAGCTGTATGTGGAGTTGATGTGGAAGTAGCTTAACAGTGATTATACAGACTTTATCTGTAAAATATTTTATGGATTTAAGTGGATGAATAAATCAGGCTGACATTTTAGGTAGTTTAACCCTGTTAGGGTGCTAGATCCTAGTTAAAAAGCTCAGCCTACCTGCTTGATATGGTCTAGCCGCCTTATTTAGGACAACTACTGTGAAGGATTCTTTGCGAGGTCAGCATGGAGGAACTTCCTTGAGCCTAGTGAATGTTCATCTTATAGTCCTGAAATTGCCAAAGAGACATTAAAATAAGAAATGTGGATCAATTAAGGCAAAGTAATGACAAAATGAATTAAATATTTGTATTCAATTTTTTTACACCACCTAGTAGATGTAATGAAAATGCTGATAGGTTCATTGTAGCCTAGCTATCCCTCCATATAAACTTAGAATATAAATGTGAGCACACTGTATATACATTTAGAGTAATAAAAATTATTTTTAGAGGTAGGCAACTGACTCATGTTGAAAGCCATTGGGTCCAGCTGCCTTGCTTCCAGTTAAATCATTAGGAGTCCACCTCACAGAGCATTTTCCACTCAGAAGTAGGCAGAGACAATGAAAATTCTTCTAATCCAAAAATCCTCATTGCCTCTACTTCCAGTTATGACTAATGAATGCCCTTACCTTCCATCAGTTTTTATTTACTGCTTCAGGCAAGACAGTTCATTATGTTATTAGAGCCTTTCACAGATACAGAGGTCACAACATGTAAATTTTGAACAATGCTTGAGTGTGTTATACTTTTATTCTTTCTTCCAACAATACCTCAGTGGCCTTGTCTAACTGTGTTAGGCATTGTCATTGACAATATTACCTTTTAACCTTGTCTTTATTGATTAAATATCAGAATTTACAGCATCCATAATATGAAAAAAGCTGAGTCTTTATGAAAGACAGTCAGTTATTTTCTAAAGTTATGATCCTTTTAGAATAATCCACTGCATACACACTTTGGCATTGAGGGATAGCCATAAAGCATAGCATGAGATATAATGAACCCCTAAAGAACAAGTCTGATGTTTGCAAACCTCAGTACCTGTATACATACAGACAATTTGGTATATACACAAAATACTTACTTCTCTGAATGCTCAAGTTAAATCTTTCTTTGAGATTTCTTTTTGCATTTGTGTTATTTAGTTTGAACTAATTATGTAATCACATTATTATCGTGATCATCATGATCATTGCTATCATTTGAAAGCTATTTCAATGCATTTAGGGGAAAATGTATTTTTGTTTGAGGACTTTTTCTTAATATTAATCTTACCTCAATTAACATTTTTTTTAATAGTATTTAAAGGAATAATTTTTAAAGGAAATTCTCACCTAGCCTCCATGTCCATTTAACACCGAAAAAGTGTTTCATTTTTTACTCTAAAAATAATTTCTTTGTGGAAAATGAATTAAAAGTATATAGATTTTAATAACAGTACATTTAAAAATAATAGTACTTTATACTTAGTATATCCATGGTCTAATAATACAGTAAAATAACCAATTTTTTAATTTTTTTTTTTACTTGGTCCAACACACATTGTGATTTCTACATATTTCTATTTGAAAAACTTTCAGACAAAATCATGTAAACAGATCTTTCTTATTGAATGTAATGTTGTTAATTGTTTAACAAGAAGAAATTTTGCCAGTTATCATGAATTTTTCAGTCAGGGAGCAACAGTTAAATAGACTGTAAATGAAAAATAAAAAGTTTAACATAACCAAACTGGGCCTTTCTTTTTGTGCTATAATAACACTGGGCATTACAATCAGCACAAATATTTTGTATTTTGTTTCTCCTGCTTTGATAGTGTCAAGATAGCTAATGTTCAGCCAATACATTTTTGAATGAGAAGTATGATAATTTAATTAATGTTTAAAGTCTGTGAGCTGCTGAAGATCATACATAATCCAATTACTTTTTATTCAATTAGTTTAATAGCAAACCACTTTGCTATAATTACATTTAATCCCCTGATTTTTCTCTTCAGCTGTTTATCAAGGGTCTGTGTGCTATCTTTGAGAAAATCACACTGGAATATATTTATCAACAGTCCCGAATGGAATTAATGCACTAAATAGTACTCAATTGTGAGCAGCATTTTGATGCTAGATCTGTTAGTTTGGAAGACAGTAAGAACACATTACATAGTTTGAAGTTTCTGAACCACTTTCCCTAGAGTTTTGGGGAAGAGGAAACAATGCAGTTATTTCTCCTACTAGCTGATATGAACAAAGAAATGTTGAGTTAGAAGCTAAAACTGAATCAAAGAAAAGAAGAATTGCAACCAGGCCCTCTCAAGCACTGTGGTTGTTTACTGAATTGTAAATACTAGAAATTACTCTCAGCAACATCATAGTCCCATATACATACATCAAATTGGTATTAGTATCTGTCGTGTTGGAACCCTGACAAGCTAAAGCCTAATTTCATTGTTTTATAGGTAAAAGAAGAAGCACATGTATAATTGTGTCAGACTGTTGGAATTTGTCGTAGAAATTAGACAGATTTACTTTTCTCATTGTGTATTCTTTTCAAGCAGAAACAAGTGCATTGCCTGTAGGATGTTGTATTTGCAGGGCTATCTTTAATGCATCACCTATTTACGGAAGTTCAACATTAAGTATGGCATTAGATTATTAGGGACATCCCACTGACAGGTTAAAGAATAACTTCCTCTTCAGTCCCATACAAACCCAGCATCTTGCCAGACTTTGAGTTATAAAATGCAGAGAATAAAAAACCTGAAATTTCAGATAAAACCTGAAAAGAAGTGCCTATTGCTGAGATCCTCACATTACTGACAAAAAGTGTATTATTTTGGAAGGATTTTCATCAAACCTTAAAAAAAGCTATGGTTCTTCCTGTCTGAATTGAAGTTTCTTTCTTTTTAGAAGTGTTAATTCTTGCCCAGCCATGTAACAAAATGTGCAATATGAATGCCTAATGATCCTTAAATTAAAAAGTGAAGAAAGAAAAATTGCTTTGTAGGCTTATTTGTAATGTCAAAAAGTTCAGGAAGAAGTCACATAATTTTCTTTTCAATTTGATAACTTAAATGCAGTGTGGGATGTAGCAGGAAGAAACATTTTTGTTCTTCTAAATGTAAAACTGTAACATATACATATTTTTACATGTTCTTTGTCATGGCTATAGGTAAAGTAGCCTGGAAGATCAGAACATGTGGAGGGTTTTGAATCTGTTCCCTGTTCCAGAAGTAATATGTAGTGAAGGACAGAGTAAATTCACTGCTAATTTTATTTTCATAATATTAGATAATCCTTCCAAATTCGAAATACAGACACTACATCTCCCTACCCCAGCCAAACTTACAATTGATGGAATGGAAAATCCTAGATTCACCCGTCCTTGTCTGAAGTAGGGTAAATGTCAAGGTAGGCTTCTTTACTAGTCAAGATAGTTAAAAGTCATGGGTATCTAGAGCAACACATATTTTCATCATTCTCTATTGACTCCAGTGAGAGATGAGTGTGAGTTGAAGTTAATCCTCACTTTAGGCTTCAACCTTGGATATGTCCAGGCTGAATCCAGAGACAAAGGTCATGATTTCATCAACCAATTCATCATGAGTGCTTTAGATCAAAGGCTTAGAATTTGCTAGGTCACATGTCCTGCCAATCTTTGATTTTCTGATGGATAGTGGACACGCAGGATTCTGTGGATTCATTTCACTACTTTTGTTTCAGGGACATAATTTTCCTTCTAAAGCATGCCTAATGTGTTTATGTCTGAATTTCAAGTTCAACTCTGGAGACATCATGTGAAATCCTGAAGAAAAAAAGATTTTTTTGAATACATAAAATATTATAACAGACATTTACTGAGAAAAATTTTGGATTAATTTCTCACACATATATACCAATTTTACAACAATTTCTATCCTGCAAAAAATGTTTGGAGACTTTGTTTTCCTCCCTCTTTTATTCATAAAGACATCCATACTTCATGAGCACCCTCTTACTACTCTAGCTCTCCAAATATGTATATGTGTAATATGTATACATATGTGTATATATATGTGTGTGTGTGTGTGTGTGTGTGTGTGTGTGTGTGTGTGTGTATTTCAAGTTCATTACCAACCACTTAGTGTAGTATAGTCTTTTATTAGTTCCTCATTGTGGAAATATGTTAAACTATGACTGATTTTACTGTTTTATATTTTACTGTTGTGGTTGCTTTGTCCCACTGTTTCCAAATAGGAAATGGAAACTCAAGTAATTTGCTGAAATTGAAAATAAAATCAATTTAGGACATCAAACAACATGCAGGGTAAAAGACAAAAGCTTTCACTGAGCTAAAAGAATGAGTCTGATATAAAGCAAAAAAGCACATGTCACTTCAGATTTCAAACTTCCTAATGAGGTGATATGAGGGTCTGACTTTCAAAGTGGAAATAATATCACCTGCCAGTTTGATGTCATCCATGTCCATATTTTATTGAAGGAAATTTGAGCATGAAAGAAGTAGACTCGGTATTGATTATGACCAAAAAGCTTCTGGACAGAGTGGTGTTGGCTGGTTGTGTCACAGCAGAAATTACACAGCACTGGTCCCTGGAGACTTTCACCTACTTGTTAGATGAAATCAATAATACCCAGACAAGCACTGAAATGACATTTTAATGTTCACAAGGAACATTTACACTTCAGGGCTGCCTTTGAAAAAGTTTCTAACAGCAATGAAGGGGGCAAATGGACAGTGCTGTGTAGCAGGCAAAGATAGTCGTTTTCAAACCAAGGTATTGTCATTGTCATTGTCATTCGAGGTAGGTTTGCAAAGACTACATGTAGCTACTTAGGGTACCAGCTAATTTTTACAGAAACAAATTGCAAGTAGTTTTGGGGGAGGCACTACATAGTTGCAACTGTGGCAACACTGGACAGAAAATGAGGTTTAACTTGGGGTTGCAGGACATATTTCTGATTTTGTCTCAGAAAAGTTCAAGTGTACGTGCTATATATATTTCTCACACAGGACAAGGGAGAGAGGATGGGGTTTCTCCATCAGTGAGGCCTTATGAGTGATTCTCATTGGCCTTTCCTTGGATCCTCACCTTTGCTGCCACCACAGCTTATAAACTAAGCAAAGTATGATCAGCTGTGCACATATGATGTTGCAGCTGATGAAGCTCGGGACTTTGTAGAGACTCACAAGGCTGGTACTACATTACACTGCTACAGTAATGCACACAGAAAAAAACCATGTGTGGATGCACTTGATGTCTTCTTGCAGTGAATTTTTTCAGGAAGATCTGGTGCCAAAGCTTCTCATGGGCAGTGTTTTGGGCTTGGTGGATCAAAGGTCTGTTCCAGTATGGCAGTGGTGTCAGGAATTCTAACCTGTAATGGTTAGTACCAGTTAACTACTGCTTCCTAAAAGACACATCTGTTACACCAACCAGAAAACTGAAGAAAATGTAATTGTAACAGAAGCTACTGGTTTGTAATTCACTAAGTATCATTCAGGATGGGAAGAGTATGGTAAAAAAAAATAATTAAATTTAAATTGCCAAAGAACTGTCTATTCCTTACAGACTCTGTCTGTTCTTTACTCTGTTTAAGTTAGCTGTAATGTTTTGAACAGAGGAAGTAAATTGATTATGTTAAAAAATCTTAAAATATAATTTTTTTTAATTTATTACTAGAAAAAAGAACATTTAAATATACATCTACTTCCTTTATATATATAAAAATATTTAGGAGAAGATGCAGAGTGAAATTTGGCTGATAAAATCTGGGTTAGGTTGCTTTTAATGCCTCCATTTCAAGACAGCTATGATTTCTGATGGAGATTAGCTCAGTTGGTAGAACATGGTGTTAATAACACCAAGATTGTGGGTTTGATCCCGCTATGGGCCATTCACTTAAGAACTGGACTTGATGATCATTGCGGGTCACTTCCATCTCAGAGTGTGATTCTGATTCTGATAATGGAGATTCAATGTCACAATGCTACCCCCCTGCTTTTTCTCTGAAAAGTCCCAAATGCCCAGAATTAGATAACGATACTCAGGCACCCAGGCATGCCAATCAAGGTACTCACTGGAGAGGACTTCAAGAATGCAATGAATTGTCTCAAAACACTGTCAAAGAAGGAAATTCCCATAAGATAAACCATCAAGACAGGAACTTGTGATAAGACCAGGTGGCAAAAACAGAAATCAGACCTGGTAGGGCAAATGTGAGTAACCTACCAGAACAAAAATTCCCACAGTGAAAAACTGTGAGAAAGGAAAGTGTTAGTTCCAGACCTAAGTGAAGTTGAATGTTTGAAATTAGCACATCAAACCAAATTCCACTATATAAGCTATGGGAAAGAAAACAATTGTTTACACCCATGCCATCTGCAGTTGTGGGAACAGTATAAAAGTGGTATCTCAGAAGCACAACTTTGGGACCCTCACCACCGAGAAGACCAGAAGAATCTGATGGGATGTTGCTGGAATCCATGTAATGGTGATATTTTTATCTATTTATTTAATCTCTGTCTCTCTCTTAGTCTCTTTTTTTCCCCACACCCTTCTCTCTCTCTCTTTCACTCTCTCTCTTTCTCTCTCTTTATCTCACTGTCTCTACCTCATATTTACTCTTAACCAAAAATATACTATTGACTTTCGCATATCGTCTCAGTTGCACCTTAAATCAGGCAGAGGCATCTTTTAATAACCGAGTGCTAACATCACATTACCCCTGCTGTGGTTTAACCCCAGTAGCAGCTAAGCCCCACAAAAGGACTTGCTCATTTCCCCTCAAATAGTTGTGCTGAGAATTGGAAGAGAAGAAGTGAGAAAACTCATGAGCTGAGATAAAGACAGTAAAGCAAAAAAACTGTACTTGTGAGCAAAGCAAAATAAAGAATTCATTCACAGGCAGGTGTTCAGCCATCTCCACACAACTGCTATGAAGAAAATTAACTCTATCCTGTCTAAAAGCAGTATATCCCCTTCAATTTCATCACGACTTAGGAAGAAGGCTGCTAAATCCTTCTACTTTGTCTCAGTGCCTGTC
This sequence comes from Margarornis squamiger, assembly GCA_035222235.1. NCBI lineage: Eukaryota > Metazoa > Chordata > Aves > Passeriformes > Furnariidae > Margarornis > Margarornis squamiger. The sequence continues at coordinate 31,584,548 of JAWWTY010000037.1, read as the reverse complement.
AGGGAACCGATTGACAATTTCGACGAATGGAAAAGAGTGCAGGATGAGAATGAAAAGCCAACCGGCCCCACCAAGCCCATGAGTCGTTTACAAACTCCAAAGGTTTAACAGGAGATCGATGGGAGAGCCTTTAAAATTTTTCTAGTTGTTATTTCTGATAATTGTAATAAGTTTCATTGCAATGGTTATAATTCCGTTTCCCCATTGGTCCAAGTTTCCCGCTCCTCAAATCCTTATTGGTTGCTGTTACCCCAGCTACATGCCCCTGTTCCCATTGGTCAGCCTGTGGTGCAGTGCAGTACCACCATATATGGCTGACCATTCCCCAGTTATTCCTTATATGTATTGTTTCCACTCCTTTTCTTCCTTTTTTGTCACATTCCGCCCCTATCTCCTCCCAGTTTCCAGAACCCTCTACCCTAACCCTTTAAAAGTCTGATGCGTACCCAATAAATTGTCCATTGCTTCTTTCACTCTTCACCCTGCGTGGACCGTGTCCTTCTTTCCCGCTGAACGCAACAAGTGCCTGTGTATTGCAGGAAGCAAGAGATTCTTGAAACCTGGAATCAATTGCCTGTTCAGACAGACATGATTTAAACCATATTTCTCATTTTTCATATGAAAATTCCTTAAGTATCAGTCTAATGTTAAAACCCAGCTCAACCTTCTTACTGAATCTAAGCCAATAAGACCTGTCAAATTTTTTGGCATTCCTGATTTGAAAATAAGTTAATTGTAGTTTGTTTTAATTGCTGTAGTTAAAATATTTCTCTACCTATTCAGAAGAGATAAAATTAAATCTGAGAAGAACAGAAGTAGGATTATCAGAATCTTTACCATTGCCTTGTAATATTATATATGTAATTTCATTCCTGAACATGAGGAAAATACTAAGTTAAACTATCGCTTTTCATATTTATACATGAGTGTGTACTCTAGAGTGTATTTGCCAGAGAAGTTTTTCTCTGATCATTTCTTTTCCTTCTTCAGGTGGAAAAATACACTGAAAACCAATATAAAATACATATATTTAGACAGTGGTAATTCAGATTTATAACAGAGTTTCTCAACAAATCAAACTTTACAAAATACAAGCAGAAATTTAAATTTCTGACTTTTAAATTAATCTGATTAGATGGACAAGTGATATGAAAAATGTCTAATACCTTACTGAACCGTGGGAGATCTGTCACAGTTCTGCCAGTGTGAACTGAAAAGACCCACTAATGATCAACCTCATGCAATATTTACTGCTGCTACATCAAATGGGTCTGCTTGTTATACTAACATAGCCAGCGCCAAGAATGCTGCTGTCTTACAGATCAGTGAACAATAGCAAATTGGTCAACAACTGTCCTCTAGAATTACTGCATCTATCAAAAACTTCTCAAGCATCAACAGGATCCCAACTTTCCCAGCTTCTCTACGGAAGTGCTGTGGAACTGAGAACAACAGAATTTCTGCTTGATTTTTGACAAGTAATTGAGAAGGCGGGGAATGAATTTGTTTTCTTCACTTTTATAACTCAGAAAGAAATCCTGAGAGAAAATCTCTGGAATTAAATTTTTGAATAGAGATTTTTATTCCTGTTTGCTTTTCCCTCCAAAACATTTAATAAACTATGGTAGACTTAACATATTTATACTTAAGAATTCAGTTTATCATCTTCACAGAAACATTGGTATAGGTCTTATAAATAAAGATTTTGGAGGTTTGCATGGACATATCACATTTGTGTCTTTGAAACCTGTTTTGAGTATGCCCAGTTTCAATGTTGCAGTTGGGTACTCCCTTGTGCTTTCTGAATACCGCACCTCCACCGTCACAACTTCTTTTGGGAGCATGTCTGTAATGGAGTCATGTCTGTCAAATTAGTTATAATAAAACAAATGCTAAAAAAATGCCCCAAATCAACAACTCAAAAATTATGTGCACAATTAGTAGTACTTTATTTTTTTTTAACTAGGAATTTTAACCTACATTCTATCTTTAATTAGCACTTTGAAGGAAGAAATTATTTATTAATGAAGTAACAACAAAGACTTTAGATTAAAAGTTAAACATAACACTACACATTCTCTCTGATCAGTCATGTAACCAGGGAAGACCAGAGTTGATCTTTTCCTTGGAAAGCACAGTGAACAAAATATATTAACACCCCCCGCCCAAAAAAAAAAAAAAAAAAAAAAAAAAAGTAAGCAATTCTCCTGTTTTCTTCGTAAAGAATAAAGCCTTCCAAAAAGTTACTTTAAAAGGTATCCTTTTGACAGTCACCTTTATGAACGACAGTATGCCATCTTTAAACAAAATTACTTCTTATATAATGAATTATAATCTTTAAAGTAAAGCAGTTCATAAGAACATATTTGCTATGAAGTCAATAAGACTTCATAGCAGTATTAAAATGTATTAAAATGTATTAAAATGCATATTATAACTCTGCACGTGGCTGACAAATTTTCAAATGCAAGTAAAACAGTTTTTGGTTAGAAAACACCTTTGCAGTCACAATATTATTTTTAGATTTTCCTTAAAGAAAATATATTTGTCCTTTCATGTATTATTTCTTACACAAGTAAATCAGGATTTTATACTTTCTACAGGCTGTAGTGCTTTTCATTCTTTTTGAATGGTTGTGTGCATTGAAAAATTGAATCTTAATATAGCAGTCATCAGTGAACTAAATCCTCATATCTATTGAAGTGGGGTCCAGAAGCAGAACCCTTATGTTCTCATATGTGTATCATCACAACCGGAGGTGATCCTTAAAAGCATTCAAGACCATCCTACCTAGGAAAAGAAGGTGTACCATTGTCAGTGGTGGACTTTTTTGTTTGTTTGTTTGTTTTAATGAAAGAACTATGGTTTTGAAAACAAGGTCTTGATCATCTGTACATATTAAACTTTGGAGGTTACCATTGTGGAGCAGCTGCTTGCTGATCTAGTTGTGGTCATCTGAGGTTGCTCAGAATTGTTTAATTAGGTTTACAGAAAGAAAATTTGATTCTAAGCAGGTTCACATTTGAAAACAATTTAGTAGCAGAAGGAGAAGGCATCAAACAGAAAGATTAATATGAAAATGAAAAAACACTAGACATAAAATCCTAATTACTTACTGTCAAGTACTCCTGACTCTCCATTATTTTTTATATTGTGTTGTCATTTTGCAACCTATATGCAAACAGAACCTCAAGACACTCTAAATAAAAAGTAAAGGCAATTAATATTTGTTTTTCATCAACATAGATGGCTCTGTAAGACATTAAGCATTTATGGGTTAAGCTCATTTCATTAAGTGTGCAAGTATAGTCATACTTTATTCCTTGGGAAATATTCCGCTGGGATAACTAGTGTCCTGTTTGAAACTTTGTGACCATTTTAAAGGAGGAAGCCTCATCTTCACTGTTACAACTATTTTGTCGCTGATGTGATTTCCAGAAAAAGACAAACATGTCAGAAATAAAATCACCATATAATAATTTTACACTTTGTTTGTTTGTTTGTTTGTTTTGTTTTGTTTTGTTTGTGTGTGACAAGTCCTATGGTAATATGATTCATATGTGTCTGTGTGAGGACATGTGTGTGTTCAGGTTTTGTCCCTAGAGAAACAGCACAATCTGGATTGCTGACAGCTTACAGAGATTATCTGATCCAGTTTCCAGCCCAAAATCAGACCTCACTGTAGGGTCAGAGCAGGTTGCTCAGTGCCATCTTGACTTTTGAACATTTCCAAGGATGGGGATTCCACAACCTCTGCAGTTAGCTGTCCCAAGGTTTAAATCTCTCTGTAGTAAACATTTTTCTTTTTTATTGAAAAAGAACTTCCCTTGAAGTCTTGTCCTTAAGCTTTGTGTCCCCAAGTACAGTCTGTCTTCTGTCTCTGTCTCTTTGCAACTCCCATTTGTACATAATGTTAATATCTTTTAACTTTCTCTTTTCCAAAATCAATAAGCCTTGCTTCCTCATCTGTGGGGAAACCGGTCGACGATTACGAGGAATGGAAGCAGGCCCAGGGTGGACAGGGTGGCGTCGCCCTGGCCATGG